>JAWPHD010000322.1:0-506426 GCA_037043455.1 Cyrtodaria siliqua
TTAACAAACTGGTAGTTTCTTAAAGATCGGATGAAAGATGAAGCCCTATTGTCTTAACGAGGCAAAATATAGGATTTTTAACTAAATCAAGGGCCATAACTCCACTGTTACTGGTCCGATCTGGCTGGTTTTCGAACTAGACCGAGCTTTCATTGATATTAACAATCTAGTAAAGTTTCATAAAGATCGCATGAAAAATGAAGGCCCTTTTTAACTAAATGAAGGGCCATAACTCATCTGTTACTGGTCCAATCTGGTTTCTTTTCTATATTGTTTGAGCTGTCATTGATATAAACAATCAGGTAAAGTTTTGTAAAGATCAGATGAAAGATGAAGGCCCTATCAAATTAACGAGGCAAAATGTAGCATTTTTAACTAAATCAAGGGCCATAACTCCGCTGTTACTGGTCCGATCTGGCTGGTCTTCGAAACTGTCCCGAGCTTTCATTTATATAAACAATCTGGTAAAGATTGGTAAAGATTGGATGAAAGATAAAGGCCCTATCGTCTTAATGAGGCAAAATATAGCATTTAAATAAAGGGCCGATCTAGCTGGTCTTCAAACTTGTGCAAGCTTTCATTGATATTAACAATCTGTGCAAATAATAAATGAAGGTGCTAGAGTGTTCACAAGGCTTAATATGGCATTTTTCAGCAAAACAAGGGCCATAACTCCGGTGAAATTATTTCGATCTTGCCGGTTTTGGAACTTGTCCGAGCTTTCAATGATATAAAGACACTGGCAAAGGTAAGTAAAGGTCCGATTAATATTGAAGGCCCTAGAGTGTTCACAAGGCAGAAAACAGCCTCCGGTGTTACTGACCCAATTTAGCTGATTTTCGAACTTGTCCAAGCTATCATTAGTATTAACAATCTGTGCAAGTTTGGTAACGATCAAATAATAAATGAAGGTGTTAAGAGCGTTCACAAGACAGAAAATAGCAATTTTCAGAAAAACAAGGGCCACAACTCCGGTATTACTAATCCGATTTGGCTGGTTTTCGAACCTGTCTGAGCTTTTATTAGAGCGTTCAAAAGGCTTAATATGGCATTTTTCAGCAAAACAAGGGTCATAACTCCGGTGAAATTTATCCGATCCGGCTGGTTTTCGAACTTATCTGAGCTTTCATTGATATAAAGACACTGGCAAAGCTTCGTAAAGATTCGATTAATAATGAAGGCCCTAGAGTGTTCACAAGGCAGAAAATAGCATTTTACAGAAAAAACAAGGGCAATAACTCCGGTGTCACTGATCCGATTTAGCTGATTTTCAAACTTGTCCAAGCTATCATTGGTATTAACAATCTGTGCAAGTTTGGTAACAATCAAATAATAAATGAAGGTGTTAGGGCATTCACAAGGCAGAAAATAGCAATTTTCAGAAAAAACAAGGGCCATAACTCCGTTATTGGCAAAACGATTTGGCTGGTTTTCGAACTTGTCTGAGCTTTCATTGATATTAACAATCTGTGCAAGTTTGGTAAAGATCAAATAATAAATGAAGGTGCTAGAGTGTTCACAAGGCTTAATATGGCTAGACTTGTTCAAGCGAAACTTAAAAATTTATGAATTTCGTGTTACAAAGTGTACTTTGATTAAAAGGTTTACTACATACAGATTTGTCCTTTCTGCAATTAGTTGTAGCCCCTTTTTGTACAAACACGTTCAGATATATCTGAAATATTAAGTGGAATTAGGCGAGTATAATAGTGCAGTATATGCGTTTCTTTTTCCTTTCAGTATATATGGAAATTAAGATCAATGCATTTCATTTCTGTTGGTTGTTTATGATCTTATTAATCTTCATGGTAGGAGTAATATTATCGATTAAGAGTAATGGCGGTGAATTTATTTTGGCGCTTCCGACCTTGACCGACAATATAGCCAAAATAAATCCACTGTCAATATTAATACATATACAGTACTCACCAGACGAACCATTTCTTCCTAGCAGACTGTCAATCAACGCCATATCCATCTCTCCAAAATGTGGGCCAAACTTGAGGAGTATGGCCTCTATGGTGGGCACTACAAGCTTGAGATTGGTTTCACAAGCAAAGTTGTGCAGGGTTAAGTAGACCAGGTGTAGGGACCGCAGACGCTGATATCAGACTCTCAGCTTCTTTTTGAGACACAAGGCAGTGATGCAGCAGTTGTCTCCAGCCAACACTGCAATAAAAAATTGTACATTAAAGTATGCATCTTTTCAATTTCAAAATGTAATGTGTCAGTTAAAATTAGATTAGTAAAGAAAATGACTCCAGTACTCGAGGTTGTTTTAAAAAGAGGCTAATGACGTCATAACTCTGTTTTTTCCACTAAGGTGTCTAATATGAGACACAAATATAATTAAACCATCACGTCACAATTATTTTTTTGTATGTCAAAACAAAACTGTTTTCTGTACATGGTGAATCAAATGTTTTATACGTCAAAATACCTGATTCTAAAAAAGTATCTCACACAAATATATATATATTAAATGCAAAAATCCAGGCACTACTTAGCAAGTCAAAGGTTCTTTCACCTATAAACCATTAATTATATGATGTCATACGAAACAAGAAATCCGTGGATTCACGTCTCGACTAATGGGGGCTGGACTTAAAAATAAAAAGGTCAATGATGCTTAAATGAAAGTTTGTAAACATTTTAGTAACTAAAAACAATGAAGTTTGCAGTTTGCGGAGATGACATTTAATTGCATTTGTTTAAAAACAAAATACCATTCTATTAAAAACAAGAGGATTGTATGATGTGATTCAAAAACATGATAGAGGCCAACCCAAGAATCATGATTCCTATATTTAACTCTATGTAAACTTTGGGTTATCGTGGCGGCCATTTTGAATATTTGACAACGAAAAACACAAACTTGATAAAGGCCAACAACAGAAACATGCATATGAATTTAACTAGAATGAAAAAAGTGGTAATACATGTATGTCGTTTGATAAATGTTCTTAAATTTGACCTAAGTTTAGCCATGGTGGCCATCATGGATGACTGGAGGTCCCAAATCTGACGAGGGCTAGCCCAAAGATCATTGTGATTAAGTTTCATCAAAATCCTTCAAGCAGTTATGTCATTTTTAACGTTTTCCTATATAAGTTAACTCTATGTAAAAGTTGTTGAAATTTACTTAAATTTGACCAAGTTTTAGCCACGGCGTCCATCTTGGATGACTTGCAGCCGCAAAAAACACAAATCTGAGAGGGACTATCCCAAATATCATTGTGATTAAGTTTCATCGAAATTCTTCAAGCGGTTTCAGAGAATATGTCATTTTTAAACTTTTCCTATATAACTATGTAAATTTTGGGTCGCCGTGGCGGCCATTTTGATTATTCGACGATAACGAAAAACACAAACTTAATAGAGATCAACCCAAGGAACAGGTATATGATATTTCAGTAGAATGGAATAAGTGGTTTCGGAGGAGATGTCGTTTGAAATTTACTTAAATTTGACCAAGTTTTAGCCATGGCGTCCATCTTGGATGACTTGCAGCCGCAAAAACCACAAATCTGAGAGGGACTATCCCAAATATCATTGTGATTAAGTTTCATCGAAATCCTTCAAGCGGTTTCAGAGAAGATGTCATTTTTAAACTTTTCCTATATAACTATGTAAATTTTGGGTTGCCGTGGCAGCCATTTTGATGATTTGACGATAACGAAAAACACAAACTTAATAGAGGCCAACCCAAGGAACATGTTTATGATATTTCAGTAGAATGGAATCTGGTTTCGGAGATGTCATTTGAAATTTACTTAAATTTTACCTAGTTTTAGCCATGGCGGCCATCTTGGATGACTGGCAGCCGCGAAAAACATAAATCTGAGAAGGACTATCCCAAATATCATAGTGATTAAGTTTCATCGAAATCCTTCAAGCGGTTTCAGAGAAGATGTCATTTTTAAAATGTTCCTATATAACTCTTTGAGTCGCTGTGGCGCCCATTTTTATTATTTGACGATAACGAAAAAATACAAACTTGATAGAGGCCAACCCAAGGAACATGTATATGATATTTCAGTAGAATGGAATAAGTGGTTTTAGAGGAGATGTCGTTTGAAATTATGGTAAAGATCAGATAAAAAATAACTTTCTAAACAAATATGGTAAAGAATAGATGCTTCCTGCCAAGTTTCGTCGAAATCCAACAAGGCATTTAAAAGTAAAAATGTCAAGGGGCCGCAACTCCATCAAAAATCGACGAACTGGAAAAAATGCAACAGGCACAACTAATAATCATAGCAATGCTTCCTGCTAACAAGGTGTTAACACACAAAAAAAATCAAAAATCTAAAGTAATTAAAAAAATAAATCAAAAAAACTCAATATAAAAATCTAAAAATAAAATATATATTATACAAGAATTTAATAAAAGTCAAAAAATCTAAATATTAATTTAAAAAAAATAAATAAAAATTAAATAAAAATTAAAAAAATATATAATAACAATTTAAAAAATAAAATCTAAAAAAAATTATATATATATTTATATTAAAAAAATAAATAAAAACAAATATACCAATAATAATAAAGTTTGGTAAAGATCAAATGAAAAATAATTGATTGAATTGAATTGGATTTTATAGTCGCATCAACAGCTAAGGTCATATGGCGACTTTCCAGCTTACACTGGTGGAGGAAGACCCCAGGTGCCCCTCCGGGCAATTTTTGTGCACGGGCGGGGACCTGGGTAGAACCACCGACGTTCCGCACAGATGAAAAATAAAAGCCCTATCGTATTAGCAAGGCACAATATTGCATTTTTACTAAATCAAGGGCCGTAACTCCACTGTTATGGTCCGATCTGGCTGGTTTTCGAACTTGTCCGAGCTTTCACAATATTAAAGTTTGGTAAAGTTCAGATGAAAAATGAAGGCCCTTGGCCAGTAGAGCTAAAAATCATCAGCTCCAAAAAGTAGGTCAAGGTCATCTACAGATGAAATACATGCCTCCAAAAAGATGCAATACCCAAGACACAACTATGTCAAAATAAAATATTTTTCTTCCAAAGATACAACTATAAATTACAGTTGCTGCCACGCGGATTACGACTTTTTCGCAGCATCCCCGCGGCCGTTTTTCAATCGAAGTCACAAATCCCCGCGATCGTACCGCGGATTGTCACCCGAAATATCGCGGGCATTCCCCGCGACTGTAAAAATCGCCGCGATTGCAAAATCCAGTCTCGAAAGAAAGAAATCACCGCGATTCTCTGTGATAGATTCGCGGGGGAACGCGGGGGAAATTAGAGCACTGATCAATGAAAAATGTAATAAAAATGATAAATACAATGAACAATTTTGGAAGCAATACGTATTTCAAACTTTTAATGCATTTAATAACGTGTGTTTTTCGTTTTTGTTGTCCAAAAGTCGCATTTCTCTTCACCGGACATAAATTGGCTACCCACAATCCTTTGCGATGTGTATACGTATTAACAGGGCGACACTAATAACGGGTTTATGACCAGGAATTTTTACAATTTTTCGGATTATTTCTGACTAAAGAACCCATCGATGTATTAATAACCAACTGCAGAATAGTAAAATATGTCAAAATAACGATTAATTAAAAATATAATTCTAATTTCCAGTATAAGAATTACTATTTGAATTTTATGTTCAGTCACCGCGAAGTCGGTAATAGGAACCGCCAAATAACTATCGTGAACTAGTATACATTATCCGGGCATTTGAATTATCCGAAAACAAAAATAAAATTGTCTTCTGCTTCGGGTTTTTAATAGTTATTGAATAATACATTAAATTGACTGCACAATTGTACATTGATACTGAAGATATCCTGCGATGGCCTGCGATTTCACACCGGGTAAAGCGGTGTGCGAATCAAAACAGATCAAGGCGAATCGCGGTGATTGTGTCGCGGTGGAAAAAATGTATTATCCCCGCGATGAGCGGGCTGTCCGTGGATCGCGGGGACAAAATCAGTGTGTCCGCGGAGAGATAAAATCGCCGCGATGAGTGGGATTAGTCGTAATCCGCGTGGCAGCAACTGTAGGTTTAAAACAACTAGTGCATAATTATAGTTCATGAGAAAGTGATGTAAATGTAACAATTAAAGTTATCTGCCCTTTGCTTGGATGGTGAAGGTCACATCCACATTTGCTTTCTCACGTTGCAATGTACCACTCAAGATACAACTATAAGCAAAGTTTGAAAGGTCTTAGTGCATACAGTTTGTGAAAAACGACCTAAACGCCAAAGCTGAAGGTTATCTGCCCTTTGCTTGGAGACTAAAGGTCACATCCACATCTGCTTTGTCACGTTGCGATGTACAACCCTAGATACAACTATAACAAAGTTTGACAGGTGTAGTGCATCCAGTTTGCGCGAAATTGACCAGGGTCAAGATCATTTCCACATTTGCCTCGTCACGTTGCGATGTACCACTCAAGATACAACTTTAAGCAAAGTTTTAAAGGTGTAGTGCATGCAGTTTGTGAAAAAGTGAACTAAACGCAAACGTTGAACTTAAAAATTATTAAGTTATCTGCACTTTGCTTGGAGGGTCAAGATCACTTTCACATTTGCTTTGTCACGTTGCGATGTAGCACCCAAGATACAATTATAAGCAAAGTTTGAAAGGTCTAGTGTATACAGTTTGTGAGAAAATGACCTAAACGCAAAACTTGAATGTTGACGCCTTCGTCGCCGCCGGAAAAGCAACACCTAAAAGCAACTCTTCGAAAAGGCGAGACAAAAATGAAGACCTAACCTGAATTCCATGGTTTATTTTTTACATTCAGTGATGTTTTTAAAATATATTCATTTTTATTTGATAGTTTAACTAATTTTAGGTAACTTAATTGACTTCCATAGAATTTTTCTCAAATATCTATTCAGCGACAGGGCTTTTTTCAACAAAATTGGGAAGAGGCCCAGGCCTGTCCATTTTGGGAAAAAAGAACGCGCTTATTTCTCATTTTGGGAAAAATACAAGGTTTCATAAATTAAGTAAATATGACATTAATATACTTTATTTATATTGTCATCCATTATTTACCATAATTATTAACTTTTCCAAGTCGGAATTTACTTAGCAGACAAAAACACACTGCAGAATTCATGCTTTTTCTCAAATTCTGAGAGACTGCTGTTTTCCGATTGGGAAATATTTCTGCCACAGTTGGGAAAAAACAGTCCAATTTTCTGTTGGGAAGAGGCCCTTTACAGGCCTCTGTTATATAAGGTAAAAAAGCCCTGAGCGAGCACCCACGGTTCTATTTTTAGAAACATAATACACTTTCAGTTGACACAGAGCGTCTGCAAGTAGGATGTCAATCTCTCCCAGAGGCCATTACATTGACCTCTGTTAACGTCTAAGAAAGTAGTCTGCGATCACATGATAATTTGTCACATGACCATAGCTAAAATATAAAAATAGCAACAGAACTTCGACACCGAGGCACCACCAATTATCGACCGTTGATTGAAATGTAAAAAAGAAACACAACGTATTATCTACATTTTGATATATAGTATAGGTTAGTACTTAGTGATATGTGCGTGAATCACGCATGAAAACAAAAAATCACACAGAAAACTGACCTCGTACCTGCATGCACGCACAGAAAAAATACAAGTCTGATAATAAGAAAGCATGACCGTCGGTAGATTTCCAAATTCTCGTCCACTTTGTCCCGAATATTTTTTGAAAAATCAAAACGAAACTTAAACGCTTTGTTTACGAAAACATTATCCCGAGTAATTGCATCAAATGCCCTATCCCTCTAGTGCATACTACGATGATTGGTTATGACGTCATAAGCGCACGCGCTACCTAAATGAAAGTAGAGAAAACATCGACATCTCATTCTGGTGGTTTTGACTTATTTCTTTTTCAGATTTAGCAAGTATATTTAAAATTAAAATAAAAACTTAATAATAGAATAAATGAAGATCAAATAATTAATTCAAATCGTGTTTCGTCCCTTCCGTGTACTTTTTATAGATGCGCAAACGTGTTGACTGGTATTAAATTTTTACTTGAATGAAATGATTTACTGTAACTGTTGTCAACTTGAATATTACACTGTGCTGTGTATTGTAATGCCTTCAGTAGCAAATAAAGTATGTTGAAAGGTTTAACAATCTTAAAAATTCATAGTGTACCCCCTAAATTTGTAGTGTACCCACAATATTTAACAGTAGGGGGTACATGTACCCCCAAATGAAAAAGTCAGTGGGAACACTGGTACTTTAAGTAGGTTGTTAAGATCTATGTGATATTGGAAATTGCTGGTAACGCAAATCGCAGTGCTGTTTCGCTATGGGGACGATTTGGTGGTGCCCATTTTAAAGTTTTGACAGCGGACAGGCCTTTTTTTTCTACTATTCTCACGGGTACGACTATCGGACCCGTTCCCAATGCCAAATATAGTTGTTTTTTCCCAATTCTGAAATAAAATTCCCCTTCCTAATTTATTTTTTTTTATTTTTTTTTACAAAGTCAGGTCAAATATACAAATGTTTACAAGGAAATACTATAAAAATAACAATATTTAAATCGTATCATGTATTGAAACCAGGCAATTAAAACAACCTGATATTTATGTACAACTACATGTAACTTATGAAAATTCACAATTTGAGGCGTAAAGCGATTAAATTTCGGCGTAAATTTTCCCAATTTGTCCAGGGTCTTTTTCCCAAAATGGGCAGAAAAAGGCCTGGCGGAGTGATATGCCAAAGTACAAACATTTATACTACCGCAATAAAACACAGAGCATAATTTACTGTATATTTAAAACATTCAAGCCGAACATTGTTTTCTTTGTAATATAAGCATTTCATATGAAGTTAATTTAGAAAAATATTAGCGTTGTCAAGAAATTTTGCATTTACACCGTTTTTCATCGTTTGCCAAGATTCTTGGTATTTGGTGAGACGTTGACAGAGATATATGTGTATGCAAGGAACAACAACTCTGGGTAGAGATTGGTAGGATGTTTATATTGATTTATAACATTTTAAACAGAGGTTGAAAAATTCACTTAGAGAACAATTAATAAAATAGGTATGTATGACTTGCATAAATAATAACTCTGCTTTATTCTGAATTTTATTTCATATTTGGCTTGTCAAATAGCTTATCAACCATTTGGTTCTAGGCTCGCGTTAACCATTCGCCAAATTGCCATAGGCGAAAAGAAACCCAAACTGGCGAATGAATATCGTAAGAAATACATAGCAAATTATTCGCCAGACATTGGCAGTCTGGCGAATCCAAATTTCCGACCGATTTTGTCTAGCTTCTTTGGAACGATCAACCCCTGACTGTTAACAGGAAACAGCCAGATACCGAGTCATTGACTCCAATATGCATTCATTCTGTCCTTTTTAAAATTTCAGTCGACAATTTTTAAAAATTAAATTGCATGAAATTAAATACAATTTTTAAAAAGTTTTGAATATTGTGCAACTCAACTTTTAATTATAAGCACTAATTAAGCAAAATGCAGCATGCATATATGATATGGAAATATTGATACCCTACTGGTTAATATGTTTTAACTTACTTTTGATGTGTATGCAAATGCGAGGTTTTAGCGCAGGCCTTCAATTAAAGTTCCAAAAATAATTTAAAGGGTTTAAAATTCTAACGCTAGCCTAGTGATTGTAAACACTGGTTGATCGTCTGTCACCTCGCTTCATAGTCTAGAAAAACTAAACAAAATAAAAATTGCTTCGAGATCATAGGAACCTCGAGAACAGGATGCTTGAGCATAGTGTAACTACAGAACACGCGAAAACTGATATCGTTGACTGCGAAATTTGGAATTTTTTACGTGATCAAAATCAAACTTACGTAAAACGTACCATTTGATTCATAAGCAAAAATACGTCAAATAAATGTACCGTGTCGAGGCTGCCCATCCGCAGTCATCGTGAATTCTCTTCCGAGAAACGCGTGAATTCTCTTCCGAGAAACGCACGGGCTATGTCGATTGCCTGCACATGGCACGACTAAATTATAGCCGGTGTAAAGCGAAGGCTCTCCCCATTAAACATACGTTTATAAAGTGCAAACAAACATGGCAATATAACAAGTTGCAAATGTTTACCTGTATGAATTATAACCGGCACACGAACCGAACTGGCGCCATTTTATTCGCTTTTATGAAATGCGCATGCGTGAGCTGAAGACAGCGGGAAATCTAAATATTGAGGCCCGGCTTCTAACTTATCCAACTCCATTGAGAGGTTGTCAGTTTATATTATAGTATAAAAAACCTGGTTGAGAGTGCCTGGATGATGGTGGTGGGATGGGGTGGGGGTGGGGGTGGTCTTCTCCCTCATCCCTCCCCCTTTTCTCCTTTCACGGATCCACGGATCTTTTATTGGTATCGCCAAAGATATGATGTGTGTTTGTTTCAACACATGTAAGCAGACCACCCACTTTTCCTGGGTAGAACCAGTACTGTACACCTCCCGCCATCCGTAAGAATCGACATTTCCTCACTTACAAGTCAAGCTCCCAGTGGGATTACAAGTCAAGCTCCCAGTGGGATTCGAACCCGCAGCGGTGAGAAGCGAGAAGATATCATGAGTGGCGTAAGTCGCGAGTTGCTATTTTTTATGGGTACGGCCAAATATATGCGCCACGGCCCAGTTGCTTTTTTTTTATTGCAGGATCACAGATCATGCTTTCTTGCGTATATTTCAGGCCACTGGAGACTGAGTTTCAAATGAAAATAATCACCAATAACTTCGTCACATCATAACCTTCAGTACTGATAATGTCTTTGTTCTATTGGTATATCAGTTAAAACTGCCGAAAATGCTAAGTCCAGGGGCGTAGCTGACTGAAATGCATATATAGGCCCGAAAAACAACGGGGGTCCGGCGGCATGCTCCCCTGGCGTGTTTTTTTTTAAATAGCTATGTAATGGTGCGTTATGGTGTATATCTGATAAAGCATATTCTTTGACAAATTTGAGAATTAACATTTGACAAAGTTGAATTACCTACAATGTAAAATAAAAGAAGAAACACATGTTGACCCTTAATCCCATACCCCTTCCGGCCTCAGATTTTATTGCAGTTTTTTACAACTTTTTTTTTCATTTTTCAAATTGATATATAGACCCGGGTCTATATGGCCTAATAGTAGCTACGCCGATGAACTTGACTGCATTTTACGATTACATTTGCATGCATGCAGTCTTTTCCACGTGTTCCTACAAGATTAAGATCATGACAATCAATTTAATAATAAATTTGACATGGTCTGACCGAAAACAAATGACGGAAGTTGATATTACGGAATCGGTACGGCCACGAAACTTTTATCTTGATAACGTTTAATAATTTATCAATATAGTGTCTACATGCAAAATACATTTTAAAAAAATCTGTAGAAATTATTGGTATGGCCAGCCGCACCAATAAAAAATATTGGTGCGGCCATGGCCGTACCGGCCGATAAGGCGAATACGCCCATGATGTTCAATGTTCAATCATAACTTTTTTAAATAAGGTTAAAAAGAAATGAAACATATTCAATGTATTCGTGTACGCCAGCCAAGATAATTAATGATCTATAATAGGTCATAATTTTTTTTTTAATATCATTTAATAATCAGATTTTATTAGGATAAAGATAAGATTATTTTACCCAAAACGGCTCTCAAACTATGATGGATTTAATTCTTCGTTTGTTTTTTGTCTTCTTTTTTTTTCTTGTTCTTTCTTTGATCAAACATGTTATTTTAAAAAAAATCCTATTCTCTCCCGACCCCGCTCCCTTGTATCCCGACCCTCGTCTCCTTGCCTCCCAAACAATCGCCCCCTGTCTCCCACCCCATGTCTCCCGTAACCCCCCCCCCCCCTCCCTCCCACCCTGGATGATAGTAACTACTAATCTCGGCCTGACTAGACTGTGTCAAGGCTTGCCTTACTTTCTGATATACAGGTAGCATACGTGAATCTTGGTAAAACACCTTTATAGGCGTGGTCTCGATCATTCCGACATATCGCCCTACTTCTCAGCAGGCGTTGTCTCGATCATCCAGACATATAGCCCTACTTCTCAGGCGTGGTCTCGATCATCCCGACATATCGCCCTACATCTCAGCAGGCGTTGTCTCGATCATCCAGACATATCGCCCTACTTCTCAGGCGTGGTCTCGATCATCCCGACATATCACCCCACTTCTCAGCAGGCGTGGTCTCGATCATCCCGACATTTTGGGAGTGCGTGGTCCTGTGGTAGAGCACCGAACTCCTGATCGAGAGGTCGTGGGTTCGATCCTCCGTCGCGGCCACGTTATTTATCCTTGAGCAAGATAATTAATCCACATTGCTTAGTACTGGTTATACGTTGTCTCGATCATCCAGACATATCGCCCTACTTCTCAGGCGTGGTCTCGATCATCCCGACATATCGCCCTACATCTCAGCAGGCGTTGTCTCGATCATCCAGACATATCGCTTAGTACTGGTTATACCCAGGAAGCCATCGAGAGTGATTAATCATCGCCCCACTTCTCAGTCTACACAGGGACTCATGTAATATAGACGGGTCCTGGTCTACATGGATTCATATACCGTTTTCGATCGGAGTGATGTTTTACGTCACTTTAAGCACGTGTTAGGCCATATATGACGGTTGATTTTTTGTGCGGGTAGAACAAATACTGTATACCTCCCTCCATCTGTAAGAATCGACACTTTCTCACTTGAGAAGTCAAGCTCCCAGTGAGATTCAAACTCGCAGCGGTCAGAGGCTAAACGTTTTAGTCTTTATTGTTTCCGTCACTGCTCAAGGCGCTTTTGAAAGGAAATGAATGTTGTTTAACGGCCCATCAATCGGGACCTGAAGACATCAGTACTTTCATGGACGAACCTAATCCTAAAATATAGCTTGTTGGTAGGTAGATGTACACGATTGGATCGGAACTATAGTGTAACTAATGATAGAAGGGACGTTACAGGGCCATAGCTACAGTATTCAGGATGTGTACGCAAATCTCGGGATGGTGTGCATGCGTGCGTGCTTGCTTGTGTGCATGCGTGCGTGTGAGTGTGTGGGTGTGGAGGGGTGTGTGGGGGTCGTGGGTCGGGGGGAGGGGGGGGTCGTGGTGTCGGCTCTCCACGAAAAAAAAATCTAGATCGTCTTTGGTGCATTCTAGGTGTTTTTTAACTGCACCTGAAACTTGTCCAAAGAGGTGTTACGGGCAATATTATCAACTATTTCGAAACGATAAACGAAAAATACAAGTAACTATATCACTGGTATATGTCTATATCACTGGTATATGTCTGTATCACTGGTATATGTCTGTATCACTAATATATGTCTATATCACTGGTATATGTTTGTATCACTGGTATATGTCTGATTTCTGTATCACTGGTATATGTCTGTATCACTGGTATATGTCTGAATCACTGGTATATTTCTGTATCACTGGTATAAGTCTGTATCACTGGTATATGTATGTATCACTGTTATATTTCTGTATCACTGGTATATGTCTGTATCACTGGTATATGTATGTATCACTGGTATATGTCTGTGTCACTAATATATGTTTGTATCACTGGTATATGTCTGATTTCTGTATCACTGGTATATGTATGTATCACTGATATATGTATGTATCACTGGTATATTTCTGTATCACTGGTATATGTATGTATCACTGGTATATGTCTGTATCACTGGTATATGTCTGTATCACTGGTATATGAATGTATCACTGGTATATGTCTGATTTCTGTATCACTGGTATATGTATGTATCACTGATATATGTCTGTATCACTGGTATATGTCTGTATCACTGGTAGATGTATGTATCACTGGTATATGTCTGTATCACTGGTATATGTCTGTATCACTGATATATGTCTGTATCACTGGTATATGTATGTATCACTCACTGGTATATGCCTGTATCACTGGTATATGTCTGTATCACTGGTATATGTATGTATCACTGATATATGTATGTATCACTGGTATATTTCTGTATCACTGGTATATGAATGTATCACTGGTATATGTCTGATTTCTGTATCACTGGTATATGTATGTATCACTGATATATGTCTGTATCACTGGTATATGTCTGTATCACTGGTAGATGTATGTATCACTGGTATATGTCTGTATCACTGGTATATGTCTGTATCACTGATATATGTCTGTATCACTGGTATATGTATGTATCACTCACTGGTATATGCCTGTATCACTGGTATATGTCTGTATCACTGGTATATGTTTATATCACTGGTATATGTCTGATTTCTGTATCACTGGTATATGTATGTATCACTGATATATGTCTGTATCACTGGTATATGTATGTATCACTGGTATATGTCTATATCACTGATATATGTCTGTATCACTGTTATATGTCTATATCACTGGTATATGTCTGTATAACTGGTATATTTTTGATGTCTGTATCACTGGTATATATCCATATCACTGGTATATGTCTGTATCATTGGTATATGCCTATATCACTGGTATATGTCTATAACACTGATATATGTCTGTATCACTGGTATATGTATGTATCACTGGTATATGTCTATATCAATGGGGGAAAAATCGTGATATTTTTTATTAATTACCTTATCTATCGTTTCAAGACAAACTCGATACTCACCGAATAAAGTACAAAGTGAAATACAGTCGGATGGACAACTTCGGAGGAGTTGAGTGGACAAGTTTTAGATTTAAATAAAAAACTTCAAAGTCCCGTAACTCCACCAAAAATCATTTAACCTGAACATCATGACAATATGTGCTATTAGACATCAGACCGATACTTCGTATGAAGCTTCATGAAAGTCAGTGAAAAAACCCAGAAGCTGAGCAGACACGCTTTAGATTCGAAACTCTCTCTGTCTCTGTCTGTCTGTCTGTCTGTCTGTCTCTCCCTCCCTCTCTCTGTCTCCCTCTATCTCTCTCTTACATTCTCTTATCTTCTCTTCCTTACCTACCGACATACCTATTCTCTATTTTCTTCTCTTATCTTCTTTCTCTATTATCTTCTCTTCTCTTATCTCCTCTACCTACCGACCTATCTAGGTCTGTCTGTATGTCAGCGTCTCCGTGGTCGAACATGGTTAACGACGTTGCGTTATAAACCTTCGCCTCTCACCGCTGCGAGTTCGAATCCCACTGGGAGCTCGACTTGTAAGTAAGGAAGTGTCGATTTTTACGGATGGCGGGAGGTGTACAGTACTAGTTATACCCAGGAAAAGTGGGTAATCTGCCTACTCAATAAACCTTTATGGTTTTATATGTGTAATATACGAAAAGATTTTTTTAGTAAAATATTTGATAAAATCAATCAAAAATCATGATAGCTTTTACCATTGTTGGTAGCATTATTTTAATCATGCATCATGTTTCCATGTTATTAAAATCAAGGGGGTGATAATACTTGTTTTATCGATAAATCGCTATGCGTTCATATACCTACTAGTTTCGGTGAATTTCGGGCAGCATTTCTATAATTAATTGTGTATATGTATTTGACTTGTGTTCATTCTACCTCCCATGATTAATATTGATGATTAATCTTGGATTACAATTCGATCAGGAGAGCTACTTTTGACCAAGAGGACATTACATAAATATCGCTCCTCGCAAACATTTTTTTGCTGGAATAAATAGTTTGCTAGTACAGGGGAGGAAACTCTGGCCGTTGCCGTAGCGGCGAAGGAGTGAACTCCCTTATCTAAGTAGACTATTTAGTCCTACACAACAGAAATGTCTTTGTAATAGCAGAGATCGAACAACATTCAGAAACGGTGTACACATGTTGTAAAATTTGCCTGTTGATGGCCAGATAGCTACTTTAAAGGGAATGTAGCCATTATCACACGGGACAACCGACTAGACACCATTGAATCAACAACTAGTTCGTGGAACAATCAACAGCTGTTCAAAACATTCTATCACATAAGAGATCTTCCTTTGAAACACTCAAAACATGTTTTAATTAAAATACCAGGATCATGACAATGACTGTAAAATATCCATGGTGAATATGTATTTATGTTACTCTGTTGATTGCTTTACTTGCTCGCGTATTTTTTTTAAAGAAACAAAACAACAACAACACACACACACAAAAACAAACTATACAAACACACACTATACTTTAACGTCTTTTTCTTTTTGAAGGACAGATTTCGTTCAAAATATATACTCAGCAAAAATAAAAAGTATCCACTTTGTAAAAGAACTAACAATGGTAGCAAGATTTTCTTTTAATAACATCTTTGTTTGATGATTACACAAAATTTCATCGAAATATATCGAATAATTAAAACATAAATCACAGTTTATTTTATTCGATTATTGTCAAAGATGGACGTTAACTGTTAACACAAACTAAACGAAAGTCATGGTATATAGAAAAGGGGGTCCTTTACCAAAATATGTTTTTTACATACTCCGGGAAAATGGTTGATCCGGGAAAAGGGTTGATATAGCCAGCTCATTTACGTATTTAGGTATGTTTTTTTCCGTCAGGAGGGTCTTTTTCAAATGCTTTAGACACAGGTTGGCCGGAAATTCAAGATGGCCACCACGGCTAAACATAGATTTTTAAAAAAAAGTTTGTAGCGACTACTTCTTGAAAACTGTAAGTGATATTGATATGGGACTTTTTCTGAAATGATCAGCATGACAAGATGTTGATCCTTGTCGAAAATTATTTTGATTCAACATTTAACATGGCTGCCAGTGGCCATCTTTGTTTACCTTGAGTTATATAGTAAAATCTTCAACTTGTAGCGACTACTCCTCTGAAACTACTCGACAGATTTTATGAAACTTCACTGGGAATGCTGACCTAGCTATCAACATCTATCAATAGAGCTTCAAGGTCATTGACCTCTTGTTTAAAATTGTGAGTATCACAGGGTTCCTACGGGTCCTTAAAATCCTTGAAAGTACTTGAATTTGAAAAAAAATATTCAAGGCCTGGAAAGTGCTTGAAAATCTGATAAGGTACTTGAAAGTCCTTAAATTCTGGATTTTTGCTGTTCATCCCAAAAATGGCTATTGGTTGTGCGTTCCTAGAATTTGAAAAAAAAAAGTCAAGGCCTGGAAAGTGCTTGAAAATCTAAGGTACTTGAAAGTCCTTAAATTTTGGATTTTTGCTGTTCATCCCAAAAATGGCTATTGGTTGTGCGTTCCTAGAATATTTGTTGCTGTTTTCAGATGGCATAAATCATGTTGCTTGCGCGAATATTAGTCCTTGAATTGAATTTTGGAAAAAAGGTCCTTGAAATTCCTTGAATTTGACCTTCCAATAAGGTTGGGAACCCTGGTATCATTACTCATCAACTTACTACAAAAACTCATAACTTTTAAAAATCATGAGTATTCTATTTGTATGTATGGTCATGTGGAACAGTTTATTCCATATTTACATGATGGAAATTGTTCCAAGCATGTGTCTAATATTAAGGTCATACATTGTTTATATTGTTTTTACGTAACGTCCATTTAATCTGAATAGTTGTTTCTTTTAAAATGTATTAATTCACATCCATTTTGAAAACATGACATATTCAAAGCAAGTGTTCACTCCGAAGGAGTTCCTTGTTACTCATTCATTTTGAATCTGATGAGTAAACAGCTCTGTCAACAGTCAGTAATTTGCTAAAACAATTTGCTTTATGATATTTGTATAATTATTATTTATGATTGAACAAAGTTAATATGAAGAAAAACTAACAGGACACCGTGAGTTTTAACAAAATCAAGATTGCCGTGTGTCACTTTAACCAGTGAAGTAAGCTTCTTACTTCACTGCTTTAACCAGCCAGACTAAACACCAAAACTGGAGAGTCGGATTACAACAAAAACTCATCATTTTATTCAATATATTCAACATATAACATCACTCTACAGTAATATCACAATATACATTTATTGTACAAGAAATTTAAGTATTTTAAGCCATGAATAAACCTATACTTTTAATCGGCACATATACATTATGTAAAATATATGTATCGCTTTTTCTCATCAATTTTTGAATCGCGAGATAAGTACCGTACACAGTTCTTTTGACATCTGTCAAACTTTTCAATTGGCACAATACAGCAGTGAGCTGAATCTTTTTCACACACAAACAAAATTCAAAATAGTCACGTACTTGTCAAGTCTCATGTATTTGTGTGTCAAATCCACTCACAAGAGCATACATTCTACATCCTCACGCGTTCTAACAATTTGACCAAAATAGTTTTTGTCTGCAATATTTTTAATAAAATGTAGTATATTTAATAACAAAACTCGATTCATTTTAGGCCAAATAAAAAATTACCTGTGTTTCCGGTGACCCGACCGACCCTATGTTTAAGGGGCCGACCTAAAACTTTTTATGCAAAAATTAAAAATAATTAAAAATTATTACTAAATTTGTTCTGAGTTCAATGATTTATCACATAGCTTATATCAAGGAATTGAACTGAGTTGGGGTTTTACAGCGCACCAACACAAGAAAGGTTACATGGCACCAAACAGGGATGAACATGCCAGGCTCATCCTCCATTTACATCTAGATAAAATATGGAGAATGGGCCTAGAACCTTCTAACCTGCATAACTTCAGAGTTGCTGCAAATTACATCATATCATGGAAGTGAAACATAACATCATTTTATATTTTCTGTAATCCACTGGGTTCTGGTGGTATAACTATGGAAATTATTACCAAATTACACAGCAAAAGTGGAAAATATTTAAGCCATATGATTTGCCTGGAATGTCATACGATACATTCGTAACATTCAGAATTTAATGTTTTTCTTTCAGGTAAACACTGCGATGCCAATTAACTATTAAACTAATTCGTAAAATGCATGTTGGACAAAGGTCTTCTGGTTTAAAGTGTCCTATTATTTGTAACAGGAATGTGTAATTTAACTGGGGCAGTCTTATATCGAGGTAGACTGACAACCCATTTAACAGAGAAACTAACAGCTGTATCATCAACTTGTTTATGAGATAAATAGAATCCCACATCTTGTTAAAAAAAAAAGAAGGCCTACCGACCTACCCTTTTTTTTAGAGCATGCAATAGGAAACACACTTTTTTCTTTTGGCCTTAGCATAGTTTAATCAGAATTACCATATCACTTCCTTATATTGCATCACATAAATGAATTCAGCTAAAATATATGATCATATGAAGAGTAAATTATTAGGAGTATACTATACCTCTATTAAAATCACAGATCCAAAAAGTTAATACGCCTCTCTTAAAATTCATAAAATTCAACGAAAGACCATCTCGGGTTTATGGGGCTTCACCCCACTGACCCCCTAAGGGTCAACAACCCCTGCACATTCAGCGTGATTCTTAAACAACGAATAAACTATTTCTACATGTAGGAATTGTTTCTTATATTTTCAGATAGATGACATCATACACGCAACGAGGTTGTGTATGAGAGTAAACATGTAGATAGAGCCCGTCGTTAGTAGACATGTAGATAGAGCCCGTCGTTAATAAACATGTAGATAGAGCCCGTCGTTAGTAAACATGTAGATAGAGCCCTTCGTTAGTAAACATGTAGCTAGAGCCCGTCGTTAGTAAACATGTAGCTAGAGCCCGTCGTTAGTAAATATGTAGATAGAGACCGTCGTTAATAAACATGTAGATAGAGACCGTCGTTAATAAACATGTAGATAGGGCCCGTCGTTAGTAAACATGTAGATAGGGCCCGTCGTCAGTAAACATGTAGATAGGGCCCGTCGTTAGTAAACATGTAGATAGGGCCCGTCATTAGTAAACATGTAGATAGAGCCCGTCATTAGTAAACATGTAGATAGAGCCCGTCATTAGTAAACATGTCGATAGGGCCCGTCATTAGTAAACATGTAGATAGAGTCCGTCATTAGTAAACATGTAGATAGAGCCCGTGTCGTTAGTAAACATGTAGTTAGAGCCCGTCATTAGTAAACATTTAGATAGAGTCCGTCGTTAGTAAACATGTAGATAGAGCCCGTCGTTAGTAAACATGTAGATAGAGCCCGTCGTTAGTAAACATGTAGATAGAGCCCGTCATTAGTAAACATGTAGATATAGCCCGTCATTTGTAAACATGTAGATAGAGCCCGTCATTAGTAAACATGTAGATAGAGCTCGTCATTAGTAAACGTGTAGATAGAGCCCGTCATTAATTAACATGTAGATAGAGATAGAGCCCGTCATTAATAAACATGTAAGTAGAGCCCGTCAATAATAAACATGTATATAGAGCCGTCATTAATAAACATGTAGATAGAGCCCGTCATAAGTAAACATGTATATAGAGCCCGTCATTAGTAAACATGTAGATAGCGCCCCTCATTAGTAAACATGTAGATAGAGCCCGTCGTTAGTAAACATGTAGATAGAGCCCGTCATTTGTAAACATGTAGTTAGAGCCCGTCATTAGTAAACATGTAGATAGAGCCCGTCATTAGTAAACATGTACATAAAGTCCGTCATTAGTAAACATGTAGATATAGCCCGTCGTTAATAAACATGTATATAGAGCCCGTCGTTAATAAACATGTAGATAGAGCCCGTCGTTAATAAACATGTAGCTAGAGCCCGTCGTTAGTAAACATGTAGATAGAGCCAGTCGTTAGTAAACATGTAGCTAGAGCACGTCGTTAATAAACATGTCAACATGTAGATAGAGCCCGTCTTTAGTAAACATGTAGATAGAGCCCGTCATAAGTAAACATGTAGATAGAGCCCGTCATTAATAAACATGTAGATAGAGCCCGTCATTAGTAAACATGTAGATAGAGCCCGTCATTAGTAAACATGTAGATAGAGCCCGTCATTAGTAAACATGTAGATAGAGCCAGTCATTTGTAAACATGTAGATAGAGCCCGTCATCAGTAAACATGTAGATAGAGCCGTCATTAGTAAACATGTAGATAGAGCCCGTCATTAGTAAACGTGTAGATAGAGCCCGTCATTAATTAACATGTAGATAGAGATAGAGCCCGTCATTAATAAACATGTAAGTAGAGCCCGTCAATAATAAACATGTATATAGAGCCGTCATTAATAAACATGTAGATAGAGCCCGTCATAAGTAAACATGTATATAGAGCCCGTCATTAGTAAACATGTAGATAGCGCCCCTCATTAGTAAACATGTAGATAGAGCCCGTCGTTAGTAAACATGTAGATAGAGCCCGTCATTTGTAAACATGTAGTTAGAGCCCGTCATTAGTAAACATGTAGATAGAGCCCGTCATTAGTAAACATGTACATAAAGTCCGTCATTAGTAAACATGTAGATATAGCCCGTCGTTAATAAACATGTATATAGAGCCCGTCGTTAATAAACATGTAGATAGAGCCCGTCGTTAATAAACATGTAGCTAGAGCCCGTCGTTAGTAAACATGTAGATAGAGCCAGTCGTTAGTAAACATGTAGCTAGAGCACGTCGTTAATAAACATGTCAACATGTAGATAGAGCCCGTCTTTAGTAAACATGTAGATAGAGCCCGTCATAAGTAAACATGTAGATAGAGCCCGTCATTAATAAACATGTAGATAGAGCCCGTCATTAGTAAACATGTAGATAGAGCCCGTCATTAGTAAACATGTAGATAGAGCCCGTCATTAGTAAACATGTAGATAGAGCCAGTCATTTGTAAACATGTAGATAGAGCCCGTCATCAGTAAACATGTAGATAGAGCCGTCATTAGTAAACATGTAGATAGAGCCCGTCATTAGTAAACGTGTAGATAGAGGCCGTCATAAATAAACATGTAGATAGAGATAGAGCCCGTCATTAATAAACATGTAGGTTGAGCCCGTCATTAATAAACATGTAGATAGAGCCCGTCATTAGTAAACATGTAGATACAGCCCGCATTAGTAAACATGTAGATAGAGCCCGTCATTAGTAAACATGTAGATATATCCCGTCATTAATAAACATGTAGCTAGAGCCCGTCATTAATAAACATGTAGATGGAGCCCGTCGTTAATAAACATGTAGATAGAGCCCGTCGTTAATAAACATGTAGATAGAGCCCGTCGTTAGTAAACATGTAGATAGAGCCCGTCGTTAGTAAACATGTAGCTAGTGCCCGTCGTTAATAAACATGTAGATAGAGCCCGTCGTTAATAAACATGTAGATAGAGCCCGTCATTAATAAACATGTAGCTAGAGCCCGTCATTAATAAACATGTAGATAGAGCCCGTCGTAGATAGAGCCCGTCATTAATAAAGATGTAGTTAGAGCCCGTCATTAATAAACATGTAGCTAGAGCACGTCGTTAATAAACATGTAGCTAGAGCCCGCCGTTAATAAAAATGTCATTAATAAACATGTAGATAGAGCCCGTCTTAGATAGAGCCCGTCATTAATAAACATGTAGATAGAGCCCGTCATTAGTAAACATGTAGATAGAGCCCGTCATTAGTAAACATGTAGATATAGCCCGTCATTAGTAAACATGTAGATAGAGCCCGTCATTAGTAAACATGTAGATAGAGCCCGTCATTAGTAAACATGTAAATAGAGCCCGTCATTAGTAAACATGTAGATAGAGCCCGTCATTAGTAAACATGTAGCTAGAGCCCGTCATTAGTAAACATGTAGAGAGAGCACGTCATTAATAAACATGTAGATAGAGCCCGTCATTAATAAACATGTAGATAGAGGCCGTCATTAATAAACATGTAGATAGAGCCCGTCATTAGTAAACATGTAGTTAGAGCCCGTCATTAATAAACATGTAGATAGAGATAGAGCCCGTCATTAATAAACATGTAGATAGAGCCAGTCAATAATAAACATGTAGATAAAGCCCGTCATTAGTAAACATGTAGATAGAGTTTGTCATTAGTAAACATGTAGATAGAGCCCGTCATTAGTAAACATGTAGATAGAGCCCGTCATTAGTAAACATGTAGATAGAGCCCGTCATTAGTAAACATGTAGATAGAGCCCCTCAATAGTTAACATGTGGATAGAGCCCGTCATTAGTAAACATGTATGATAGAGCCCGTCATTAGTAAACAAGTAGATAGAGCCCGTCATTAATAAACATGTAGATAGAGCCCACCATTAGTAAACATGTAGATAGAGCTCGTCATTAGTAAACATGTAGATAGAGCCCGCCATTAGTAAAC
The DNA here is from genome assembly GCA_037043455.1 of Cyrtodaria siliqua. Taxonomy (NCBI): domain Eukaryota; kingdom Metazoa; phylum Mollusca; class Bivalvia; order Adapedonta; family Hiatellidae; genus Cyrtodaria; species Cyrtodaria siliqua. Next base: position 23,185 of record JAWPHD010000322.1, read on the forward strand.
ATGTAGATAGAGCCCGCCATTAGTAAACATGTAGACAGAGCCCGCCATTAAAAACATGTATATAGAACCCGCCATTAATAAACATGTAGATAAAGCCCGTCATTAGTAAACATGTAGATAGAGCCCGCCATTAATAAACATGTAGATAGAGCCCGCCATTAATAAACGTGTAGATATAGCCCGCCTTTAATAAACGTGTAGATAGAGCCCGCCATTAATAAACGTGTAGATAGAGCCCGCCATTAATAAACATGTAGATAGAGCCCGTCATTAATAAACATGTAGATAGAGCCCGTCATTAATAAAAATGTAGATAGAGCCCGTCATTAATAAACATGTAGATAAAGCCCGTTATTAATAAACATGTAGATAGAGCCCGTCATTAGTAAACATGTAAATAGAGCCCGTCATTAGTAAACATGTAAATAGAGCCCTAACTTGTATTTTGAGGTCATGGTGCCTGTAAAGCAATTGTCCTGTGAATGTTAATTTGTATAAGTAACGAGTTAATTACGGAATATGCAAATTGCACGTGCTACTTTGAAAGTCCATCCATGGAACACATCTGCATGTAGTTATGATGCATCCATGGTAAGTCCATCCATGGAAAACATCTGCATGTAGTTATGATGCATCCATGGTAAGTCTATCCATGGAACACTTCTGCTGTAGTTATGATGCATCCATTGTAAGTCCAATCATGGACCGTCTGCATGTAGTGATGATGCATCGATGGTAAGTCCATCCATGGAACACATCTGCATGTAGTTATGACGCATACATGGTAAGTGCATCCATGGAACACGTCTGCTGTAGTTATGATGCATCCATGGTAAGTCCATCCATGGAACACTTCTGCATGTAGTTATGATGCATCCATGGTAAGTCCATCCATAGAACACATCTGCATGTAGTTATGACGCATCCATGGTAAGTCCATCCATGGAACACATCTGCATGTAGTTATGATGCATCCATGGTAAGTCTATCCATGGAACACATCTGCATGTAGTTATTATGCATCCATGGTAAGTCCATCCATGGAACACATCTGCATGTAGTTATGACGCATACATGGTAAGTCCATCCATGGAACACATCTGCATGTAGTTATGATGCATCCATGGTAAGTCCATCCATGGAAAACATCTGCATGTAGTTATGATGCATCCATGGTGAGTGCATCCATGGAACACATCTGCATGTAGTTATGATGCATCCATGGTAAGTTCATCCATGGAACACATCTGCATGTAGTTATTATGCATCCATGGTAAGTCCATCCATGGAACACATCTGCATGTAGTGATGATGCATCGATGGTAAGTCCATCCATGGAACACGTCTGCATGTAGTTATGATGCATCCATGGTAAGTCCATCCATGGAACAAATCTACATGTAGTGATGATGCATCGATGGTAAGTCCATCCATGGAACACATCTGCATGTAGTGATGATGCATCGATGGTAAGTCCATCCATGGAACACGTCTGCATGTAGTTATGATGCATCCATGGTAAGTCCATCCATGGAACACATCTGCATGTAGTGATGATGCATCCATGGTAAGTCCATCCATGGAACACGTCTGCATGTAGTTATGATGCATCCATGGTAAGTACATGAATGGAACACATCTGCATGAAGTGATGATGCATCCATGGTAAGACCATCCATGGAACACATCTGCATGTAGTGATGATGCATCCATGGTAAGTCTATCCATGGAACACATCTGCTGTAGTTATGATGCATCCATGGTAAGTCCATCCATGGAACACTTCTGCATGTAGTTATGATGCATCCATGGTAAGTCCATCCATGGAACACATCTGCATGTAGTTATGATGCATCCATGGTAAGTCCATCCATGGAACACATCTGCATGTAGTTATTATGCATCCATGGTAAGTCCATCCATGGAACACATCTGCATGTAGTTATGACGCATACATGGTAAGTCCATCCATGGAACACATCTGCATGTAGTTATGATGCATCCATGGTAAGTCTATCCATGGAACACATCTGCATGTAGTTATTATGCATCCATGGTAAGTCCATCCATGGAACACATCTGCATGTAGTTATGACGCATACATGGTAAGTCCATCCATGGAACACATCTGCATGTAGTTATGATGCATCCTTGGTAAATCCATACATGGAACACATCTACATGTAGTTGTGATGCATCCATGGCAAATCCATCCATGGAAAATGTCTGCACGTAGTAATGATGCATCCATGGCGAGTCTATCCATGGAACACGTCTGCATGTTGTTATGATGCATCCATGGTAAGTATATGATATCCACGGAACACATCTGCATGTAGTTATGATGCATCCATGGTAAGTCTATCCGCGGAAAACATCTGCATGTAGTTATGATGCATCCATGGTAAGTCCATCAATGGAACAAATCTACATGTAGTGATGATGCATCCATGGTAAGTCCATCCATGGAACAAATCTACATGTAGTGATGATGCATCCATGGTAAGTCCATCCATGGAACACATCTGCATGTAGTGATGATGCATCGATGGTAAGTCCATCCATGGAACACGTCTGCATGTAGTTATGATGCATCCATGGTAAGTCCATCCATGGAACACATCTGCATGAAGTGATGATGCATCCATGGTAAGTCGATCCATGGAACACATCTGCATGTAGTGATGATGCATCCATGGTAAGTCTATCCATGGAACACATCTGCTGTAGTTATGATGCATCCATGGTAAGTCCATCCATGGAACACTTCTGCATGTAGTTATGATGCATCCATGGTTAGTCCATCCATGGAACACATCTGCATGTAGTGATGATGCATTCATGGTAAGTCCATCCATGGAACACATCTGCATGTAGTGATGATGCATCGATGGTAAGTCCATCCATGGAACACGTCTGCATGTAGTTATGATGCATCCATGGTAAGTCCATCCATGGAACAAATCTGCATGTAGTGATGATGCATCCATGGTAAGTCCGTCCATGGAAAACGTCTGCATGTAGTGATGATGCATCCATGGTAAGTCCGTCCATGGAACACGTCTGCATGTAGTGATGATGCATTCATGGTAAGTCCATCCATGGAACACATCTGCATGTAGTGATGATGCATCGATGGTAAGTCCATCCATGGAACACGTCTGCATGTAGTTATGATGCATCCATGGTAAGTCCATCCATGGAACAAATCTACATGTAGTGATGATGCATCCATGGTAAGTCCATCCATGGAACACATCTGCATGTAGTGATGATGCATCGATGGTAAGTCCATCCATGGAACACGTCTGCATGTAGTTATGATGCATCCATGGTAAGTCCATCCATTGAACACATCTGCATGTAGTGATGATGCATCCATGGTAAGTCCATCCATGGAACACGTCTGCATGTAGTTATGATGCATCCATGGTAAGTCCATGAATGAAACACATCTGCATGAAGTGATGATGCATCCATGGTAAGACCATCCATGGAACACATCTGCAAGTAGTGATGATGCATCCATGGTAAGTCTATCCATGGAACACATCTGCTGTAGTTATGATGCATCCATGGTAAGTCCATCCATGGAACACTTCTGCATGTAGTTATGATGCATCCATGGTAAGTCCATCCATGGAACACGTCTGCATGTAGTGATGATGCATCCATGGTAAGTCCATCCATGGAACACGTCTGCATGTAATGATGATTCATCCATGGTAAGTCCATCCATGGAACACATCTGCATGTAGTTATGATGCATCCATGGTAAGTCTATCCATGGAACACTTCTGCATGTAGTTATGATGCATCCATGGTGTGTCTATCCATGGAACACATCTGCATGTAGTTATGATGCATCCATGGTAAGTCCATCCATGGAACACATCCGCATGTAGATATGATGCATCCATGGTAAGTCTATCCATGGAACACTTCTGCATGTAGTTATGATGCATCCATGATGAGTCTATCCATGGAACACATCTGCATGTAGTTATGATGCATCCATGGTAAGTCCATCCATGGAACACATCTGCATGTAGTTATGATGCATCCATGGTAAGTACATCCATGGAACACATCTGCATGCAGTTATGATGTATCCATGGTAAGTCCATCCACGGAACATGTCTGCATGTATTTATGATGCATCCATGGTAAATCTATCCATGGAACATGTCTGCATGTAGTTATGATGCATCCATGGTAAGTCTATCCATGGAACACATCTGCATGTAGTGATGATGCATCCATGGCAAGTCTATGATATCCAAGGAACACATCTGCATGTAGTTATGATGCATCCATTGTAAGTCTATCCACGGAACACGTCTGCATGTAGTTATGGGGTGCATCCATGGTGAGTCTATCCACGGAACACGTCTGCATGTAGTGATGATGCATATATTGTGAGTCTATCCACGGAACACGTCTGCATGTCGTTATGATGCATCAATGGTGAATCTATCCATGGAACACGTATGCTTGTAGTTATGATGAATCCATGGTAAGTCTATCCATGGAACACATCCGCATGTAGTTATGATGTATTAATGGTAAGTCTATCCTTGGGACACATCTGCATGTAGTTATGATGCATCCATGGTGAGTCTATCCATGGAACACATCTGCATGTAGTTATGATGCATCCATGGTAAGTCCATCCATGGAACACATCCGCATGTAGATATGATGCATCCATGGTAAGTCTATCCATGGAACACTTCTGCATGTAGTTATGATGCATCCATGATGAGTCTATCCATGGAACACATCTGCATGTAGTTATGATGCATCCATGGTAAGTCCATCCATGGAACACATCTGCATGTAGTTATGATGCATCCATGGTAAGTCCATCCATGGAACACATCTGCATGCAGTTATGATGTATCCATGGTAAGTCCATCCACGGAACATGTCTGCATGTATTTATGATGCATCCATGGTAAATCTATCCATGGAACATGTCTGCATGTAGTTATGATGCATCCATGGTAAGTCTATCCATGGAACACATCTGCATGTAGTGATGATGCATCCACGGCAAGTCTATGATATCCAAGGAACACATCTGCATGTAGTTATGATGCATCCATTGTAAGTCTATCCACGGAACACGTCTGCATGTAGTTATGGGGTGCATCCATGGTGAGTCTATCCACGGAACACGTCTGCATGTAGTGATGATGCATATATTGTGAGTCTATCCACGGAACACGTCTGCATGTCGTTATGATGCATCAATGGTGAATCTATCCATGGAACACGTATGCTTGTATTTATGATGAATCCATGGTAAGTCTATCCATGGAACACATCCGCATGTAGTTATGATGTATTAATGGTAAGTCTATCCTTGGGACACATCTGCATGTAGTAGTCTATCCATGGAACACGTCCGCATGTAGTTATGATGCATCCATGGTGAGTCCATCCATGGAACACATCTGCATGTAGTTATGATGCATCCATTGTGAGTCTATCCATGAAACACATCTCCATGTAGTTATGATACATCCATGGTAAGTCCATCCTTGGAACATATCGACAAATAGTGATGATTCATCCATGGTGAGTCCATCCATGGAACACAGCTGCATGTAGTTATGATGCATCCATGGTAAGTCCAACAATGGAACTCGTCTGCATCTAGTTATGATGCATCCATTGTAAGTCCATCCATGGAACACGTTTGCGTGTAGTTATGATGCATCCATGGTGTTTCTATCCATGGAACACATCTGCATGTAGTTATGATGCATCCATGGCAAGTCCATCCATGGAACACGTCTGCATGTAGTGATGATGAATCCATGGTAAGTCAATTCATGGAACACATCTGCATGCAGTTATGATGCATCCATGGTAAGTCTATACATGGAACACATCTGCATGTAGTTATGATGCATCCATGGTGAGTCCATCCTTGGAAGCACATCTGCATGTAGTTATGATGCATCCATGGTAAGTCTATCCATGGAACACTTCTGCATGTAGTTATGATGCATCCATGGTAAGTCCATCCATGGAACACATCTGCATGTAGTTATGATGCATCCATGGTGAGTCCATCCTTGGAACACATCTGCATGTAGTTATGATGCATCCATGGTGAGTCTATCCATGGAACATGTCTGCAAGTAGTGATGATTCATCCATGATGAGTCCATCCATGGAACACAGCTGCATGTAGTTATGATGCATCCATGGTAAGTCCAACAATGGAAGCACATCTGCATGTAGTTATGATGCATCCATGGTAAGTCTATCCATGGAACACATCTGCATGTAGTGATGATTCATCCATGATGAGTCCATCCATGGAACACAGCTGCATGTAGTTATGATGCATCCATGGTAAGTCCAACATTGGAAGCACATCTGCATGTCGTTATGATGCATCCATGGTAAGTCTATCCATGGAACACTTCTGCATGTAGTTATGATGCATCCATGGTGAGTCTATCCATGGAACACATCTGCATGTAGTTATGATGCATCCATGGTGAGTCTATCCATGGAACACGTCTGCATGTAGATATGATGCATCCATGGTAAGTCTATCCATGGAACACTTCTGCATGTAGATATGATGCATCCATGGTGAGTCTATCCATGGAAAACATCTGCTTGAAGTTATGATGCATCCATGGTAAGTTCATCCATGGAACACATCTGCATGTAGTTATGATGCATCCATGGTAAGTCCATCCATGGAACACATCTGCATGTAGTTATGATGCATCCATGGTAAGTCCATCCATGGAACACATCTGCATGTAGTTATGGTGCATCCATGGTATGTCCATCCATGGAACATGTCTGCATGTAGTGATGATGCATCCATGGTAAGTCCATCCATGGAACATATCTGCATGTAGTGATGATGCATCCATGGTAAATCTATCCATGGAACACGTCTGCATGTAGTTATGATGCATCCATGGTGAGTCTATCCATAGAGCACGTCTGCATGAAGTGATGATACATCCATGGAAAGTCCATCCATGGAACACCTCTGCATGTATTGATGATGCATCCATGGTAAGTCCATCCATGGAACACGTCTGCATGTAGTGATTATGCATCTGTGGTAAGTCCATCCATGGAACACGTCTGCATGTAGTTATGATTTATCCATGGATGATGCAGCCAAGCTAAGTCTATCCATGGAACACGTCTGCATGTAGTTATGATGCATCCATGGTAAGTCCATCCATGGAACACGTCTGCATGTAGTTATGATGCATCCATGGTAAGTCCGTCCATGGAACTCGTCTGCATCTAGTTATGATGCATCCATGGTAAGTCCATCCATGGAACACGTTTGCATGTAGTTATGATGCATCCATGGTGTTTGTATCCATGGAACACATCTGCATGTAGTTATGATGCATCCATGGTAAGTCCATCTATGGAACACGTCTGCATGTAGTGATGATGCATCCATGGTAAGTCGATTCATGGAACACATCTGCATGTAGTTATGATGCATCCACGGTAAGTCCATCCATGGAACACATCTGCATGTAGTTATGATGCATCCATGGTGAGTCCATCCTTGGAACACATCTGCATGTAGTTATGATGCATCCATGGTGAGTATATCCATGGAACACATCTGCATGTAGTTATGATACATCCATGGTAAGTCCATCCTTGGAACACATCTGCATGTAGTGATGATTCATATATGGTGAGTCCATCCATGGAACACAGCTGCATGTAGTTATGATGCATCCATGGTTAGTCCAACAATGGACACATCTGCATGTAGATATGATGCATCCATGGTAAGTCTATCCATGGAACAATTCTGGCTGTAGTTATGATGCATCCATGGTGAGTCTATCCATGGAACACGTCTGCATGTAGTTATGATGCATCCATGGTAAGTCCATCCATGGAACACATCTGCATGTAGATATGATGCATCCATGGTAAGTCTATCCATGGAACACATCTGCATGTAGTTATGATGCATCCATGTTAAGTCCATCCATGGAACACATCTGCATGTAAATATGATGCATCCATTGTAAGTCTATCCATGTAACACATCTGCATGTAGTTATGATGGATCCATGGTAAGTCCATCCATGGAACACATCTGAATGTAGTTATGATGCATCCATGGTAAGTCCATCCATGGAACACCTCTGCATGTATTGATGATGCATCCATGGTAAGTCCATCCATGGAACACGTCTGCATGTGGTGATTATGCATCCGTGGTAAGTCCATCCATGGAACACGTCCGCATGTAGTTATGATGCATCCATGGATGATGCAGCCAAGCTAAGTCCATCCATGGAACACGTCTGCATGTAGTTATGATGCATCCATGTTAAGTCCATCCATGGAACACGTCTGCATGTAGTTATGATGCATCCATGGTAAGTCCGTCCATGGAACTCGTCTGCATCTAGTTATGATGCATCCATGGTAAGTCCATCCATGGAACACGTTTGCATGTAGTTATGATGCATCCATGGTGTTTCTATCCATGGAACACATCTGCATGTAGTTATGATGCATCCATGGTAAGTCCATCCATGGAACACGTCTGCATGTAGTGATGATGCATCTATGGTAAGTCCATTCATGGAACACATCTGCATGTAGTTATGATGCATCCACGGTAAGTCCATCCATGGAACACATCTGCATGTAGTTATGATGCATCCGTGGTGAGTATATCCATGGAACACATCTGCATGTAGTTATGATACATCCATGGTAAGTCCATCCTTGGAACACATCTGCATGTAGTGATGATTCATATATGGTGAGTCCATCCATGGAACACAGCTGCATGTAGTTATGATGCATCCATGGTTAGTCCAACAATGGAACACATCTGCATGTAGTTATGATGCATCCATGGTAAGTCTATCCATGGAACAATTCTGGCTGTAGTTATGATGCATCCATGGTGAGTCTATCCATGGAACATATCTGCATGTAGTTATGATGCATCCATGGTAAGTCCATCCATGGAACACATCTGCATGTAAATATGATGCATCCATGGTAAGTCTATCCATGTAACACATCTGCATGTAGTTATGATGCATCCATGGTAAGTCCATCCATGGAACACATCTGAATGTTGTTATGATGCATCCATGGTAAGTCTATCCATGAAACACGTCTGCATGTAGTTAGGATGGATCCATGGTGAGTCTATCCATGGAACACTTCTGCATGTAGTTATGATGCATCCATGGTAAGTCTATCCATGGAACACATATGCATGTAGTTATGATGTATCCATGGTAAGTCCATCCATGGAACACGTCTGCATGTAGTTATGATGGATCTATGGTGAGTCTATCCATGGAACATGTCTGCAAGTAGTGATGATTCATCCATGATGAGTCCATCCATGGAACACAGCTGCATGTAGTTATGATGCATCCATGGTAAGTCCAACAATGGAAGCACATCTGCATGTAGTTATGATGCATCCATGGTAAGTCTATCCATGGAACACATCTGCATGTAGTGATGATTCATCCATGATGAGTCCATCCATGGAACACAGCTGCATGTAGTTATGATGCATCCATGGTAAGTCCAACATTGGAAGCACATCTGCATGTAGTTATGATGCATCCATGGTAAGTCTATCCATGGAACACTTCTGCATGTAGTTATGATGCATCCATGGTGAGTCTATCCATGGAACACATCTGCATGTAGTTATGATGCATCCATGGTGAGTCTATCCATGGAACACGTCTGCATGTAGATATGATGCATCCATGGTAAGTCTATCCATGGAACACTTCTGCATGTAGTTATGATGCATCCATGGTGAGTCTATCCATGGAAAACATCTGCTTGAAGTTATGATTTATCCATGGTAAGTTCATCCATGGAACACATCTGCATGTAGTTATGGTGCATCCATGGTATGTCCATCCATGGAACATGTCTGCATGTAGTGATGATGCATCCATGGTAAGTCCATCCATGGAACATATCTGCATGTAGTGATGATGCATCCATGGTAAATCAATCCATGGAACACGTCTGCATGTAGTTATGATGCATCCATGGTGAGTCTTTCCATGGAGCAAGTCTGCATGAAGTGATGATACATCCATGGAAAGTCCATCCATGGAACACCTCTGCATGTATTGATGATGCATCCATGGTAAGTCCATCCATGGAACACGTCTGCATGTAGTGATTATGCATCTGTGGTAAGTCCATCCATGGAACACGTCTGCATGTAGTTATGATTTATCCATGGATGATGCAGCCAAGCTAAGTCTATCCATGGAACACGTCTGCATGTAGTTATGATGCATCCATGGTAAGTCCATCCATGGAACACGTCTGCATGTAGTTATGATGCATCCATGGTAAGTCCGTCCATGGAACTCGACTGCATCTAGTTATGATGCATCCATGGTAAGTCCATCTATGGAACACGTCTGCATGTAGTGATGATGCATCCATGGTAAGTCGATTCATGGAACACATCTGCATGTAGTTATGATGCATCCACGGTAAGTCCATCCATGGAACACATCTGCATGTAGTTATGATGCATCCATGGTGAGTCCATCCTTGGAACACATCTGCATGTAGTTATGATGCATCCATGGTGAGTATATCCATGGAACACATCTGCATGTAGTTATGATGCATCCATGGTAAGTCCATCTATGGAACACGTCTGCATGTAGTGATGATGCATCCATGGTAAGTCGATTCATGGAACACATCTGCATGTAGTTATGATGCATCCACGGTAAGTCCATCCATGGAACACATCTGCATGTAGTTATGATGCATCCATGGTGAGTCCATCCTTGGAACACATCTGCATGTAGTTATGATGCATCCATGGTGAGTATATCCATGGAACACATCTGCATGTAGTTATGATACATCCATGTTAAGTCTATCCATGGAACACATCTGCATGTAAATATGATGCATCCATGGTAAGTCTATCCATGTAACACATCTGCATGTAGTTATGATGGATCCATGGTAGGTCCATCCATGGAACACATCTGAATGTAGTTATGATGCATCCATGGTAAGTCCATCCATGGAACACCTCTGCATGTATTGATGATGCATCCATGGTAAGTCCATCCAAGGAACACGTCTGCATGTAGTGATTATGCATCCGTGGTAAGTCCATCCATGGAACACGTCTGCATGTAGTTATGATGCATCCATGGATGATGCAGCCAAGCTAAGTCCATCCATGGAACACGTCTGCATGTAGTTATGATGCATCCATGTTAAGTCCATCCATGGAACACGTCTGCATGTAGTTATGATGCATACATGGTAAGTCCGTCCATGGAACTCGTCTGCATCTAGTTATGATGCATCCATGGTAAGTCCATCCATGGAACACGTTTGCATGTAGTTATGATGCATCCATGGTGTTTCTATCCATGGAACACATCTGCATGTAGTTATGATGCATCCATGGTAAGTCCATCCATGGAACACGTCTGCATGTAGTGATGATGCATCCATGGTAAGTCCATTCATGGAACACATCTGTATGTAATTATGATGCATCCACGGTAAGTCCATCCATGGAACACATCTGCATGTAGTTATGATGCATCCATGGTGAGTATATAAATGGAACACATCTGCATGTAGTTATGATACATCCATGGTAAGTCCATCCTTGGAACACATCTGCATGTAGTGATGATTCATATATGGTGAGTCCATCCATGGAACACAGCTGCATGTAGTTATGATGCATCCATGGTTAGTCCAACAATGGAACACATCTGCATGTAGTTATGATGCATCCATGGTAAGTCTATCCATGGAACAATTCTGGCTGTAGTTATGATGCATCCATGGTGAGTCTATCCATGGAACATATCTGCATGTAGTTATGATGCATCCATGGTAAGTCCATCCATGGAACACATCTGCATGTAAATATGATGCATCCATGGTAAGTCTATCCATGTAACACATCTGCATGTAGTTATGATGCATCCATGGTAAGTCCATCCATGGAACACATCTGAATGTTGTTATGATGCTTCCATGGTAAGTCTATCCATGAAACACGTCTGCATGTAGTTAGGATGGATCCATGGTGAGTCTATCCATGGAACACTTCTGCATGTAGTTATGATGCATCCATGGTAAGTCTATCCATGGAACACATATGCATGTAGTTATGATGTATCCATGGTAAGTCCATCCATGGAACACGTCTGCATGTAGTTATGATGGATCCATGGTGAGTCTATCAATGGAACACTTCTGCATGTAGTTATGATGTATTATTGGTAAGTCTATCCTTGGGACACATTTGCATGTAGTAGTCTATCCCTGGAACACGTCCGCATGTAGTTATGATGCATCCATGGTGAGTCCATCCATGGAACACATCTGCATGTAGTTATGATGCATCCATTGTGAGTCTATCCATGAAACACATCTGCATGTAGTTATGATACATCCATGGTAAGTCCATCCTTGGAACACATCGGCAAATAGTGATGATTCATCCATGGTGAGTCCATCCATGGATCACAGCTGCATGTAGTTATGATGCATCCATGGTAAGTCCAACAATGGAACTCGTCTGCATCTAGTTATGATGCATCCATTGTAAGTCCATCCATGGAACACGTTTGCGTGTAGTTATGATGCATCCATGGTGTTTCTATCCATGGAACACATCTGCATGTAGTTATGATGCATCCATGGTAAGTCCATCCATGGAACACGTCTGCATGTAGTGATGATGCATCCATGGTAAGACCATTCATGGAACACATCTGCATGCAGTTATGATGCATCCATGGTAAGTCTATACATGGAACACATCTGCATGTAGTTATGATGCATCCATGGTGAGTCCATCCTTGGAAGCACATCTGCATGTAGTTATGATGCATCCATGGTAAGTCTATCCATGGAACACTTCTGCATGTAGTTATGATGCATCCATGGTAAGTCCATCCATGGAACACATCTGCATGTAGTTATGATGCATCCATGGTGAGTCCATCCTTGGAACACATCTGCATGTAGTTATGATGCATCCATGGTGAGTCTATCCATGGAACATGTCTGCAAGTAGTGATGATTCATCCATGATGAGTCCATCCATGGAACACAGCTGCATGTAGTTATGATGCATCCATGGTAAGTCCAACAATGGAAGCACATCTGCATGTAGTTATGATGCATCCATGGTAAGTCTATCCATGGAACACATCTGCATGTAGTGATGATTCATCCATGAAGAGTCCATCCATGGAACACAGCTGCATGTAGTTATGATGCATCCATGGTAAGTCCAACATTGGAAGCACATCTGCATGTAGTTATGATGCATCCATGGTAAGTCTATCCATGGAACACTTCTGCATGTAGTTATGATGCATCCATGGTGAGTCTATCCATGGAACACATCTGCATGTAGTTATGATGCATCCATGGTGAGTCTATCCATGGAACACGTCTGCATGTAGATATGATGCATCCATGGTAAGTCTATCCATGGAACACTTCTGCATGTAGTTATGATGCATCCATGGTGAGTCTATCCATGGAAAACATCTGCTTGAAGTTATGATGCATCCATGGTAAGTCCATCCATGGAACACCTCTGCATGTAGTTATGATGCATCCATGGTAAGTCTATCCATGGAACACATCTGCATGTAGTTATGATGCATCCATGGTAAGTCCATCCATGGAACACATCTGCATGTAGTTATGGTGCATCCATGGTATGTCCATCCATGGAACACGTCTGCATGTAGTGATGATGCATCCATGGTAAATCAATCCATGGAACACGTCTGCATGTAGTTATGATGCATCCATGGTGAGTCTATCCATGGAGCACGTCTGCATGTAGTGATGATACATTCATGGAAAGTCCATCCATGGAACACCTCTGCATGTATTGATGATGCATCCATGGTAAGTCCATCCATGGAACACGTCTGCATGTAGTGATTATGCATCTGTGGTAAGTCCATCCATGGAACACGTCTGCATGTAGTTATGATTTATCCATGGATGATGCAGCCAACCTAAGTCTATCCATGGAACACGTCTGCATGTAATTATGATGCATCCATGGTAAGTCCATCCATGGAAGACGTCTGCATGTAGTTATGATGCATCCATGGTAAGTCCGTCCATGGAACTCGTCTGCATCTAGTTATGATGCATCCATGGTAAGTCCATCCATGGAACACGTTTGCATGTAGTTATGATGCATCCATGGTGTTTGTATCCATGGAACACATCTGCATGTAGTTATGATGCATCCATGGTAAGTCCATCTATGGAACACGTCTGCATGTAGTGATGATGCATCCATGGTAAGTCGATTCATGGAACACATCTGCATGTAGTTATGATGCATCCACGGTAAGTCCATCCATGGAACACATCTGCATGTAGTTATGATGCATCCATGGTGAGTCCATCCTTGGAACACATCTGCATGTAGTTATGATGCATCCATGGTGAGTATATCCATGGAACACATCTGCATGTAGTTATGATACATCTATGGTAAGTCCATCCTTGGAACACATCTGCATGTAGTGATGATTCATATATGGTGAGTCCATCCATGGAACACAGCTTCATGTAGTTATGATGCATCCATGGTTAGTCCAACAATGGACACATCTGCATGTAGATATGATGCATCCATGGTAAGTCTATCCATGGAACAATTCTGGCTGTAGTTATGATGCATCCATGGTGAGTCTATCCATGGAACACATCTGCATGTAGTTATGATGCATCCATGTTAAGTCCATCCATGGAACACATCTGCATGTAAATATGATGCATCCATGGTAAGTCCATCCATGGAACACCTCTGCATGTATTGATGATGCATCCATGGTAAGTCCATCCATGGAACACGTCTGCATGTAGTGATTATGCATCCGTGGTAAGTCCATCCATGGAACACGTCTGCATGTAGTTATGATGCATCCATGGATGATGCAGCCAAGCTAAGTCCATCCATGGAACACGTCTGCATGTAGTTATAATGCATCCATGTTAAGTCCATCCATGGAACACGTCTGCATGTAGTTATGATGCATCCATGGTAAGTCCGTCCATGGAACTCGTCTGCATCTAGTTATGATGCATCCATGGTAAGTCCATCCATGGAACACGTTTGCATGTAGTTATGATGCATCCATGGTAAGTCCATCCATGGAACACGTCTGCATGTAGTGATGATGCATCCATGGTAAGTCCATTCATGGAACACATCTGCATGTAGTTATGATGCATCCACGGTAAGTCCATCCATGGAACACATCTGCATGTAGTTATGATGCATCCATGGTGAGTCCATCCTTGGAACACATCTGCATGTAGTTATGATGCATCCATGGTGAGTATATCCATGGAACACATCTGCATGTAGTTATGATACATCCATGGTAAGTCCATCCTTGGAACACATCTGCATGTAGTGATGATTCATATATGGTGAGTCCATCCATGGAACACAGCTGCATGTAGTTATGATGCATCCATGGTTAGTCCAACAATGGAACACATCTGCATGTAGTTATGATGCAACCATGGTAAGTCTATCCATGGAACAATTCTGGCTGTAGTTATGATGCATCCATGGTGAGTCTATCCATGGAACATATCTGCATGTAGTTATGATGCATCCATGGTAAGTCCATCCATGGAACACATCTGCATGTAAATATGATGCATCCATGGTAAGTCTATCCATGTAACACATCTGCATGTAGTTATGATGCATCCATGGTAAGTCCATCCATGGAACACATCTGAATGTTGTTATGATGCATCCATGGTAAGTCTATCCATGAAACACGTCTGCATGTAGTTAGGATGGATCCATGGTGAGTCTATCCATGGAACACTTCTGCATGTAGTTATGATGCATCCATGGTAAGTCTATCCATGGAACACATATGCATGTAGTTATGATGTATCCATGGTAAGTCCATCCATGGAACACGTCTGCATGTAGTCATGATGGATCCATGGTGAGTCTATCCATGGAACACTTCTGCATGTAGTTATGATGCAATTATGGTAAATCTATCCATGGAACACATATGCATGTAGTTATGATGTATCCATGGTAAGTCCATACATGGAACACATCTGCATGTAAATATGATGCATCCATGGTAAGTCTATCCATGGAACAATTCTGGCTGTAGTTATGATGCATCCATGGTGAGTCTATCCATGGAACACATCTGCATGTAGTTATGATGCATCCATGTTAAGTCTATCCATGGAACACATCTGCATGTAAATATGATGCATCCATGGTAAGTCTATCCATGTAACACATCTGCATGTAGTTATGATGGATCCATGGTAAGTCCATCCATGGAACACGTTTGCATGTAGTTATGATGCATCCATGGTGTTTCTATCCATGGAACACATCTGCATGTAGTTATGATGCATCCATGGTAAGTCCATCCATGGAATACGTCTGCATGTAGTGATGATGCATCCATGGTAAGTCCATTCATGGAACACATCTGCATGTAGTTATGATGCATCCACGGTAAGTCCATCCATGGAACACATCTGCATGTAGTTATGATGCATCCATGGTGAGTATATAAATGGAACACATCTGCATGTAGTTATGATACATCCATGGTAAGTCCATCCTTAGAACACATCTGCATGTAGTGATGATTCATATATGGTGAGTCCATCCATGGAACACAGCTGCATGTAGTTATGATGCATCCATGGTTAGTCCAACAATGGAACACATCTGCATGTAGTTATGATGCATCCATGGTAAGTCTATCCATGGAACAATTCTGGCTGTAGTTATGATGCATCCATGGTGAGTCTATCCATGGAACATATCTGCATGTAGTTATGATGCATCCATGGTAAGTCCATCCATGGAACACATCTGCATGTAAATATGATGCATCCATGGTAAGTCTATCCATGTAACACATCTGCATGTAGTTATGATGCATCCATGGTAAGTCCATCCATGGAACACATCTGAATGTTGTTATGATGCATCCATGGTAAGTCTATCCATGAAACACGTCTGCATGTAGTTAGGATGGATCCATGGTGAGTCTTTCCATGGAACACTTCTGCATGTAGTTATGATGCATCCATGGTAAGTCTATCCATGGAACACATATGCATGTAGTTATGATGTTTCCATGGTAAGTCCATCCATGGAACACGTCTGCATGTAGTTATGATGGATCCATGGTGAGTCTATCCATGGAACATGTCTGCAAGTAGTGATGATTCATCCATGATGAGTCCATCCATGGAACACAGCTGCATGTAGTTATGATGCATCCATGGTAAGTCCAACAATGGAAGCACATCTGCATGTAGTTATGATGCATCCATGTTAAGTCTATCCATGGAACACATCTGCATGTAGTGATGATTCATCCATGATGAGTCCATCCATGGAACACAGCTGCATGTAGTTATGATGCATCCATGGTAAGTCCAACATTGGAAGCACATCTGCATGTAGTTATGATGCATCCATGGTAAGTCTATCCATGGAACACTTCTGCATGTAGTTATGATGCATCCATGGTGAGTCTATCCATGGAACACATCTGCATGTAGTTATGATGCATCCATGGTGTGTCTATCCATGGAACACGTCTGCATGTAGATATGATGCATCCATGGTAAGTCTATCCATGGAACACTTCTGCATGTAGTTATGATGCATCCATGGTGAGTCTATCCATGGAAAACATCTGCTTGAAGTTATGATTTATCCATGGTAAGTTCATCCATGGAACACATCTGCATGTAGTTATGGTGCATCCATGGTATGTGCATCCATGGAACATGTCTGCATGTAGTGATGATGCATCCATGGTAAGTCCATCCATGGAACATATCTGCATGTAGTGATGATGCATCCATGGTAAATCAATCCATGGAACACGTCTGCATGTAGTTATGATGCATCCATGGTGAGTCTATCCATGGAGCACGTCTGCATGAAGTGATGATACATCCATGGAAAGTCCATCCATGGAACACCTCTGCATGTATTGATGATGCATCCATGGTAAGTCCATCCATGGAACACGTCTGCATGTAGTGATTATGCATCTGTGGTAAGTCCATCCATGGAACACGTCTTCATGTAGTTATGATTTATCCATGGATGATGCAGCCAAGCTAAGTCTATCCATGGAACACGTCTGCATGTAGTTATGATGCATCCATGGTAAGTCCATCCATGGAACACGTCTGCATGTAGTTATGATGCATCCATGGTAAGTCCGTCCATGGAACTCGTCTGCATCTAGTTATGATGCATCCATGGTAAGTCCATCCATGGAACACGTCTGCATGTAGTTATGATTTATCCATGGATGATGCAGCCAAGCTAAGTCTATCCATGGAACACGTCTGCATGTAGTTATGATGCATCAATGGTAAGTCCGTCCATGGAACACGTATGCATGTAGTTATGATGCATCCATGGTAGGTCCGTCCATGGAACTCGTCTGCATCTAGTTATGATGCATCCATGGTAAGTCCATCCATGGAACACATCTGCATGTAGTTATGATGCATCCATGGTAAGTCCATCTATGGAACACGTCTGCATGTAGTGATGATGCATCCATGGTAAGTCGATTCATGGAACACATCTGCATGTAGTTATGATGCATCCACGGTAAGTCCATCCATGGAACACATCTGCATGTAGTTATGATGCATCCATGGTGAGTCCATCCTTGGAACACATCTGCATGTAGTTATGATGCATACATGGTGAGTATATCCATGGAACACATCTGCATGTAGTTATGATACATCCATGGTTAGTCCATCCTTGGAACACATCTGCATGTAGTGATGATTCATATATGGTGAGTCCATCCATGGAACACAGCTGCATGTAGTAATGATGCATCCATGGTTAGTCCAACAATGGACACATCTGCATGTAGATATGATGCATCCATGGTAAGTCTATCCATGGAACAATTCTGGCTGTAGTTATGATGCATCCATGGTGAGTCTATCCATGGAACACATCTGCATGTAGTTATGATGCATCCATGTTAAGTCTATCCATGGAACACATCTGCATGTAAATATGATGCATCCATGGTAAGTCTATCCATGTAACACATCTGCATGTAGTTATGATGGATCCATGGTAAGTCCATCCATGGAACACATCTGAATGTAGTTATGATGCATCCATGGTAAGTCCATCCATGGAACACCTCTGCATGTATTGATGATGCATCCATGGTAAGTCCAACCATGGAACACGTCTGCATGTAGTGATTATGCATCCGTGGTAAGTCCATCCATGGAACACGTCTGCATGTAGTTATGATGCATCCATGGATGATGCAGCCAAGCTAAGTCCATCCATGGAACACGTCTGCATGTAGTTATGATGCATCCATGTTAAGTCCATCCATGGAACACGTCTGCATGTAGTTATGATGCATCCATGGTAAGTCCGTCCATGGAACTCGTCTGCATCTAGTTATGATGCATCCATGGTAAGTCCATCCATGGAACACGTTTGCATGTAGTTATGATGCATCCATGGTGTTTCTATCCATGGAACACATCTGCATGTAGCTATGATGCATCCATGGTAAGTCCATCCATGGAACACGTCTGCATGTAGTGATGATGCATCCATGGTAAGTCCATTCATGGAACACATCTGCATGTAGTTATGATGCATCCACGGTAAGTCCATCCATGGAACACATCTGCATGTAGTTATGATGCATCCATGGTGAGTATATAAATGGAACACATCTGCCTGTAGTTATGATACATCCATGGTAAGTCCATCCTTGGAACACATCTGCATGTAGTGATGATTCATATATGGTGAGTCCATCCATGGAACACAGCTGCATGTAGTTATGATGCATCCATGGTTAGTCCAACAATGGAACACATCTGCATGTAGTTATGATGCATCCATGGTAAGTCTATCCATGGAACAATTCTGGCTGTAGTTATGATGCATCCATGGTGAGTCTATCCATGGAACATATCTGCATGTAGTTATGATGCATCCATGGTAAGTCCATCCATGGAACACATCTGCATGTAAATATGATGCATCCATGGTAAGTCTATCCATGTAACACATCTGCATGTAGTTATGATGTATCCATGGTAAGTCCATCCATGGAACACGTCTGCATGTAGTTATGATGGATCCATGGTGAGTCTATCCATGGAACACTTCTGCATGTAGTTATGATGTATTATTGGTAAGTCTATCCTTGGGACACATCTGCATGTAGTAGTCTATCCATGGAACACGTCCGCATGTAGTTATGATGCATCCATGGTGAGTCCATCCATGGAACACATCTGCATGTAGTTATGATGCATCCATTGTGAGTCTATCCATGAAACACATCTGCATGTAGTTATGATACATCCATGGTAAGTCCATCCTTGGAACACATCGGCAAATAGTGATGATTCATCCATGGTGAGTCCATCCATGGATCACAGCTGCATGTAGTTATGATGCATCCATGGTAAGTCCAACAATGGAACTCGTCTGCATCTAGTTATGATGCATCCATTGTAAGTCCATCCATGGAACACGTTTGCGTGTAGTTATGATGCATCTATGGTGTTTCTATCCATGGAACACATCTGCATGTAGTTATGATGCATCCATGGTAAGTCCATCCATGGAACACGTCTGCATGTAGTGATGATGCATCCATGGTAAGTCCATTCATGGAACACATCTGCATGCAGTTATGATGCATCCATGGTAAGTCTATACATGGAACACATCTGCATGTAGTTATGATGCATCCATGGTGAGTCCATCCTTGGAAGCACATCTGCATGTAGTTATGATGCATCCATGGTAAGTCTATCCATGGAACACTTCTGCATGTAGTTATGATGCATCCATGGTAAGTCCATCCATGGAATACATCTGCATGTAGTTATGATGCATCCATGGTGAGTCCATCCTTGGAACACATCTGCATGTAGTTATGATGCATCCATGGTGAGTCTATCCATGGAACATGTCTGCAAGTAGTGATGATTCATCCATGACGAGTCTATCCATGGAACACAGCTGCATGTAGTTATGATGCATCCATGGTAAGTCCAACAATGGAAGCACATCTGCATGTAGTTATGATGCATCCATGGTAAGTCTATCCATGGAACACATCTGCATGTAATGATGATTCATCCATGATGAGTCCATCCATGGAACACAGCTGCATGTAGTTATGATGCATCCATGGTAAGTCCAACATTGGAAGCACATCTGCATGTAGTTATGATGCATCCATGGTAAGTCTATCCATGGAACACTTCTGCATGTAGTT
This sequence comes from Cyrtodaria siliqua, assembly GCA_037043455.1. NCBI lineage: Eukaryota > Metazoa > Mollusca > Bivalvia > Adapedonta > Hiatellidae > Cyrtodaria > Cyrtodaria siliqua. The sequence continues at coordinate 44,592 of JAWPHD010000322.1, forward strand.
ATGATGCATCCATGGTGAGTCTATCCATGGAACACATCTGCATGTAGTTATGATGCATCCATGGTGAGTCTATCCATGGAACACGTCTGCATGTAGATATGATGCATCCATGGTAAGTCTATCCATGGAACACTTCTGCATGTAGTTATGATGGATCCATGGTGAGTCTATCCATGGAAAACATCTGCTTGAAGTTATAATGCATCCATGGTAAGTCCATCCATGGAACACCTCTGCATGTAGTTATGATGCATCCATGGTAAGTCTATCCATGGAACACATCTGCATGTAGTTATGATGCATCCATGGTAAGTCCATCCATGGAACACATCTGCATGTAGTTATGGTGCATCCATGGTATGTCCATCCATGGAACACCTCTGCATGTAGTGATGATGCATCCATGGTAAATCAATCCATGGAACACGTCTGCATGTAGTTATGATGCATCCATGGTGAGTCTATCCATGGAGCACGTCTGCATGTAGTGATGATACATTCATGGAAAGTCCATCCATGGAACACCTCTGCATGTATTGATGATGCATCCATGGTAAGTCCATCCATGGAACACGTCTGCATGTAGTGATTATGCATCTGTGGTAAGTCCATCCATGGAACACGTCTGCATGTAGTTATGATTTATCCATGGATGATGCAGCCAACCTAAGTCTATCCATGGAACACGTCTGCATGTAATTATGATGCATCCATGGTAAGTCCATCCATGGAAGACGTCTGCATGTAGTTATGATGCATCCATGGTAAGTCCGTCCATGGAACTCGTCTGCATCTAGTTATGATGCACCCATGGTAAGTCCATCCATGGAACACGTTTGCATGTAGTTATGATGCATCCATGGTGCTTGTATCCATGGAACACATCTGCATGTAGTTATGATGCATCCATGGTAAGTCCATCTATGGAACACGTCTGCATGTAGTGATGATGCATCCATGGTAAGTCCATCCATGGAACACATCTGCATGTAGTTATGATGCATCCACGGTAAGTCCATCCATGGAACACATCTGCATGTAGTTATGATGCATCCATGGTGAGTCCATCCTTGGAACACATCTGCATGTAGTTATGATGCATCCATGGTGAGTATATCCATGGAACACATCTGCATGTAGTTATGATACATCCATGGTAAGTCCATCCTTGGAACACATCTGCATGTAGTGATGATTCATATATGGTGAGTCCATCCATGGAACACAGCTGCATGTAGTTATGATGCATCCATGGTTAGTCCAACAATGGACACATCTGCATGTAGATATGATGCATCCATGGTAAGTCTATCCATGGAACAATTCTGGCTGTAGTTATGATGCATCCATGGTGAGTCTATCCATGGAACACATCTGCATGTAGTTATGATGCATCCATGTTAAGTCCATCCATGGAACACATCTGCATGTAAATATGATGCATCCTTGGTAAGTCTATCCATGTAACACATCTGCATGTAGTTATGATGGATCCATGGTAAGTCCATCCATGGAACACATCTGAATGTAGTTATGATGCATCCATGGTAAGTCCATCCATGGAACACCTCTGCATGTATTGATGATGCATCCATGGTAAGTCCATCCATGGAACACGTCTGCATGTAGTGATTATGCATCCGTGGTAAGTCCATCCATGGAACACGTCTGCATGTAGTTATGATGCATCCATGGATGATGCAGCCAAGCTAAGTCCATCCATGGAACACGTCTGCATGTAGTTATAATGCATCCATGTTAAGTCCATCCATGGAACACGTCTGCATGTAGTTATGATGCATCCATGGTAAGTCCGTCCATGGAACTCGTCTGCATCTAGTTATGATGCATCCATGGTAAGTCCATCCATGGAACACGTTTGCATGTAGTTATGATGCATCCATGGTGTTTCTATCCATGGAACACATCTGCATGTAGTTATGATGCATCCATGGTAAGTCCATCCATGGAACACGTCTGCATGTAGTGATGATGCATCCATGGTAAGTCCATTCATGGAACACATCTGCATGTAGTTATGATGCATCCACGGTAAGTCCATCCATGGAACACATCTGCATGTAGTTATGATGCATCCATGGTGAGTCCATCCTTGGAACACATCTGCATGTAGTTATGAAGCATCCATGGTGAGTATATCCATGGAACACATCTGCATGTAGTTATGATACATCCATGGTAAGTCCATCCTTGGAACACATCTGCATGTAGTGATGATTCATATATGGTGAGTCCATCCATGGAACACAGCTGCATGTAGTTATGATGCATCCATGGTTAGTCCAACAATGGAACACATCTGCATGTAGTTATGATGCATCCATGGTAAGTCTATCCATGGAACAATTCTGGCTGTAGTTATGATGCATCCATGGTGAGTCTATCCATGGACATATCTGCATGTAGTTATGATGCATCCATGGTAAGTCCATCCATGGAACACATCTGCATGTAAATATGATGCATCCATGGTAAGTCTATCCATGTAACACATCTGCATGTAGTTATGATGCATCCATGGTAAGTCCATCCATGGAACACATCTGAATGTTGTTATGATGCATCCATGGTAAGTCTATCCATGAAACACGTCTGCATGTAGTTAGGATGGATCCATGGTGAGTCTATCCATGGAACACTTCTGCATGTAGTTATGATGCATCCATGGTAAGTCTATCCATGGAACACATATGCATGTAGTTATGATGTATCCATGGTAAGTCCATCCATGGAACACGTCTGCATGTAGTTATGATGGATCCATGGTGAGTCTATCCATGGAACACTTCTGCATGTAGTTATGATGCAATTATGGTAAGTCTATCCATGGAACACATATGCATGTAGTTATGATGTATCCATGGTAAGTCCATCCATGGAACACATCTGCATGTAGTTGTGGTGCATCCATGGTGAGTCTATCCATGGAACACACCTGCATGTAGTTATGATGCATCCATGGTAAGTCCATCCATGGAACACGTCTGCATGTAGTGATGATGCATCCATGGTAAGTCCATCTATGGAACATATCTGCATGTAGTGATGATGCATCCATGGTAAATCCATCCATGGAACACGTCTGCATGTAGTTATGATGCATCCATGGTAAGTCTATCAATGGAACACGTCTGCATGTAGTGATGATACATCCATGGTAAGTCTATCCATGGAACACGTCTGCATGTAGTGATGATACATCCATGGTAAGTCCATCCATGGAACACCTCTGCATGTAGTGATGATGCATCCATGGTAAGTCGATCCATGGAACCCGTCTGCATGTAGTGATGATGCATCCATGGTAAGTCCATTCATGGAACACATCTGCATGTAGTTATGTTGCATCCATGGTAAGTCCATTCATGGAACACATCTGCATGTAGTGATGATGCATCCATGGTAAGTCCATCCATTGAACACGTCTGCTTGTAGTTATGATGCATCCATGGATGATGCAGCCAAGGTAAGTCCATCCATGGAACACGTCTGCATGTAGTTATGATGCATCCATGGTAAGTCCATCTATGGAACACGTCTGCATGTAGTTATGTTGCATCCATGGTAAGTCCATCCATGGAACTCGTCTGCATCTAGTTATGATGCATCTATGGTAAGTCCATTCATGGAACACATCTGCATGTATTGATGATTCATCCATGGTATGTCCATCCATGGAACACATCTGCATGTAGTGATGATGCATCCATGGTAAGTCCATCCATGGAACATGTTTGCATGTAGTTATGATGTATCCATGGATGATGCATCCATGGTAAGTGCATCCATGGAACACGTCTGCATGTAGTTATGATGCATCCATGGTAGGTCCATCCATGGAACACGTCTGCATGTAGTTATGATTCATCCATGGTTAGTCCATTAATGGAACACGTCTGCATGTAGTTATGATGCATCCATGGTAAGTTCATCCATGGAACACATCTGCATGTAGTGATGTTGCATCCATGGTGAGTCCATCCATGGAACATGTTAGCATGTAGTTATGATGCATCCATGGTAGGTCCATCCATGGAACACGTCTGCATGTAGTTATGATGCATCCGTGGCAGGTCCATCCATGGAACACGTCTGCATATAGTTATGATGCATCCATGGAAGGTCCATCCATGGAACACGTCTGCATGTAGTTATGATGCATCCATGGTAGGTCCATCCATGGAACACGTCTGCATGTAGTTATGATGCATCCATGGTAGGTCCATCCATGGAACAGATCTGCATGTAGTTATGATGCATACATGGTAAGTCTATCCATGGAACACATCTGCATGTAGTGATGTTGCATCCATGGTAGGTCCATCCATGGAACAGATCTGCATGTAGTTATGATGCATACATGTTAAGTCTATCCCTGGAACACATCTGCATGTAGTTATTATGCATCCATGGTAAGTCCATCCATGGAACACGTCTGCATGTAGTTATGATGCATCCATGGAAGGTCCATCCATGGAACACGTCTGCATGTAGTTATGATGCATCCATGGTAGGTCCATCCATGGAACAGATCTGCATGTAGTTATGATGCATACATGGTAAGTCTATCCATGGAACACATCTGCATGTAGTGATGTTGCATCCATGGTAGGTCCATCCATGGAACACGTCTGCATGTATTTTTGATGCATCCATGGTAGGTCCATCCATGGAACACGTCTGCATGTAGTTATGCTGCATCCGTGGTAGGTCCATCCATGGAACACGTCTGCATATAGTTATGATGCATACATGGAAGGTCCATCCATGGAACACGTCTGCATGTAGTGATGATGCATCCATGGTAAGTCCATTCATGAAACACATCTGCATGTAGTGATGATGCATCCATGGTAGGTCCATCAATGGAACACGTCTGCATGTAGTGATGATGCATCCATGGTAAGTCCATCCATGAAACACGTCTGCATGTAATTATGATGCATCCATGGTAGGTCCATCCATGGAACACGTCTGCATGTAGTTATGATGCATCCATGGTAGGTCCATCCATGGAACACGTCTGCATGTAATGATGCATCCATGGTAGGTCCATCCATGGAACATGTCTGCATGCAGTTATGATGCGTCCATGGTAAGTCCATCCATGGAACACGTCTGCATGTAGTTATGATGCATCCATGGCAAGTCTATCTATGGAACATGTCTGCATGTAGTTATGATGCATCCATGGCAAGTCTATCCATGGAACACGTCTGCATGTAGTGATGATGCATCCATGGCAAGTCTATCCATGGAACACGTCTGCATGTAGTTATGATGCATCCATGGTGAGTGTATCCATGGAACATGTCTGCATGTAGTTATGATGCATCCATGGCAAGTCTATCCATGGAACATGTCTGCATGTATTTATGATGCATCCATGGCGAGTCTATCCATGGAACACGTCTGCATGTAGTTATGATGCATCCATGGTAAGTCCATCCATGAAACACGTCTGCATGTAGTTATGATGCATCCATGGTAAGTCCATCCATGGAACACGTCCGCATGTAGTTATGACGCATCCATGGTAGGTCCATCCATGGAACACCTCTGCATGTAGTTATGATGCATCCATGGTAAGTCCATGCATGGAACACGTCTGTATGTAGTTATGATGCATCCATGGTAAGTCCATCCATGGAACACGTCTGCATGCAGTGATGATGCATCCATGGCAAGGCTATGCTTGGAACATGTCTGCATGTAGTTATAATGCATCCATGGCAAGTCTATCCATGGAACATGTCTGCATGTAGTTATGATGCATCCATGGCAAGTGTATCCATGAAACATGTCTGCATGTAGTTATGATGCATCCATGGTGAGTGTATCCATGGAACACGTCTGCATGTAGTTATGATGCATCCATGGTGAGTCTATCCATGGAACATGTCTGCATGTAGTTATGATGCATCCATGGCAAGTCTAGCCATGGAACAAGTCTGCATGTAGTTATGATGCATCCATAACAAGTCTATCCATGGAACATGTCTGCATGTAGTTATGATGCAACCATGGTGAGTATATCCATGGAACACATCTGCATGTAGTTATGATACATCCATGGTAAGTCCATCCTTGGAACACATCTGCATGTAGTGATGATTCATATATGGTGAGTCCATCCATGGAACACAGCTGCATGTAGTTATGATGCATCCATGGTTAGTTCAACAATGGAACACATCTGCATGTAGTTATGATGCATCCATGGTAAGTCTATCCATGGAACAATTCTGGCTGTAGTTATGATGCATCCATGGTGAGTATATCCATGGAACACATCTACATGTAGTTATGATGCATCCATGGTAAGTCCATCCATGGAACACATCTGCATGTAAATATGATGCATCCATGGTAAGTCTATCCAGGTAACACATCTGCATGTAGTTATTATGCATCCATGGTAAGTCCATCCATGGAACACATCTGAATGTAGTTATAATGCATCCATGGTAAGTCTATCCATGAAACACGTCTGCATGTAGTTATGATCGATCCATGGTGAGTCTATCAATGGAACACTTCTGCATGTAGTTAAGATGCATCCATGGTAAGTCTATCCATGGAACACATATGCATGTAGTTATGATGTATCCATGGTAAGTCCATCCATGGAACACATCTGCATGTAGTTATGATGCATCCATGGTGAGTCTATCCATGGAACACACCTGCATGTAGTTATGATGCATCCATGGTAAGTCCATCCATGGAACACGTCTGCATGTAGTGATGATGCATCCATGGTAAGTCCATCTATGGAACATATCTGCATGTAGTGATGATGCATCCATGGTAAATCCATCCATGGAACACGTCTGCATGTAGTTATGATGCATCCATGGTAAGTCTATCCATGGAACACGTCTGCATGTAGTGATGATACATCCATGGTAAGTCTATCCATGGAACTAGTCTGCATGTAGTGATGATACATCCATGGCAAGTCCATCCATGGAACACCTCTGCATGTAGTGATGATGCATCCATGGTCAGTCGATCCATTGAACACGTCTGCATGTAGTGATGATGCATCTATGGTAAGTCCATTCATGGAACACATCTGCATGTAGTTATGTTGCATCCATGGTAAGTCCATTCATGGAACACATCTGCATGTAGTGATGATGCATCCATGGTAAGTCCTTCCATTGAACACGTCTGCTTGTAGTTATGATGCATCCATGGATGATGCAGCCAAGGTAAGTCCATCCATGGAACACGTCTGCATGTAGTTATGATGCATCCATGGTTAGTCCATCCATGGAACACGTCTGCATGTAGTTATGTTGCATCCATGGTAAGTCCATCCATGGAACTCGTCTGCATCTAGTTATGATGCATCCATGGTAAGTCCATTCATGGAACACATCTGCATGTATTGATGATGCATCCATGGTAGGTCCATTCATGGAACACGTCTGCATGTAGTTATGATTCATCCATGGTAAGTCCATCCATGGAACACGTCTGCATGTAGTTATGATGCATCCATGGTAAGTCCATCCATGGAACACGTCTGCATGTAGTTATGATGCATCCATGGTAGGTCCATCCATGGAACACGTCTGCATATAGTTATGATGCATCCATGAAGGTCCATCCATGGAACACATCTGCATGTAGTGATGTTGCATCCATGGTGAGTCCATCCATGGAACATGTCTGCAAGTAGTTATGATGCATCCATGGTAGGTCCATCCATGGAACACGTCTGCATGTAGTTATGATGCATCCATGGCAGGTCCATCCATTGAACACGTCTGCATATAGTTATGATGCATCCATGGAAGGTCCATCCATGGAACACGTCTGCATGTAGTTATGATGCATACATGGTAAGTCTATCCATGAAACACATCTGCATGTAGTGATATTGCATCCATGGTAGGTCCATCCATGGAACACGTCTGCATGTAGTTTTGATGCATCCATGGTAGGTCCATCCATGGAACACGTCTGCATGTAGTTATGATGCATCCATGGTAGGTTCATCCATGGAAGACGTCTGCATATAGTTATGATGCATGCATGGAAGGTCCATCCATGGAACACGTCTGCATGTAGTTATGATGCATACATGGTAAGTCTATCCATGGAACAGATCTGCATGTAGTGATGATGCATCCATGGTAAGTCCATCAATGGAACACGTCTGCATGTAGTGATGATGCATCCATGGTAAGTCCATTCATGGAACACATCTGCATGTAGTTATGATGCATCCATGGTAGGTCCATCAATGGAACACGTCTGCATGTAGTTAAGATGCATCCATGGTAGGTCCATCCATGGAACACGTCTGCATGTAATTATGATGCATCCATGGTAGGTCCATCCATGGAACATGTCTGCATGCAGTTATGATGCGTCCATGGTAAGTCCATCCATGGAACACGTCTGCATGTAGTTATGATGCATCCATGGCAAGTCTATCTAGGTTATGATGCATCCATGGCAAGTCTATCCATGGAACACGTCTGCATGTAGTGATGATGCATCCATGGCAAGTCTATCCATGGAACACGTCTGCATGTAGTTATGATGCATCCATGGTGAGTGTATCCAGAACATGTCTGCATGTAGTTATGATGCATCCATGGCAAGTCTATCCATGGAACATGTCTGCATGTAGTTATGATGCATCCATGGCGAGTCTATCCATGGAACACGTCTGCATGTAGTTATGATGCATCCATGGTAAGTCCATACATGGAACACGTCTGCATGTAGTTATGATGCATCCATGGTAAGTCCATCCATGGAACACGTCTGCATATAGTTATGATGCATCCATGAAAGTCCATCCATGGAACACATCTGCATGTAGTGATGTTGCATCCATGGTGAGTCCATCCATGGAACATGTCTGCATGTAGTTATGATGCATCCATGGTAGGTCCATCCATGGAACACGTCTGCATGTAGTTATGATGCATCCATGGCAGGACCATCCATTGAACACGTCTGCATATAGTTATGATGCATCCATGGAAGGTCCATCCATGGAACACGTCTGCATGTAGTGATGATGCATCCATGGCAAGTCTATCCATGGAACACGTCTGCATGTAGTTATGATGCATCCATGGTGAGTGTATTCAGAACATGTCTGCATGTAGTTATGATGCATCCATGGCAAGTCTATCCATGGAACATGTCTGCATGTAGTTATGATGCATCCATGGCGAGTCTATCCATGGAACACGTCTGCATGTAGTTATGATGCATCCATGGTAAGTCCATCCATGGAACACGTCCGCATGTAGTTATGATGCATCCATGGTAGGTCCATCCATGGAATACGTCTGCATGTAGTTATGATGCATCCATGGCAAGTCCATCCATGGAATACGTCTGCATGTAGTTATGATGCATCCATGGCAAGTCTATCCATGGAACATGTCTGCATGTAGTTATGATGCATCCATGGCAAGTGTATCCATGAAACATGTCTGCATGTAGTTATGATGCATCCATGGTGAGTGTATCCATGGAACACGTCTGCATGTAGTTATGATGCATCCATGGTGAATCTATAAATGGAACATGTCTGCATGTAGTTATGATGCATCCATGGCAAGTCTATCCATGGAACATGTCTGCATGTAGTTATGATGCATCCATGGTGAGTCTATCCATGGAACACGTCTGCATGTAGTTATGATGCATCCATGGCAAGTCTATCCATGGAACACTTCTGCATGTAGTTATGATGCATCCATGGTGAGTCTATCCATGGAACATGTCTGCATGTAGTTATGATGCATCCATGGCAAATCTATTCATGGAACATGTCTGCATGTAGTGATGATGCATCCATGTAAGTCTATCCATGGAACACGTCGGCATGTAGTGATGATGCATCCATGGCAAATCTATCCATGGAACACGTCTGCATGTAGTTATGATGCATCCATGGTGAGTCTATCCATGGACCACATCTGCATGTAGTTATGATGCATCCATGGCAAGTCTATCAATGGTACACATCTGCATGTAGTTATGATGCATCCATGGTAAGTCTCTCAATGGAACACATCTGCATGTAGTTATGATGCATCCATGGCAAGTCTATCCATGGAACACGTCTGCTTGTAGTTATGATGCATGCATGGTATGTCCATCCTTGGAACACATCTGCATGTAGTCATGATGCATCCATGGTAAGTATCCATCGAACATGTCTGCATGTAGTCATGATGCATCCATGGTAAGTCCATCCATGGAACATGTCTGCATGTATTTATGATACATCCATGGTAAATCTATCCATGGAACATCTGCATGTAGTTATGATGCATCCATGGTAAGTCTATCGATGGAACACGTCTGCATGTAGTTATGATGCATCCATGGAACATCTGCATGTAGTTATGATGCATCCATGGTAAGTCCATCCATGGAACACATCTGCATGTAGTCATGATGCATCCATGGTAAGTCTATCCATGGAACATGTCTGCATGTAGTGATGATGCATCCATGGTAAGTCCACCCATGGAACATGTCTGCATGTAGTTATGATGCATCCATGGTAAGTCCATCCATGGAACATGTCTGCATGTAGTTATGATGCATCCATGGTAAATCTATCCATGGAACACATCTGCATGTAGTCATGATGCATCCATGGCAAGTCCATCCATGGAACACATCTGCATGTAGTTATGATGCATCCATGGCAAGTCCATCCATGGAACACATCTGCATGTAGTCATGATGCATCCATGGTATGTCTATCCATGGAACATCTGCATGTAGTTATGATGCATCCATGGTGAGTCTATCCATAAAACACATCTGCATGTAGTTATGATTCATCCATGGGGAGTCCATCCATGGAACACATCTGCATGTAGTGATGATGCATCCATGGTAAGTCTATCCATGGAACATCTGCATGTAGTTATGATGCATCCATGGTAAGTCTATCCATGGAACACGTCTGCATGTAGTTATGATGCATCCATGGAACATCTGCATGTAGTTATGATGCATCCATGGTACGTCCATCCATGGAACATGTCTGCATGTAGTTATGATGCATCCATGGTAAGTCCATTCATGGAACACATCTACATGTATTGATGATGCATCCATGGTAGGTCCATTCATGGAACACGTCTGCATGTAGTTATGATTCATCCATGGTAAGTCCATCCATGGAACACGTCTGCATGTAGTTATGATGCATCCATGGTAAGTCCATCCATGGACCACATCTGCATGTAGTTATGATGCATCCATGGCAAGTCTATCAATGGTACACATCTGCATGTAGTTATGATGCATCCATGGTAAGTCTCTCAATGGAACACATCTGCATGTAGTTATGATGCATCCATGGCAAGTCTATCCATGGAACACGTCTGCTTGTAGTTATGATGCATGCATGGTATGTCCATCCTTGGAACACATCTGCATGTAGTCATGATGCATCCATGGTAAGTATCCATCGAACATGTCTGCATGTAGTCATGATGCATCCATGGTAAGTCCATCCATGGAACATGTCTGCATGTATTTATGATACATCCATGGAAAATCTATCCATGGAACATCTGCATGTAGTTATGATGCATCCATGGTAAGTCTATCGATGGAACACGTCTGCATGTAGTTATGATGCATCCATGGAACATCTGCATGTAGTTATGATGCATCCATGGTAAGTCCATCCATGGAACACATCTGCATGTAGTCATGATGCATCCATGGTAAGTCTATCCATGGAACATGTCTGCATGTAGTGATGATGCATCCATGGTAAGTCCACCCATGGAACATGTCTGCATGTAGTTATGATGCATCCATGGTAAGTCCATCCATGGAACATGTCTGCATGTAGTTATGATGCATCCATGGTAAATCTATCCATGGAACACATCTGCATGTAGTCATGATGCATCCATGGCAAGTCCATCCATGGAACACATCTGCATGTAGTTATGATGCATCCATGGCAAGTCCATCCATGGAACACATCTGCATGTAGTCATGATGCATCCATGGTATGTCTATCCATGGAACATCTGCATGTAGTTATGATGCATCCATGGTGAGTCTATCCATAAAACACATCTGCATGTAGTTATGATTCATCCATGGGGAGTCCATCCATGGAACACATCTGCATGTAGTGATGATGCATCCATGGTAAGTCTATCCATGGAACATCTGCATGTAGTTATGATGCATCCATGGTAAGTCTATCCATGGAACACGTCTGCATGTAGTTATGATGCATCCATGGAACATCTGCATGTAGTTATGATGCATCCATGGTACGTCCATCCATGGAACATGTCTGCATGTAGTTATGATGCATCCATGGTAAGTCCATTCATGGAACACATCTACATGTATTGATGATGCATCCATGGTAGGTCCATTCATGGAACACGTCTGCATGTAGTTATGATTCATCCATGGTAAGTCCATCCATGGAACACGTCTGCATGTAGTTATGATGCATCCATGGTAAGTCCATCCATGGACCACATCTGCATGTAGTTATGATGCATCCATGGCAAGTCTATCAATGGTACACATCTGCATGTAGTTATGATGCATCCATGGTAAGTCTCTCAATGGAACACATCTGCATGTAGTTATGATGCATCCATGGCAAGTCTATCCATGGAACACGTCTGCTTGTAGTTATGATGCATGCATGGTATGTCCATCCTTGGAACACATCTGCATGTAGTCATGATGCATCCATGGTAAGTATCCATCGAACATGTCTGCATGTAGTCATGATGCATCCATGGTAAGTCCATCCATGGAACATGTCTGCATGTATTTATGATACATCCATGGAAAATCTATCCATGGAACATCTGCATGTAGTTATGATGCATCCATGGTAAGTCTATCGATGGAACACGTCTGCATGTAGTTATGATGCATCCATGGAACATCTGCATGTAGTTATGATGCATCCATGGTAAGTCCATCCATGGAACACATCTGCATGTAGTCATGATGCATCCATGGTAAGTCTATCCATGGAACATGTCTGCATGTAGTGATGATGCATCCATGGTAAGTCCACCCATGGAACATGTCTGCATGTAGTTATGATGCATCCATGGTAAGTCCATCCATGGAACATGTCTGCATGTAGTTATGATGCATCCATGGTAAATCTATCCATGGAACACATCTGCATGTAGTCATGATGCATCCATGGCAAGTCCATCCATGGAACACATCTGCATGTAGTTATGATGCATCCATGGCAAGTCCATCCATGGAACACATCTGCATGTAGTCATGATGCATCCATGGTATGTCTATCCATGGAACATCTGCATGTAGTTATGATGCATCCATGGTGAGTCTATCCATAAAACACATCTGCATGTAGTTATGATGCATCCATGGGGAGTCCATCCATGGAACACATCTGCATGTAGTGATGATGCATCCATGGTAAGTCTATCCATGGAACATCTGCATGTAGTTATGATGCATCCATGGTAAGTCTATCAATGGAACACGTCTGCATGTAGTTATGATGCATCCATGGAACATCTGCATGTAGTTATGATGCATCCATGGTACGTCCATCCATGGAACATGTCTGCATGTAGTTATGATGCATCCATGGTAAGTCCATTCATGGAACACATCTACATGTATTGATGATGCATCCATGGTAGGTCCATTCATGGAACACGTCTGCATGTAGTTATGATTCATCCATGGTAAGTCCATCCATGGAACACGTCTGCATGTAGTTATGATGCATCCATGGTAAGTCCATCCATGGAACACGTCTGCATGTAGTTATGATGCATCCATGGTAGGTCCATCCATGGAACACGTCTGCATATAGTTATGATGCATCCATGAAGGTCCATCCATGGAACACATCTGCATGTAGTTATGATGCATACATGGTAAGTCTATCCATGGAACACATCTGCATGTAGTGATATTGCATCCATGGTAGGTCCATCCATGGAACACGTCTGCATGTAGTTTTGATGCATCCATGGTAGGTCCATCCATGGAACACGTCTGCATGTAGTTATGATGCATCCATGGTAGGTTCATCCATGGAACACGTCTGCATATAGTTATGATGCATCCATGGAAGGTCCATCCATGGAACACGTCTGCATGTAGTTATGATGCATACATGGTAAGTCTATCCATGAAACAGATCTGCATGTAGTGATGATGCATCCATGGTAAGTCCATCAATGGAACACGTCTGCATGTAGTGGTGATGCATCCATGGTAAGTCCATTCATGGAACACATCTGCATGTAGTGATGATGCATCCATGGTAGGTCCATCAATGGAACACGTCTGCATGTAGTGATGATGCATCCATGGTAAGTCCATCCATGGAACACGTCTGCATGTAGTTATGATGCATCCATGGTTAGTCCATCCATGGAACACGTCTGCATGTAGTTATGTTGCATCCATGGTAAGTCCATCCATGGAACTCGTCTGCATCTAGTTATGATGCATCCATGGTAAGTCCATTCATGGAACACATCTGCATGTATTGATGATGCATCCATGGTAGGTCCATTCATGGAACACGTCTGCATGTAGTTATGATTCATCCATGGTAAGTCCATCCATGGAACACGTCTGCATGTAGTTATGATGCATCCATGGTAAGTCCATCCATGGAACACGTCTGCATGTAGTTATGATGCATCCATGGTAGGTCCATCCATGGAACACGTCTGCATATAGTTATGATGCATCCATGAAGGTCCATCCATGGAACACATCTGCATGTAGTGATGTTGCATCCATGGTGAGTCCATCCATGGAACATGTCTGCAAGTAGTTATGATGCATCCATGGTAGGTCCATCCATGGAACACGTCTGCATGTAGTTATGATGCATCCATGGCAGGTCCATCCATTGAACACGTCTGCATATAGTTATGATGCATCCATGGAAGGTCCATCCATGGAACACGTCTGCATGTAGTTATGATGCATACATGGTAAGTCTATCCATGAAACACATCTGCATGTAGTGATATTGCATCCATGGTAGGTCCATCCATGGAACACGTCTGCATGTAGTTTTGATGCATCCATGGTAGGTCCATCCATGGAACACGTCTGCATGTAGTTATGATGCATCCATGGTAGGTTCATCCATGGAAGACGTCTGCATATAGTTATGATGCATGCATGGAAGGTCCATCCATGGAACACGTCTGCATGTAGTTATGATGCATACATGGTAAGTCTATCCATGGAACAGATCTGCATGTAGTGATGATGCATCCATGGTAAGTCCATCAATGGAACACGTCTGCATGTAGTGATGATGCATCCATGGTAAGTCCATTCATGGAACACATCTGCATGTAGTTATGATGCATCCATGGTAGGTCCATCAATGGAACACGTCTGCATGTAGTTAAGATGCATCCATGGTAGGTCCATCCATGGAACACGTCTGCATGTAATTATGATGCATCCATGGTAGGTCCATCCATGGAACATGTCTGCATGCAGTTATGATGCGTCCATGGTAAGTCCATCCATGGAACACGTCTGCATGTAGTTATGATGCATCCATGGCAAGTCTATCTATGGAACATGTCTGCATGTAGTTATGATGCATCCATGGCAAGTCTATCCATGGAACACGTCTGCATGTAGTGATGATGCATCCATGGCAAGTCTATCCATGGAACACGTCTGCATGTAGTTATGATGCATCCATGGTGAGTGTATCCAGAACATGTCTGCATGTAGTTATGATGCATCCATGGCAAGTCTATCCATGGAACATGTCTGCATGTAGTTATGATGCATCCATGGCGAGTCTATCCATGGAACACGTCTGCATGTAGTTATGATGCATCCATGGTAAGTCCATACATGGAACACGTCTGCATGTAGTTATGATGCATCCATGGTAAGTCCATCCATGGAACACGTCTGCATATAGTTATGATGCATCCATGAAAGTCCATCCATGGAACACATCTGCATGTAGTGATGTTGCATCCATGGTGAGTCCATCCATGGAACATGTCTGCATGTAGTTATGATGCATCCATGGTAGGTCCATCCATGGAACACGTCTGCATGTAGTTATGATGCATCCATGGCAGGACCATCCATTGAACACGTCTGCATATAGTTATGATGCATCCATGGAAGGTCCATCCATGGAACACGTCTGCATGTAGTGATGATGCATCCATGGCAAGTCTATCCATGGAACACGTCTGCATGTAGTTATGATGCATCCATGGTGAGTGTATTCAGAACATGTCTGCATGTAGTTATGATGCATCCATGGCAAGTCTATCCATGGAACATGTCTGCATGTAGTTATGATGCATCCATGGCGAGTCTATCCATGGAACACGTCTGCATGTAGTTATGATGCATCCATGGTAAGTCCATCCATGGAACACGTCCGCATGTAGTTATGATGCATCCATGGTAGGTCCATCCATGGAATACGTCTGCATGTAGTTATGATGCATCCATGGCAAGTCCATCCATGGAATACGTCTGCATGTAGTTATGATGCATCCATGGCAAGTCTATCCATGGAACATGTCTGCATGTAGTTATGATGCATCCATGGCAAGTGTATCCATGAAACATGTCTGCATGTAGTTATGATGCATCCATGGTGAGTGTATCCATGGAACACGTCTGCATGTAGTTATGATGCATCCATGGTGAATCTATAAATGGAACATGTCTGCATGTAGTTATGATGCATCCATGGCAAGTCTATCCATGGAACATGTCTGCATGTAGTTATGATGCATCCATGGTGAGTCTATCCATGGAACACGTCTGCATGTAGTTATGATGCATCCATGGCAAGTCTATCCATGGAACACTTCTGCATGTAGTTATGATGCATCCATGGTGAGTCTATCCATGGAACATGTCTGCATGTAGTTATGATGCATCCATGGCAAATCTATTCATGGAACATGTCTGCATGTAGTGATGATGCATCCATGTAAGTCTATCCATGGAACACGTCGGCATGTAGTGATGATGCATCCATGGCAAATCTATCCATGGAACACGTCTGCATGTAGTTATGATGCATCCATGGTGAGTCTATCCATGGACCACATCTGCATGTAGTTATGATGCATCCATGGCAAGTCTATCAATGGTACACATCTGCATGTAGTTATGATGCATCCATGGTAAGTCTCTCAATGGAACACATCTGCATGTAGTTATGATGCATTCATGGCAAGTCTATCCATGGAACACGTCTGCTTGTAGTTATGATGCATGCATGGTATGTCCATCCTTGGAACACATCTGCATGTAGTCATGATGCATCAATGGTAAGTATCCATCGAACATGTCTGCATGTAGTCATGATGCATCCATGGTAAGTCCATCCATGGAACATGTCTGCATGTATTTATGATACATCCATGGTAAATCTATCCATGGAACATCTGCATGTAGTTATGATGCATCCATGGTAAGTCTATCGATGGAACACGTCTGCATGTAGTTATGATGCATCCATGGAACATCTGCATGTAGTTATGATGCATCCATGGTAAGTCCATCCATGGAACACATCTGCATGTAGTCATGATGCATCCATGGTAAGTCTATCCATGGAACATGTCTGCATGTAGTGATGATGCATCCATGGTAAGTCCACCCATGGAACATGTCTGCATGTAGTTATGATGCATCCATGGTAAGTCCATCCATGGAACATGTCTGCATGTAGTTATGATGCATCCATGGTAAATCTATCCATGGAACACATCTGCATGTAGTCATGATGCATCCATGGCAAGTCCATCCATGGAACACATCTGCATGTAGTTATGATGCATCCATGGCAAGTCCATCCATGGAACACATCTGCATGTAGTCATGATGCATCCATGGTATGTCTATCCATGGAACATCTGCATGTAGTTATGATGCATCCATGGTGAGTCTATCCATAAAACACATCTGCATGTAGTTATGATTCATCCATGGGGAGTCCATCCATGGAACACATCTGCATGTAGTGATGATGCATCCATGGTAAGTCTATCCATGGAACATCTGCATGTAGTTATGATGCATCCATGGTAAGTCTATCCATGGAACACGTCTGCATGTAGTTATGATGCATCCATGGAACATCTGCATGTAGTTATGATGCATCCATGGTACGTCCATCCATGGAACATGTCTGCATGTAGTTATGATGCATCCATGGTAAGTCCATTCATGGAACACATCTACATGTATTGATGATGCATCCATGGTAGGTCCATTCATGGAACACGTCTGCATGTAGTTATGATTCATCCATGGTAAGTCCATCCATGGAACACGTCTGCATGTAGTTATGATGCATCCATGGTAAGTCCATCCATGGACCACATCTGCATGTAGTTATGATGCATCCATGGCAAGTCTATCAATGGTACACATCTGCATGTAGTTATGATGCATCCATGGTAAGTCTCTCAATGGAACACATCTGCATGTAGTTATGATGCATCCATGGCAAGTCTATCCATGGAACACGTCTGCTTGTAGTTATGATGCATGCATGGTATGTCCATCCTTGGAACACATCTGCATGTAGTCATGATGCATCCATGGTAAGTATCCATCGAACATGTCTGCATGTAGTCATGATGCATCCATGGTAAGTCCATCCATGGAACATGTCTGCATGTATTTATGATACATCCATGGAAAATCTATCCATGGAACATCTGCATGTAGTTATGATGCATCCATGGTAAGTCTATCGATGGAACACGTCTGCATGTAGTTATGATGCATCCATGGAACATCTGCATGTAGTTATGATGCATCCATGGTAAGTCCATCCATGGAACACATCTGCATGTAGTCATGATGCATCCATGGTAAGTCTATCCATGGAACATGTCTGCATGTAGTGATGATGCATCCATGGTAAGTCCACCCATGGAACATGTCTGCATGTAGTTATGATGCATCCATGGTAAGTCCATCCATGGAACATGTCTGCATGTAGTTATGATGCATCCATGGTAAATCTATCCATGGAACACATCTGCATGTAGTCATGATGCATCCATGGCAAGTCCATCCATGGAACACATCTGCATGTAGTTATGATGCATCCATGGCAAGTCCATCCATGGAACACATCTGCATGTAGTCATGATGCATCCATGGTATGTCTATCCATGGAACATCTGCATGTAGTTATGATGCATCCATGGTGAGTCTATCCATAAAACACATATGCATGTAGTTATGATGCATCCATGGGGAGTCCATCCATGGAACACATCTGCATGTAGTGATGATGCATCCATGGTAAGTCTATCCATAGAACATCTGCATGTAGTTATGATGCATCCATGGTAAGTCTATCAATGGAACACGTCTGCATGTAGTTATGATGCATCCATGGAACATCTGCATGTAGTTATGATGCATCCATGGTACGTCCATCCATGGAACATGTCTGCATGTAGTTATGATGCATCCATGGTAAGTCCATTCATGGAACACATCTACATGTATTGATGATGCATCCATGGTAGGTCCATTCATGGAACACGTCTGCATGTAGTTATGATTCATCCATGGTAAGTCCATCCATGGAACACGTCTGTATGTAGTTATGATGCATCCATGGTAAGTCCATCCATGGAACACGTCTGCATGTAGTTATGATGCATCCATGGTAAGTCCATCCATGGAACACGTCTGCATGTAGTTATGATGCATCCATGGTAGGTCCATCCATGGAACACGTCTGCATATAGTTATGATGCATCCATGAAGGTCCATCCATGGAACACATCTGCATGTAGTTATGATGCATACATGGTAAGTCTATCCATGGAACACATCTGCATGTAGTGATATTGCATCCATGGTAGGTCCATCCATGGAACACGTCTGCATGTAGTTTTGATGCATCCATGGTAGGTCCATCCATGGAACACGTCTGCATGTAGTTATGATGCATCCATGGTAGGTTCATCCATGGAACACGTCTGCATATAGTTATGATGCATCCATGGAAGGTCCATCCATGGAACACGTCTGCATGTAGTTATGATGCATACATGGTAAGTCTATCCATGAAACAGATCTGCATGTAGTGATGATGCATCCATGGTAAGTCCATCAATGGAACACGTCTGCATGTAGTGGTGATGCATCCATGGTAAGTCCATTCATGGAACACATCTGCATGTAGTGATGATGCATCCATGGTAGGTCCATCAATGGAACACGTCTGCATGTAGTGATGATGCATCCATGGTAAGTCCATCCATGGAACACGTCTGCATGTAGTTATGATGCATCCATGGTTAGTCCATCCATGGAACACGTCTGCATGTAGTTATGTTGCATCCATGGTAAGTCCATCCATGGAACTCGTCTGCATCTAGTTATGATGCATCCATGGTAAGTCCATTCATGGAACACATCTGCATGTATTGATGATGCATCCATGGTAGGTCCATTCATGGAACACGTCTGCATGTAGTTATGATTCATCCATGGTAAGTCCATCCATGGAACACGTCTGCATGTAGTTATGATGCATCCATGGTAAGTCCATCCATGGAACACGTCTGCATGTAGTTATGATGCATCCATGGTAGGTCCATCCATGGAACACGTCTGCATATAGTTATGATGCATCCATGAAGGTCCATCCATGGAACACATCTGCATGTAGTGATGTTGCATCCATGGTGAGTCCATCCATGGAACATGTCTGCAAGTAGTTATGATGCATCCATGGTAGGTCCATCCATGGAACACGTCTGCATGTAGTTATGATGCATCCATGGCAGGTCCATCCATTGAACACGTCTGCATATAGTTATGATGCATCCATGGAAGGTCCATCCATGGAACACGTCTGCATGTAGTTATGATGCATACATGGTAAGTCTATCCATGAAACACATCTGCATGTAGTGATATTGCATCCATGGTAGGTCCATCCATGGAACACGTCTGCATGTAGTTTTGATGCATCCATGGTAGGTCCATCCATGGAACACGTCTGCATGTAGTTATGATGCATCCATGGTAGGTTCATCCATGGAAGACGTCTGCATATAGTTATGATGCATGCATGGAAGGTCCATCCATGGAACACGTCTGCATGTAGTTATGATGCATACATGGTAAGTCTATCCATGGAACAGATCTGCATGTAGTGATGATGCATCCATGGTAAGTCCATCAATGGAACACGTCTGCATGTAGTGATGATGCATCCATGGTAAGTCCATTCATGGAACACATCTGCATGTAGTTATGATGCATCCATGGTAGGTCCATCAATGGAACACGTCTGCATGTAGTTAAGATGCATCCATGGTAGGTCCATCCATGGAACACGTCTGCATGTAATTATGATGCATCCATGGTAGGTCCATCCATGGAACATGTCTGCATGCAGTTATGATGCGTCCATGGTAAGTCCATCCATGGAACACGTCTGCATGTAGTTATGATGCATCCATGGCAAGTCTATCTATGGAACATGTCTGCATGTAGTTATGATGCATCCATGGCAAGTCTATCCATGGAACACGTCTGCATGTAGTGATGATGCATCCATGGCAAGTCTATCCATGGAACACGTCTGCATGAAATTATGATGCATCCATGGTGAGTGTATCCAGAACATGTCTGCATGTAGTTATGATGCATCCATGGCAAGTCTATCCATGGAACATGTCTGCATGTAGTTATGATGCATCCATGGCGAGTCTATCCATGGAACACGTCTGCATGTAGTTATGATGCATCCATGGTAAGTCCATACATGGAACACATCTGCATGTAGTTATGATGCATCCATGGTAAGTCCATCCATGGAACACGTCTGCATATAGTTATGATGCATCCATGAAAGTCCATCCATGGAACACATCTGCATGTAGTGATGTTGCATCCATGGTGAGTCCATCCATGGAACATGTCTGCATGTAGTTATGATGCATCCATGGTAGGTCCATCCATGGAACACGTCTGCATGTAGTTATGATGCATCCATGGCAGGACCATCCATTGAACACGTCTGCATATAGTTATGATGCATCCATGGAAGGTCCATCCATGGAACACGTCTGCATGTAGTGATGATGCATCCATGGCAAGTCTATCCATGGAACACGTCTGCATGTAGTTATGATGCATCCATGGTGAGTGTATTCAGAACATGTCTGCATGTAGTTATGATGCATCCATGGCAAGTCTATCCATGGAACATGTCTGCATGTAGTTATGATGCATCCATGGCGAGTCTATCCATGGAACACGTCTGCATGTAGTTATGATGCATCCATGGTAAGTCCATCCATGGAACACGTCCGCATGTAGTTATGATGCATCCATGGTAGGTCCATCCATGGAATACGTCTGCATGTAGTTATGATGCATCCATGGCAAGTCCATCCATGGAATACGTCTGCATGTAGTTATGATGCATCCATGGCAAGTCTATCCATGGAACATGTCTGCATGTAGTTATGATGCATCCATGGCAAGTGTATCCATGAAACATGTCTGCATGTAGTTATGATGCATCCATGGTGAGTGTATCCATGGAACACGTCTGCATGTAGTTATGATGCATCCATGGTGAATCTATAAATGGAACATGTCTGCATGTAGTTATGATGCATCCATGGCAAGTCTATCCATGGAACATGTCTGCATGTAGTTATGATGCATCCATGGTGAGTCTATCCATGGAACACGTCTGCATGTAGTTATGATGCATCCATGGCAAGTCTATCCATGGAACACTTCTGCATGTAGTTATGATGCATCCATGGTGAGTCTATCCATGGAACATGTCTGCATGTAGTTATGATGCATCCATGGCAAATCTATTCATGGAACATGTCTGCATGTAGTGATGATGCATCCATGTAAGTCTATCCATGGAACACGTCGGCATGTAGTGATGATGCATCCATGGCAAATCTATCCATGGAACACGTCTGCATGTAGTTATGATGCATCCATGGTGAGTCTATCCATGGACCACATCTGCATGTAGTTATGATGCATCCATGGCAAGTCTATCAATGGTACACATCTGCATGTAGTTATGATGCATCCATGGTAAGTCTCTCAATGGAACACATCTGCATGTAGTTATGATGCATCCATGGCAAGTCTATCCATGGAACACGTCTGCTTGTAGTTATGATGCATGCATGGTATGTCCATCCTTGGAACACATCTGCATGTAGTCATGATGCATCCATGGTAAGTATCCATCGAACATGTCTGCATGTAGTCATGATGCATCCATGGTAAGTCCATCCATGGAACATGTCTGCATGTATTTATGATACATCCATGGTAAATCTATCCATGGAACAACTGCATGTAGTTATGATGCATCCATGGTAAGTCTATCGATGGAACACGTCTGCATGTAGTTATGATGCATCCATGGAACATCTGCATGTAGTTATGATGCATCCATGGTAAGTCCATCCATGGAACACATCTGCATGTAGTCATGATGCATCCATGGTAAGTCTATCCATGGAACATGTCTGCATGTAGTGATGATGCATCCATGGTAAGTCCACCCATGGAACATGTCTGCATGTAGTTATGATGCATCCATGGTAAGTCCATCCATGGAACATGTCTGCATGTAGTTATGATGCATCCATGGTAAATCTATCCATGGAACACATCTGCATGTAGTCATGATGCATCCATGGCAAGTCCATCCATGGAACACATCTGCATGTAGTTATGATGCATCCATGGCAAGTCCATCCATGGAACACATCTGCATGTAGTCATGATGCATCCATGGTATGTCTATCCATGGAACATCTGCATGTAGTTATGATGCATCCATGGTGAGTCTATCCATAAAACACATCTGCATGTAGTTATGATTCATCCATGGGGAGTCCATCCATGGAACACATCTGCATGTAGTGATGATGCATCCATGGTAAGTCTATCCATGGAACATCTGCATGTAGTTATGATGCATCCATGGTAAGTCTATCCATGGAACACGTCTGCATGTAGTTATGATGCATCCATGGAACATCTGCATGTAGTTATGATGCATCCATGGTACGTCCATCCATGGAACATGTCTGCATGTAGTTATGATGCATCCATGGTAAGTCCATTCATGGAACACATCTACATGTATTGATGATGCATCCATGGTAGGTCCATTCATGGAACACGTCTGCATGTAGTTATGATTCATCCATGGTAAGTCCATCCATGGAACACGTCTGCATGTAGTTATGATGCATCCATGGTAAGTCCATCCATGGACCACATCTGCATGTAGTTATGATGCATCCATGGCAAGTCTATCAATGGTACACATCTGCATGTAGTTATGATGCATCCATGGTAAGTCTCTCAATGGAACACATCTGCATGTAGTTATGATGCATCCATGGCAAGTCTATCCATGGAACACGTCTGCTTGTAGTTATGATGCATGCATGGTATGTCCATCCTTGGAACACATCTGCATGTAGTCATGATGCATCCATGGTAAGTATCCATCGAACATGTCTGCATGTAGTCATGATGCATCCATGGTAAGTCCATCCATGGAACATGTCTGCATGTATTTATGATACATCCATGGAAAATCTATCCATGGAACATCTGCATGTAGTTATGATGCATCCATGGTAAGTCTATCGATGGAACACGTCTGCATGTAGTTATGATGCATCCATGGAACATCTGCATGTAGTTATGATGCATCCATGGTAAGTCCATCCATGGAACACATCTGCATGTAGTCATGATGCATCCATGGTAAGTCTATCCATGGAACATGTCTGCATGTAGTGATGATGCATCCATGGTAAGTCCACCCATGGAACATGTCTGCATGTAGTTATGATGCATCCATGGTAAGTCCATCCATGGAACATGTCTGCATGTAGTTATGATGCATCCATGGTAAATCTATCCATGGAACACATCTGCATGTAGTCATGATGCATCCATGGCAAGTCCATCCATGGAACACATCTGCATGTAGTTATGATGCATCCATGGCAAGTCCATCCATGGAACACATCTGCATGTAGTCATGATGCATCCATGGTATGTCTATCCATGGAACATCTGCATGTAGTTATGATGCATCCATGGTGAGTCTATCCATAAAACACATCTGCATGTAGTTATGATGCATCCATGGGGAGTCCATCCATGGAACACATCTGCATGTAGTGATGATGCATCCATGGTAAGTCTATCCATAGAACATCTGCATGTAGTTATGATGCATCCATGGTAAGTCTATCAATGGAACACGTCTGCATGTAGTTATGATGCATCCATGGAACATCTGCATGTAGTTATGATGCATCCATGGTACGTCCATCCATGGAACATGTCTGCATGTAGTTATGATGCATCCATGGTAAGTCCATTCATGGAACACATCTACATGTATTGATGATGCATCCATGGTAGGTCAATTCATGGAACACGTCTGCATGTAGTTATGATTCATCCATGGTAAGTCCATCCATGGAACACGTCTGTATGTAGTTATGATGCATCCATGGTAAGTCCATCCATGGAACACGTCTGCATGTAGTTATGATGCATCCATGGTAGGTCCATCCATGGAACACGTCTGCATATAGTTATGATGCATCCATGAAGGTCCATCCATGGAACACATCTGCATGTAGTTATGATGCATACATGGTAAGTCTATCCATGGAACACATCTGCATGTAGTGATATTGCATCCATGGTAGGTCCATCCATGGAACACGTCTGCATGTAGTTTTGATGCATCCATGGTAGGTCCATCCATGGAACACGTCTGCATGTAGTTATGATGCATCCATGGTAGGTTCATCCATGGAACACGTCTGCATATAGTTATGATGCATCCATGGAAGGTCCATCCATGGAACACGTCTGCATGTAGTTATGATGCATACATGGTAAGTCTATCCATGGAACAGATCTGCATGTAGTGATGATGCATCCATGGTAAGTCCATCAATGGAACACGTCTGCATGTAGTGGTGATGCATCCATGGTAAGTCCATTCATGGAACACATCTGCATGTAGTGATGATGCATCCATGGTAGGTCCATCAATGGAACACGTCTGCATGTAGTGATGATGCATCCATGGTAAGTCCATCCATGAAACACGTCTGCATGTAATTATGATGCATCCATGGTAGGTCCATCCATGGAACACGTCTGCATGTAGTTATGATGCATCCATGGTAGGTCCATCCATGGAACACGTCTGCATGTAATTATGATGCATCCATGGTAGGTCCATCCATGGAACATGTCTGCATGCAGTTATGATGCGTCCATGGTAAGTCCATCCATGGAACACGTCTGCATGTAGTTATGATGCATCCATGGCAAGTCTATCTATGGAACATGTCTGCATGTAGTTATGATGCATCCATGGCAAGTCTATCCATGGAACACGTCTGCATGTAGTGATGATGCATCCATGGCAAGTCTATCCATGGAACACGTCTGCATGAAGTTATGATGCATCCATGGTGAGTGTATCCATGGAACATGTCTGCATGTAGTTATGATGCATCCATGGCGAGTCTATCCATGGAACAAGTCTGCATGTAGTTATGATGCATCCATGGTAAGTCCATCCATGGAACACGTCTGCATGTAGTTATGATGCATCCATGGTAAGTCCATCCATGGAACACGTCCGCATGTAGTTATGATGCATCCATGGTAGGTCCATCCATGGAATACGTCTGCATGTAGTTATGATGCATCCATGGCAAGTCTATCCATGGAACATGTCTGCATGTAGTTATGATGCATCCATGGCAAGTGTATCCATGAAACATGTCTGCATGTAGTTATGATGCATCCATGGTGAGTGTATCCATGGAACACGTCTGCATGTAGTTATGATGCATCCATGGTGAATCTATCCATGGAACATGTCTGCATGTAGTTATAATGCATCCATAGCAAGTCTATCCATGGAACATGTCTGCATGTAGTTATGATGCATCCATGGTGAGTCTATCCATGGAACACGTCTGCATGTAGTTATGATGCATCCATGGCAAGTCCATCCATGGAACACATCTGCATGTAGTCATGATGCATCCATGGTATGTCTATCCATGGAACATCTGCATGTAGTTATGATGCATCCATGGTGAGTCTATCCATAAAACACATCTGCATGTAGTTATGATGCATCCATGGTGAGTCCATCCATGGAACACATCTGCATGTAGTGATGATGCATCCATGGTAAGTCTATCCATGGAACATCTGCATGTAGTTATGATGCATCCATGGTAAGTCTATCTATGGAACACGTCTGCATGTAGTTATGATGCATCCATGGAACATCTGCATGTAGTTATGATGCATCCATGGTAAGTCCATCCATGGAACATGTCTGCATGTAGTTATGATGCATCCATGGCAAGTCCATCCATGGAACACATCTGCATGTAGTTATGATGCATCCATGGTAAGTCCATCCATGGAACATGTCTGCATGTAGTTATGATGCATCCATGGTAAATCTATCCATGGAACACATCTGCATGTAGTCATGATGCATCCATGGCAAGTCCATCCATGGAACACGTCTGCATGTAGTTATGATGCATCCATGGAACATCTGCATGTAGTTATGATGCATCCATGGTAAGTCCATCCATGGAACATGTCTGCATGTAGTGATGATGCATCCATGGTAAGTCCACCGATGGAACATGTCTGCATGTAGTTATGATGCATCCATGGTAAGTCCATCCATGGAACATGTCTGCATGTAGTTATGATGCATCCATGGTAAATCTATCCATGGAACACATCTGCATGTAGTCATGATGCATCCATGGCAAGTCCATCCATGGAACACATCTGCATGTAGTCATGATGCATCCATGGTATGTCTATCCATGGAACATCTGCATGTAGTTATGATGCATCCATGGTGAGTCTATCCATGGAACACATCTGCATGTAGTTATGATGCATCCATGGTGAGTCCATCCATGGAACACATCTGCATGTAGTGATGATGCATCCATGGTAAGTCTATCCATGGAACATCTGCATGTAGTTATGATGCATCCATGGTAAGTCTATCCATGGAACACGTCTGTATGTAGTTATGATGCATCCATGGAACATGTCTGCCTGTAGTTATGATGCATCCATGGTAAGTCCATCCATGGAACATGTCTGCATGTAGTTATGATGCATCCATGGTAAGTCTGCATGTAGTTATGATGCATCCATGGTAATGTTGATTTTTGGTTTCATGTGACTAAAGTGTTGTCACAGATTATTAATTTTATTTCATTTTTCAGGATTTTGTTGGGAACCACCACAAAAAGGTTTGTGGAAGGGAGTAATCGTATCCAGGGCTCATTAAAGCCGTGGAGTGACTTCATATAGCTGCTTTGTCAGGCAAAATAAAGGTACTTTAACTATGCAGAATTTGTTTTTGAATTAATTTACTGGTTATATTATGTCAATTTAAGGTTCTGGGTCTTTTAAAGACTGAGCACTTTGCATTGCCAATGATCTAGCACCTAAATATGTTAATTCCACCATACTTACAGTAACTTGGTTGTTTATACACATCAAGCAACTTTGTAATTATTGTTGAAAATCATATGAAACGGGAGGACCATCATGCATCTACCAGTTAAAGGCTGAGTATCACCAACATTTCAATGAAAAGTCAAAAGTCCACCAATTTTATCTCCATTTTGACTGACTTCTGTACACTTCATAAATAAAAATACCAAATGTTTTAATTAACAAATTTTTCCTTTTTCCTTGTTGCTTACGCAGAATTCTTGTTGTATATAGCCTGTTTTTGTATTTCTAAATTTATTTGATAAATTTTAATATAAACTTAAACATCCGTTTTAAACATTCCATATGGCATTTCATGCAGACTAGTGGGCTAATAATTATATGTACTGTGTATAAATACAGTTGCTGTCTTATTTTAGGGAAACTTGGACATTTGACCGAGTGGTCCTCTGCTGGGAACGAGTTGCCAGCAGAAAACAGGCTCCATTATAAAGAAATGGCCAGCCAAGAAAACAAGGGCATTGTTGGCGACCACAAAAGAGCAAAGAAGACACTTCTAGAGAGCATGTCAACTAGTAAAAAATATTTATTACATTTCTGTGGGTGAAAGATCAGGCCCTGTTTTATTAAACATCTTACGATAAGACTCGAATTTCACTTTTTTCAACTAAGCATTCATTGTAGACAAAGATGTGTGAACGAACTGCAGAAATATCAGTTTATAAGAAAATGAAATGAAATCGTGTAATTTATAGTGAAGCATTTAAAAATTGATTTACGATCAAAATGGTCGTAATTTGTTTCATAAGACGGGGCCCTGGATTTCTCATTAAAAGAATATTCATAATTGCCTAATATTAATAATTATCTCCAAACACAAAATAAGTAACTGATGTTGAATCATGAAGTTGGTAAAGTATTGCTGACGTCGAAGTCATCTGCAGATAACGTTCAATACAGCAACTAATATTAGTTAAAATCATGCACGAACTGATTTAAAATGAAATTAATAGATTATTACACTGCTGTGTTCGATTATACATAATTCCTTCACTCGATGGTAAACATGTTTTTTTCTCACTCATATGCTCGTTAGTGAAAAGAACCACACGTCTACCATTGCCATTACCAAAATGATGGGCATGACATTTAGTTGACCTTTGACTTTTTATTTTCAAGGAGTATTGAACATTTCTTATGTCTCTTTGAATTGTTTTTAAAGTTTTATATTAACATTGAATTTTGAGTTCAAGAAAGGATATAATTCTCAAAGGTGTGACATTGAGTTTTCCAACATTGATTAAATTTATAATATAACTTGTTTCTAAATTGTTATACTTTATTTCAAACGACACAACTGTACCTTTTTGTTTTCACAAAATGAAGTGGGGCTATATAGGAATCATGTTGTCCGTAACGTCCCGTCACGGAACACATTTTTGTCGCGTCTCGTCGCACATTTTTGTCCTGTCTCGACGTGTAACACATTTTTATTACTTCAAATTTCTTCAATCAGTTCAGAATCAATTCAGATTGGGTTGTTTCCTAACTTCATATACACGTAACAACTAATTACCTTGTGTCAGACCTTGACATTAACTTTTTTAAGAGTATCCAGCAGAACTACAAGCTTTGAAAATCAGGTATTGCTTGTAAAAAACAGGTAGTCCTGATTTCATCGATCTACAACTTGTGGTGGTAGTTAATGACAAGTTTACGTCAGTACATTGTGAGGAATTTAGGTAGCCTGAGTTAGAGAACGCTTATTAGGAAGAAGTTTTAGCAAAGTTGGTAGGGTCTTCCCAAAGCAGGGTTTGGGGCATGTTCTCATAGAATGGGTGGAACCAGGGGCGCAATGCCCGAAAACAATGTATTTCAGCTATTCAGATATCCTCAAATGGTCTCTCCTGATAAGAAAAAGATGAAGGAATAGATAAGAATGAATTGAATTGGCCAAAGTCTCCATTTATAACTCTTTGAGGCTTTTTTCATTATATTCTGCTGATTTTTTTTTTTAATTTTAGACATTTGATTAACTTACTATTAACAAACTATTTATTTATTTGATCAAATTTTGAAAAATGAATGCAACACTATGAGAGGTTCGCCTTAAATGGGCGACACATGGTATTCTATTTGTATGCAAGCGCAAAAATACTGGTTGTAGTGCTATTTTATAGGACGGTTAGGCATTTTATTTTTTAAAACTTTATAAAATACTATTGTTATTAAAAGAACCTTCTCGTCAGACAATGTTTTATGAAATCTTTTAATGTTTGCTATTGGAAAACGCCTGTTTCATTTTTTTAATGCAAATAACTGAATTCCATGCAAAAAAAATGTAAGCGCATAGAGGATCTAGATCGTAAAAACGAAAGTTATTTTGCTGTCAAACTAGATCGATGATTTCTTTAATTTCTTTCTTATTAAAGTATAAAAAGATTCGAGGGAAATTTCAAGTAACCAGACAGGATACCTATCTGAGAGGTTAAGGTCCTTCTGGAATTGAAGTCCTTCTGGAATTTAGGTAGCTTCAGGCTAACAAACCACCGTTAAGTGTCGAGGCCTGCCCTCTACATCACCTATTGTTGATTGTCTAAGTTACAGAATTATGGCCCTTTGTTTGACTTAGAATTTAGGCGGGGGTACTCTTCACCTTCAGTGATAGTTCTAGTTTTTCACGAAAAAATAAATAAAAAAATGACTGAGCAGATATTTTGTGTAAACGGAGGATGTAATCCGCTTTAAACCGGTATAAATTCAAAGTATGTACTAAATTCACACCAAGAACATCACAGACATGTTTCCTGAACATAATATACATGTTCCACTATCAAAGTGACACTGACCTTAATCACTAAAAAAACTTCAGGGGTCACAGCCACTTTAATTTTTCATTATAAGTTGTGTGCATTCTTGTAACACTAGAGTTATTGCCCTTGTTTTGCTGAAAAATCCCATATTCAACCTTCTGAACACCCTAGCACCTTAATTTTTAATTTGATCTTTACCAAACTTGGCCAGATTGTTGATATTGATGAAAACTCGGACAAGTTGAAAACCAGCTTGATCGGATTAAAACCAGCTCTTGATTTATTAAAAAATGCCATATTCTACCTTGTGAACACTCTATCACCATCATTTTGTTTTCACTTTGTCCGTCGCGTCGCATCCCGTTTTATTATTTAACAGATAGTAGTTACATGGTTGCATATTTGCTTTTCATTTTTGGTATGACGTGAAAATACATTATGAAAAACTAAGGTTACATTCCACTAATTATACAGACTTCAAAGGTAACATACAATCCACTAATTTTTACATAAAGATTCCACTAAGTTTTTAATTATTTGTCCTATTATTTAACAGATAATGGTTATATGTTCTTTTTCTTTTTTATGTTGTAAAAAAGTGTAATAATAATCTCATGAAGTTATATACTACTAATGTTAAGACCTCATAAGGTTACACTCCACTAATTTACGTTGTGTCGTGTCCCGTCTAACTGTGTCCCGTTGCATTATTTAACAAATAACGGTTGCATGGTTGCATATTTGCTTTTCCTTTTCCTTTCTGGTAATTTGTGGTGACAATACATTATGAAAAGCACATAAGGTTACATTCCACTAATTATAATTACTTCTTAATCTTTACACACGATTCCACTAAGTTTTTAATTATTTGTCCTGTTATTTAACAGATAATGGTTTCATGTTTTCTTTTTCTTTTTTTATAATTTGAAAATACATAATGAAAACGTCATAAAGTTACACACTATGAATTTTAATATCTCATAAGGTTTCCATTCACTAATTTACGTTGCATCCAGTCTATCGCGTCCCGTTGCATTACGTAACAGATAATGGTTGCAAGGTTGCATTTTCTTTTTAGCTCTACTGATCAGAGATCAGCAGAGCTTATGCCGTGATGCGGTGTCCGTCTGTCCGCCCATAAACCTTTTTTTGCGGCTACTACTCCTCTAAAACTACTGGATGGATTTTTATGAAACGTTACAGGAATGTTGCCCATGATATGATGTCTAGTTGATCCTAGCAAAAATTCATGTTGATGTGAAATCCAAGATGGCCACCAAACCTAAAATAGTTGGTCCTTGTCAAAAATCATTTGATTCGACATTAAACATGGCTGCCAGCGACCATCATTGTTTACATTGAGTTAAATAGTAAAAACTTGTAGCGACTAATCCTCTGAAACTACTCGACGGATTGTCATGAAACTTCACTGGAATTTTGCTCTTTGTCTAGTTGATCCTAGCAAAATTTCAGGTTGGCCAGAAATTCAAGATGGCCACCACGGCTAAAAATAGATTTTTAAAAAACAAATTTGTAGCGACTGCTTCTTGAAAACTATTAGTGATATTGATATGGGACTTTTTTCTAAAATGATCAGCATATGATGTTGGTCCTTGTTGAAAATTATTTTGATTCGATAAACATGGTTGCCAGCAGTCATCTTTGTTTACATAGAGTTATATATAAAAACTTGTAACGACTACTCGAAACTACTTTGCAGATTTTCATGAAACTTCACAGGAATGCTGATCTAGCCAGTAGAGCTTCAAGGCTATTGACCTCTTGTTCCTTCTTGGATTGATGTGAAAATACATTATAAAAAACACATAAGGTTACATTCCACTAATTATACAGACAAGAACACTTTCCCTTTGCCTCGTCCGTCAGATGGGGACGTAAACCGGACGGTCCCATGTATCGGTTTATCCCCCGAGCACGTTAAAAAACCATAGGAATCTTTCCGATAATAAGAGTATGGCACAGTTCCGGGATTCCTATGTATCCATCCCCTCTCTCTGGGGCGGCTCTAAATAACCTATACTGTGTTGATGAGCCGTTAAACAACATTCAGTTCAATTCATAAGGTTACACTCCACTAATTTGTATGTAAGACGCCACATATTTATATCTCCATCAAACAAGGTTAATTAGGGGCTGCTATATAATGATCACTTTCGAGTTATTTAGCAGATAATGGTTGCATGGTTGCTTTTCCATTTTGGTATGATGTGAACATACTTAATGAAAACCACATCCACTAATTTAATATGAAGACTTCATAAGGTTACACTCCACTAAATTTTACTTAAGACTCCACGTTTTAATTATTTGTCGCGTTATTTAACAGATAATCAGATAACTGTTGCATATTTTCTTTTTCTTTTTCTTATTTAATATGTCCACACATTTTTTAATTATTTGTAATTGCTCAGCACATACTTCAGAGTATTCTCACGCATCCATATTAAGGAAGGGATATCTATTCTGACTGGACATGATACCTATTCTGCGGTAGTATGAATCACCTTCAAATTATTTGCATTAAATCTGTTTTTTAGTTATTTTATATAAAAATACAGAATCAGTACCTTTTTTTGAGGATACACACAACCTCAAACAGGTCATCAAGGGAGGGTATTAATTTAGTGATATTTCTAGTTATTATCGGATTACACAGTAGGTATATTTTCATAAGATCTTGCACAAGTTTTATAAAGAACCAGATTCAGTTAATAATCATTGAGTTATCTTTCCTTGAATTGGCAGAAATCATACTTTTGCTTATGGGCACTCTAAACCCTCCATTTTTCATCCATCATCTTAACCAAACTTACACAGTAGTTACATACTCATGATATTAAACTGGTCAAATTTGATTGCTTATTGCTGAGTTATCAGCCCTTGAATTGGCAAAAATGCACAATTTTGCCTTTTGAGTACTCTAACTCCTTTGGTACCATATCTTAACCATACAATATATTCATTACATCTCGAACAAGTTCTTGAAACAGCCAGATTTGATTGCCAATTGCTGAGCTATCTGCCAATGAATGTGCAGAAATGCATAATTTTGCCTTGTTAATATAAAAACATTTTAGTTTCACATAGTGTTGTTCCCATTAATCGGTTTGATCGATGATCTATCAGTTAAGTCTTTAGTTTGATTAATCAATTACAATTTTTCATGATCGACTTTATTCAGTTGTTGAAAAATGTGGCTTAAATATTTTCATTACTAAAATATTAGAGTTTTGCAACAAGTACCAGTAATTACATATGATATTTCTAGATGGTATCACAACTTATAATTCTCATAAATACTGATCAGTTCCATTCAGCTGCTTTATTACCAGAACATACTTGAAGTGTTTCTTTTCTTTATTATAGTCCGAAAAAAGGATTACACTTGTGTTATATTTAGCAGCCATGTTTAATCAATCAATGATCGATCATCGGTCGGTTAAATATTCTGATGATCGATCACGGATTTTTCAGCCGATTCCCAGCTCTCGTTTCCCATCTAATCTTCACCAAACGTTCACACATAATCAGATTTTGGAGTTCTTCAACCGTGCATATATCCGATGCTATTAAAGTGAGTTATCTGCAAACATTACTTATTCGGAGCTTGCTTAGAGCATGGAAGCTTTGTTTTTCACTTGATTGCCACCAAATGTGTATGTAGCAAGCAGCGTGATACAGGCCGTCTTGGGTATCTTGTTTCCAGGCCTTACTGAAACATTTATTGATATAGTTTTTTGAATATATCTCCCAATAGAATCTAAGGTGATTGTTTTTTAATAAAATCTAAATGCATTGTTTATTGTCTCTTGGTATTATCTGCTTTAACAGAACTTGACCAAAAATTAGTGTAAATGTCAAGAAAAAGGTCTAAACATCAAATTTGGATACTACATATTTATCACTATAATCGATGTTGGCTGTAACAGTATATGTAAATCATTGATTTTATTCTTGTTTTTCCTCATAAATAGGTTTCCTTTATTTAATTTACAGATCTCAAATCTTTCCAAATGTGGAGTGGATGTGCCTTGTGTGGGGATCGACACAGATGGGAAACGCTTTTTAAAAGCAGGCAACATGTGTTGGATGAGATAATGATTTCATCCCAACATGTGACAGGTGAGAAGATTTATTTTCCAGCTCGTCCTGCGGGTATTTTTTTTTGTTGTGTTTTTTTCTTTGGTGGGTGGAGAAATATATCAAGAATGGGCTATAATAGACGGTCGGGTAAAATTAACCACTTTATTTTTTTAATAAATTTGTGTACATTCCACCCCAAACTAGCGGGGCAGATTGATGAAAAAAGTGTGCATTGTTTGACAAAAGCACCAAACTTTGCCCATAGCTAGACAATGCAATACTGAAAACAGATGATGTGGGGAATCCATCACCCATGTCAGTATCAAAGTCACTCTGAAAGTCGTTTATATAGTATATGCCTATAGTAGGGCCCATTTCATGTCGGATCCATACCTCTTGCATGCATGAAGGGATTTCAGAATAATTTCAAAATAACTAGGCATATTTATTCATCTCATCAAGACAATGTCCAGAACTCAACACCCATGTAAATAACTTCAAGGTCACTCTGAAGGTCATTCACTTAGTATATGCCTACAATAAGGCTAATTGTGTGTCTAATTAATAAATGTTGCATCCATGGAGGGATTTCAAAATAACTTGGCAAATTTACTCACTCATCAAGACAATGTGAAGAACCCAAAACCCATGTCGGTATTTTCAAGGTCAAGATGAATGTCATTGACTAATTATATGCCTATTGTAAGGCCCATTTCATGTCCACTTCATAACTCTGGCATGCATGAAGGGATTTGAAATAGCTTGGCACATTTACTCATCTTATTAAACTGATGTGCAAAACCCAACACCCATGCTGGTATCGTAAAGGTCACTCTGAAGGTCATTCATATCTTATACGCGTTTATTAAGGCCCGTTTCGTGTTTATGTCAGAGCTCTTATCTGAATTTAGGATTTAAAAATAAAGTTGCATAAATCCATCGTCAAAGCGATAATCACTAATCAGAATCAAACATTAGTTAATGTTTCAGTGTTTTCAAGGTCATGCTTTAGAGTAATTAACCCCAGTAGTAAGATGCAATAGATAATTTATACCACAATAGCCTAAATACACACTATGCATCTTGTATTTCCCGAGGATATACACAGCATATGTTAGTTATTGTGGTATAGATACAATAGAGCACGAGTCTTGCACGTGTACGGACGATAATGCACTCGCTAACGTTCGTGCATTATCTCCCCGTACACGTGCAAAACTCATGCTCTATCCTATACATATTCCATTTGATGTCCGCTCAATAACTTTTAAATGCATAGGTAGGTTTTTACCCCAACACCCATTTTTGAATCGTTAAAAGTCAAGACCATACCTAGGGGAAAATAATGCAGCGGGAGATATATATGTCTCTCTGACTGCTTCTTGTATTATAGCTTATAGCACATTCCTTCATTAAAGTCGCATACACTCTACTCTAAAATAAAATCTGCCCATTCCCTGGCATCTGTATCAATTGTCTATTCAATCCACTTCCTTATTATAAATGTTTTATGTTTTCTTTTGATTCAGACTTCATCATATCAATTTCTTTTCAGCAAAGGCAATAGGGAAAGGCATCCCTAGAGGGAAAGACATCCCTATACTAGGGAAAGACTTCCCGTTACACTATGGCTATAGGGAAAGACATCCCGTTTCCCTATAAAAAGGTCATGGAGGTAAGTGTGGTGTTAACAGGGTTTCCGGAGTCTGTACTTCCCCTGACAACCATTTCCAATTATGGAGAGAGAAAGCTGCATCAGATATTGGCTGTGACGGAGATTATAAGAATCTTTCATGGATATCTGTGTCAGATAGGGAATTATCAAACCGAGTTATAACTGTTTTGATCGGAACCGAGATATTTTTCTTGCATACCTCTGTTTCTAAAAAAAACAACCACAAACTCTTTCGCAAAATAACGGCGCAATAATACATCAGAAAACAAGGTCGCGCAATAGATGTCAGACTGGTATTATTTTGCTTCCGGGTCGGGTCGTTTTCCGGGTCAGGTCGTTACCCGCGAAAGTAATACTTTAAAAAAAAATGTATTGACAGTTCAGGGCCTGGTTACTTGTGAAAAAATGTGTTTGAATACCTTCTGTGTTTACTATGCCCTTATATAAAATGTAATGTTTGGCAGGTTTTATTAGCACTGAGCTTTGTTTTACAGGACTATTTGCTGACTGTGGAGAGAACCGCATAATGCCATCTGCCTACTCACAGAGATTTTTGAAATGGACATTTTGTACGGAAGTGAAATTTGTGAACAAAAGTATATCGATAGGGGTTAAGACGTTTGATTTTCCGGACTTCTGCATGGATAGCTGAAGGAAACAAAGTTCCAGATATGTGTACCTTAGTTGTGAAATAAATGACAATGACTCGAAAACAGTGTATTTTGTTCTATTCTCAATGTACTGAAATATTACCAAACCGAGACCAATAAAGGCGGGGTTAAAGGCGCATTAATACAGTAAAGGCACAAAATAGGACATGAATAAAATTGATTTAATTTCAAATAACGAATAGTATATATATATAACTACGTCTGAATAGTTTTAGGCTCTACTGGCCAAGGACACTTCGAAAAGGCGAGACAAAAACGAAGGCCCTATCGTGTTAACAAGGCCAACTTATAGTATATTTCAGAAAATGAAGGCCCATAACTCCAGTGTAAATGGTCTCATCTGGCTGGTTTTTGGTCTCGTCCGAGCTTTCATTAATATCAACAATCTGGTATAGTTTGGTAAAGATCGGATGAAAAATGAAGGTCATATCATGTTAAAAAGGAAAAATATACCAGTTTTAACTAAATCAAGGGCCATGACTCCGAACTGGCCGAATTTTTAATTCTTCCAAAAAAGGAAGGTGCTAGAGAGTTGACATCAAAAATTAAGGATGACGAACGGAGACAAACAATTTAGACCATGGCATAAGCCCTAGCCCTAGCTTCCCTGTCAGTGAACAAGAAATAATGTTTCTATGCTGGCCATCTTAGATGTTGTGTTTATCTTATTTTCACAAATTTTAAAAACATTTACCTAAGGATCA
This sequence comes from Cyrtodaria siliqua, assembly GCA_037043455.1. Taxonomy (NCBI): domain Eukaryota; kingdom Metazoa; phylum Mollusca; class Bivalvia; order Adapedonta; family Hiatellidae; genus Cyrtodaria; species Cyrtodaria siliqua. The sequence continues at coordinate 83,203 of JAWPHD010000322.1, forward strand.
TCCGTGTGATGTTTGGTCAAAATTGACCGGTCGGTTTCTGAGATGTAGATTTTTTTGAAGATTATCCCTATATAAGTCTATGTAAAACATGCGACGCATGGGGCGGGGCCAAATGTAACCCCAGTATCATCATTTGAACAAGCTTAATTGGTAGAGGACTATAGGCTTATCGTAAATGCAAAATATTAAACCCCTGGCTCTCGTAGTTTCTGATAAGAATATTTTTTACGTTTTTTAAGTCTATGCAAAACCTGTGACTCCTGAGGTGGACCTATGAAAAATATGCAAAATCTCCATATACAGACTTTGGACCCCTATGGCATGGCCATTTTTGACCCTGGGGATTTCATTTGAATAAAACTGATAGCAGTCATTATAAAAGAAAAGCTGTCGAAATCTGTCTAGCAGTTCTTGAGACCATATATGGTAATGGCGGCCATCTTGGATACAAATCTAAAAAGCATTTATCAAAATTGACCAAGCCATTTCTGAGAAGTCATTTGAAGCTGTGGCTAACGACGGACGGCATACCGAGTAATCCCAATAGATCACCTTGAGCCAAAGCCTTCGGCTCAGGTGATCTAAAGTCTTCTCTTAAACTACAAGCCCTAAGGGTTTAATATTTTGCATATATAACAGGTGGTGAAAAAATCGTTCCTCAACCGGGACTCGAACCCAGGGTCTCTGGTTTACCGTACAAGCGCTCTTACCACTGAGCTATCGAGGACATACGGTTAGGAATCGATATTTCACCATATACCTGTACCCGGTTACATACACCTCCACCAGTTTGAAATTCGTCCCTGAATTTCTAGTGGAGTTAACTCCAGGCCGGCAGTCAGACTTATTTTCATACTATTTCATGCTGACAGTCACGGTCCTGGATCCCGGACGAGCCCCCCAAATATAACAGGCGGTGAAAAAATCGTTCCTCGACCGGGACTCGAACCCAGGGTCTCTGGTTTACCGTACCAGCGCTCTAACCACTGAGCTATCGAGGACATACGGTTAGGAATCGATATTTCACCATATACCTGTACCCGGTTACATATACACTGTAATCTTATAGTCCTCCATCAATTTTGTTCAAATGGCGGCACTGGGGTGAAATCTGGCCTCGCCTGCGGGGTCAGTTATACATACGAGTTTTGAAGTAAAATCTTGTCTGCAGCACTAATCGGCCTACACTCTGTGGGTCACAGTTATACATATGAGTTATAATATCACATGATGTACCATAAGCTTCTTGTCCTCTATCAAGTTTGTTCAAATAGAAACCATGGGTCAAATTTGGCTCCTTCCCGGGGATCACGTTTTACACTTACGTAGGGAAAAAACTTAACCCATTTCCTTCTCTAAAACCACAGTTATACACTTACTGAGAATGAACAGACGGACATAACCAACCAGCATCAGCCCCAGTGTTCTACCCTACCATGGGGACATAGCCCTTGGGTCTTTACCTGGAAATAGTTGAGATCCCCAAGTGTATGCTAACCATACATACACTTACTGACCATGAACGCCTTCCGTGATACAACCATCCTACCAGCATCAGCCCATGGGTATATCCGCACCCATGGGGACATAGCTCCTGGATCATAACTTGGGAACTGTTGAGATGATGATCCCCATCCTTTAACCATACATATACTTACTGACCATGAACATCTTGCCATGATACAACCATCCTACCAGCATCAGTCCAGGGGTATATCCGCACCCATGGGGACATAGCTCCTGGGTCATAACTTGGGAACTATTGAGATGATGATCCCCATCCTTTAACCATACATACACTTACTGACCATGAACATCTTGCGTGATACAACCATCCTACCAGCATCAGTCCAGGGGTATATCCGCACCCACGGGGACATAGCTCCTGGATCATAACTTGGGAACTGTTGAGATGATGACCCCCATCCTTTAACCATACATACACTTACTGACCATGAACATCTTGCGTGATACAACCATCCTACCAGCATCAGTCCAGGGGTATATCCGCACCCACGGGGACATAGCTCCTGGATCATAACTTGGGAACTATTGAGATGATGATCCCCATCCTTTAACCATACATACACTTACTGACCATGAACATCTTGCCATGATACAACCATCCTACCAGCATCAGTCCAGGGGTATATCCGCACCCATGGGGACATAGCTCCTGGATCATGACTTGGGAACTGTTGAGATGATGATCCCCCTCCTTTAACCATACATACAATTACTGACTATGAACATCTTGCCATGATACAACCATCCTACCAGCATCAGTCCAGGGGTATATCCGCACCCATGGGGACATAGCTCCTGGATCATAACTTGAGAAGTGTTGAGATGATGATCCCCATCCTTTAACCATACATACACTTACTGACCATGAACACCTCCCGTGATACAACCATCCTACCAGCATCAGTCCAGTGGTATATCCGCACACATGGGGACATAGCTCCTGGATCATAACTTGGGAACTGTTGAGATGATGATCCATACCCTATAACCATATTTACACTTACTGGGCATGAACAGACGGAAACAAGCATCTAAACTAAATTGACCCTGGGCTCCATCACTGACATCTTGGACATAGGCCCTGGGTCATAACTTGGAAACTGTTGAGATCCCCATATATATAGGACCATGTTTGGTTTTGGTCATTTTTTAAAGTGCTGTAATTGAACAATTTACTGTCTTTTTTTTTGAATTTTTAAGTTTAATTGTATTCTGTTACAATTGTTACTTTGTGGTCCGTAAATTATTTTGAGGAGTATATATACTTACTGGGCCTGACAAGCCATTGATTGGTGATCTCATTCTGTTATGAAATTATAAGCTTGTTTGACAATGCTATTTGGACCTCTTGTTTAGAGTTTTTCACTTGGATTACTCTAAATTTGTACAACCAGTAAAGTGGTAGCAGAGGGCCTCTTGTTTTTTTAAACGAATGTATCACAAAATATAATAGAAAATAAGAAATGAAGTTTTTAAAACAAAGCTTTGCTTCTGATTTTGGACTTGAATTTCCCTTTATGTCTAGCAAATGCCATTGACCTGTAATAGAAATTGACATAAATCAAGACAAGTTTTAATAAATTATACATTTATTAAACAAGACTGAAACACTTTAAAGGGTGTACATCAGGCTTTTAGTGATGCTCTAGGAATTCAACTTAAAGTTACAAAAAAAAGTAGGAAATGTTTACTGATATGACATTTTTATCATGAATTAGAACATTGTAAACATTTTGATTCTTCTGGAAAAGGCCTGATGTACCCTCTTTAATTCAAACATGATTATTTACATATAAGATATATATGAATGAAATGATTGTTTACATCCTGTTAACACAACATATCTTGTTACATTGTGACAGCAATCTCAGAGGGAGATGAAATGAAGGATGCAGTTTCCCATCAAACTGTGTAATATAAGGTTATATTGTGACAGCAATCTCAAAGGGAGATAAGATGCAGTTTCCCATCAAACTATAAGGTTATATTGTGACAGCAATCTCAAAGGGAGATTAGATGAAACTACCCATCAGACTGTGTAATATAAGGTTATATTGTGACAGCAATCTCAAAGGGAGATGAGATGAAGTATGAAGTTTCCCATCACACTGTAATATAAGGTTATATTGTGACAGCAATCTCAAAGGGAGATGAGATGAAGTATGAAGTTTTCCATCACACTGTGTAATATAATGTTATATTGTGACAGCAATCTCAGAGGGAGATGAGATGAAGTATGAAGTTTCCCATCACTTTGAGTAATATAAGGTTATATTGTGACAGCAATCTCAAAGGGAGATGAGATGAAGTATGAAGTTTCCCATCACACTGTGTAATATAAGGTTATATTGTGACAGCAATCTCAAAGGGAGATGAGATGAAGTATGAAGTTTCCCATCACACTGTGTAATATAAGGTTATATTGTGACAGCAATCTCAAAGGGAGATGAGATGAAGTATGAAGTTTCCCATCACACTGTAATATAAGGTTATATTGTGACAGCAATCTCAAAGGGAGATGAGATGAAGTATGAAGTTTCCCATCACACTGTGTAATATAAGGTTATATTGTGACAGCAATCTCTGAGGGAGATGAGATGAAGTATGACGTTTCCCATCACTTTGTGTAATATAAGGTTATATTGTGACAGCAATCTCAAAGGGAGATGAGATGAAGTATGAAGTTTCCCATCACACTGTGTAATATAAGGTTATATTGTGACAGCAATCTCAAAGGGAGATGAAATGAAGGATGAAGTTTCCAATCACACTGTGTAATATAAGGTTATATTGTGACAGCAATCTCAGAGGGAGATGAGATGAAGTTTCCCATCAAACTGTGTAATATAAGGTTATATTGTGACAGCAATCTCAGAGGGAGATGAGAAGAAGTATGACGTTTCCCATCAGACATGCATACACCAATGAATACATATAAAATATGAAATGTGACATTATCACTTGTAAACATAGATGGCATCCTCATTTGTAAACTGTTGCCATAAACAGGTTGATTAGAACATGATTAAATACATGATTAAATACATAGCTTTTGAGATATACACATTTTAAACAAAACTAACCAATTAATCATATGGTAATATACTATGTGTAAACAAAGCTCAAACCATTGATCATTTGACATAAGTTGTTACCTGCCATAACTTTGTCACGTATTCATACATTTTGTGATAGTTGATCATTGACATAACCATGTAATATATCACGTGTGTGGTCATGCTATGTTCAACGACGATACTATACAAAGTTTATAAGAGAAGTGAATTGGCTTTCAAGGTGCACCAACACATAAAAGGTTATATGGCGCCTAACAGGAATGAACATCATCGCAGCCAGGCTCATCCTCCATTTACATCAAGATAAAACATGGAGAATGGGCCTAGAACAGTATAACCTATTAGAGTTGCTGCAAATTCTATAGTAGAACTGTAGTGAATGCACAGAAGCAAGGAAGAACCACCAGCGTCGGTGCAGATGCTCGACTTTAGAGGCCAGGCCCATTTATTGTGATAATAATTAAGTTGAAACATAATTATGACACCTGTCTCTGAATTCTTCATATGCAAGTGGATGCATGTGTGATATTTCTTTAACAGGATTTGGAGATATGAAAACAATTTAAATTAAAAATAATAAGTTGACAAGCATTTTTTCTAGGTATAAAACGGGCCATAATTTTGTTAAATAAAAGCATGTGTTTTAGAACCTGGGTGTATGACATGTATGATGTATGACATGTATGATACTGAATACATGTGTGAAGTTTCAATCCATTATGTAAAGTAGTTTCAGAGATACAGCTTACATACACAACTTTAACCGGACGCAGGCGACGATTAAGTGATGACATTTATTTAGAGCTCTTTCTTTTTCTTCGAAAAAGTCGAGCTAACATTGTGTCTTCATATTAAAATCCCTCTTCAATATGATTAAGACATAAAAACTAAGCGCTAATACAAATACAAACATTAATCAAGAAATTACAAATAGACAGATACTTTAATATATTTCAGATTTCCAATTTTCTACAAAGCCCTACATAGTATTTGGTAACAGTACAGTATTTGGTAAATACATAATATATTCGTCACAGAGAGCTAAAATAGCCCAAGCTCTGCAACCTAGGATTCCAATTTTGAATAAAATGATCATTCAATCTTTGTCTTAATAATGTTAATGAATATATTATTAAAGCAAAAAAGAAACACGATTCTTAAATTTCCGCTACATAATTTATATACTGCACACTTATTTCCTCATAATATCTCAGAGAAATCCCGAGATATTTTGTGTTACATCTAGTTAGAGAAAGGACAAAACTACTGCTCTAGACTTGTTAATCACAGTACACTTTACAACAAAAAGTCCATAACTGTTGTAGTTCATCTTTGCAAATTTGAACCATGCATGCATTTCAGTACTATATTTAATGTTAAGAGATGGCAATATTTTACATCCCAAGTTTGCTCACCTGCTTGAGCCAAACGCATAAATGATCAATAATGAAATTTTGAAGGGAGAACATTTGCTATGTAATGAGTTGTTTTACTCTTTAATATTCCGAAATGAAAGGTCTAATGTAGTATGATGCATCATTTGATTAACAGCAGCATATTATACATACAATTCTGAGTTGAGTTTCCTTTTTTCTTTAGTATTACTTTTCATTTCCAACACCTTGTTGGAGCCATACTTAATAAAAACAGTGAAGCTAACACATGTTTAACAAGTGATGTCCAGTTAACATTTTGCGGATACTGTTAAAAGTGACTTAACATATTATTATACACAATTTTAACATATTCTGGTTCCCTCAGTTGTAAACTAACCATAATGAGATATAATAAATGATGTTCTTCCCAACTTACCATATATAAAATCATTTTGTGTTGTCTTTGAATTTGCTTGTATAAGTGCCCAGATTTCACATGAACAGTTCAGGATAGGTGTTCACTAACTTATCAAACAGGTTTAATTTGTGTTTTCGTGATATATATGAACACATAATCCAAGTGCTTAAATACAAATACAAAGTCATTAGCACTTAAATACATATACATATATTACCACACACCATCTCTAAAAGGTTATATGGCACCAACTGAAATGAGCATTTCAGGCAAACCCTCCATTTACATCAAGATAAAAATATGCAGAATGGACATAGAATTAACCTTCTCACCTGCAGAACTGCAGAGTTGCTGCAAACTCTATTGTAAAACAAACACTTCATTTTCGCTGAAGACACGATCATTGTTTTCTTCCAGCACTCAAGTGCTGATCCTGCCAGGGATAGTCAACTTGCCCTGAATTTTTCAACTTGCCCCGAAATTGTTATTCGCAATGAATAGATGCTGGTACATAATTTTTGTCAATATTGAATATTTCGCTTTTTTTACTTTGTTTTATTTATAATTAATATATATATATATAATTATTTCAAATAGCACATACAAACAACTCTTGAATGACTTAATCATTCAGATAATAACCTTAAAGTGACACACGGAAATCTGTAAAACTTACGGCATCCCGTTAGTTTTTCTGTGTAACTTGCATTGTTAAATCATTAATATTAATTATAAGACTAGTATAAAGCAAATTGTTTTAGCGTATTACTGAATGCTTGTTTATATCACCAATAATATGTTCAAGCCTATGGCAGAATAACAAAGAAAAGTTGAAAACTCCAAATTGTATTCAATTATATGCAAGCATTAACATTATACTGGATTAATAAATCAAGAGGCTAATTTCAATGCTTGATAAAAACTTCAAGATTGCCGTGTGTCCCTTTAACATGACAAAATTGTGTACATTAAGGATAGATCTACAAAAACATATATATATATTCAACTGTTGCAGGAGATATGTACCAACACGGGTTGTGAAGACCGGCTAAAGCGACCGGGACTATCCCTACCTACAAGATCCCGCCTCACAATCAAAGTCCAGTGCATAATACTCCGCATCAAATAAAACATTGTGAACAAAAGTCATGAATAAGCAATATCATATATATCTTCTCAATCCATAAGTTACATTGGCCAACTTGAATAAGACACTATTAGAACTTAAAAGAAAAAGTGTGTTATTTTAAACAGCACCAACCAAGTACTAAACAATCTTACAATTATAAAGGGAAAATGGACAAGAATAGTCAGAAGGACAGGCAGCATTCTCTACTTACCTTTCAAAGTCAACCATAAGATATCAGTACATGTTTGGTGAAGATCATTATAAAATTATCACTGGTACTGATCATTCCTACCAAGTTTGGTTAAAATTCAGTTATGGGTTCATGAGAACTAGTCCAGACCAAGGTAGTAAGGGGCCATAACTCAGCCAAAAATCATTTATCCAGAGAATGACGACAACACATGCAACAAGGCTTGGTACTTATCATCCCTATCAAGTTTGGTTAAATCCGACCAGGGGTTCATCAAAACTAGTCTGGACAATCTTTGTGCCGACAGCACAAATACAACAATGTCTACCCATCCATTTTGTGGAGGGCGACAATAATGAACTGAATAAGCAGTGATCCTTAGTTCCTGCCCAGGAACCACACAGGTTGTAGGTGGCGTTAGTAAATCATGTAACCTTTTGTGGCAAGCATGTCGGTGAATTTTGTTCCACCAAGAGCAAAATACTGGCATAAGTATACTGAACAACAAACAATAAGCTATAAAAGTATGTTCCATCATATTTGCTTTATTTTTATCACCGACTGTTTATAATGACTTTGTAGCATTATTATTGGTCATATCTATATCACTTTATCATACATGACTTTGTATCTCGTATATGGAAATGACATGCATTTCATGTGCTAAGTATAAGTTGTATAATATCCAACATTTCACATAGTCTGCATGCTATACCATTTATCAATGATAAGAATATCTGCATAAGGGCTTTGTGGATATTTCATAATAAAGATGGTAAATGCACACAAAGCTTTTTACCTAAAAAGTTGCACAAATCAAAACAATCAATATTATTTGAGCTTTTTTTCATTATTTGTTGTGAACCACGATTATTTCATCACATTTAACAAAAAAATGCATATTTACAACTATAATATGGTGCCTTATTTTAGTCATATTTCTTAAGTTAATATAATTTTACTGAAATAAGAGCCAGTATAAAAAAAATATAAAATTAGAACATTATTTGGCGACAATTTATACAACCTTTATATGATCACCATATTATAACTATGTCTTAAACGGTGTATAACTTTGTCTTACAAGGTGACTTACATTGGATTACAGCAATTTTTTTCACCCTTTTGGGAATGGTTCCGGTACCCATTCAATTGGGAAATTCGTGGCATTTTGCCTTAATTTGGGAATTTTTCACTATCAAACAAAAGCAATATCGTAAAACAGTATGCTTAAATACACTGCAAACACATTACCATGTATACAATCTCTAGCAGTATGTCATTACCGTCACTTAAAAGAATATAGTTCCCCACTTCTCTTTAAATTCTTTATAAAGCTTCAAAATATTTAAAAAAAACACAAAACTTTTTTTTAATTGGGAATCTTTTCACTCCAATTGGGGAAAAAACACATTTGCCGTTGGGAATGGTACTGTTTTTCGGTACCACTTATATAAGGAAAAAAACACTGGAATAAGTCTTGTGACCTTCATCTAATCATTATTTATAACTTTGTCTTACAAGATGGCTTACACTGGATTAATTTTTATGGCCTTCATATAATCACCATGTAACAAAACGAGTGCATAATTTTATGTACTTCAAGTTTTTAACTTGTGTTTGTCGGGGCCTCATTTTCTCTGATTTTGGATAGGAATTTTGATAGATTTTTGCGAAGTGCATCACTTTTAATCGATGCGTATAATAAATGACTTTTTACTAGATTCATTCTATCGATAAAGAATATTGTTTTGGCTTTATTTAATCAAAATCCATCAAATATTACGAAAGTTATGATTTTACAGGCTGTATATTAGGAGTAAATTTGCCAGTATTTACCAGTGCAGGCCTAACTAAGTGTATATATTGCTTATATAAGATAGAGTTCAAAACTACGTCAGTGCGGAGAACGTGACATTTGTATGGATGGCGTGTTCAGTCAGGTACCCATGTAGGGACTGTATAAATTGGTGTCGAAATGTTAAGAAGTTGTCACAGGGACGCAAACCATTCTCCAGGGGTAGTAGTGACCAGTACCATAATGGTAGGGGTAAGTAAAACTTATTTTATTTTTTGTAAATTATTGTCATATTTAAATTGTTGTTCTAAAGTAAATATCTGCCGGTAAAAACCATAGATAGTTTAGCAGTATATTGGCCTTATTTTTAGTACGTCAGGATATATTAGCGAATTATTGTCTGATAGATTATTGAGGCATGTATTTAAATTTTTGACAATGCCAGTTGTTCTGTTAGATAGTAAATGAAATATGCGATTCAGATTTTAAGTACATTTTCTATGGAGGTTTCTAACTGTCATTACTTCATTGCATAAAAGTTCATTGTTTAGTGTGCTGTTTAAATCTCTTTGAGGCTGTTTATGAGGTTGTTATATTGTCATTATTATTCAATCCCTCTGAGGTCGCTGTACCATTATAGCCTATAATGTGTTAAAGGGTCGTGCAAGTGGGCGTCGCGTGGGAAGTACGTCACGGAAGTATGTATGGTACCGGGAGGAATAGCACTGCTAATGAGGAGAGTGCATACTTATGTGGAAGTGAATTCGCGGAAGTAAAGTATTAGTGCTGGACACTGAACTGTACCGGAAGGACTCAGCTAGATATAGCTTTGAGATATAAAATAGCTGTGATATAGCATACATATATCATAAATACTGATATTCAGTCTAATTAAAACTGAACGGTTTAATGTTTACTTAAGTGTATAGGGATGACATCTAACGTGTAGCAAAATTCATTTTAAAATGCTTTACAAATGTTGATATTTCTACTTTGTCATTTATATTCATTTGTATTCATATATATTCATCTTGTTGTAAATAAATTTGTAAATTTATTCTTGATTTTCCCTTGACTTGGGCCATCTTCTTACACACCATAACACCATATTATAACTATGGGTGTACTTTATTGTATGTCGATCAGCATATGCTGGTCACGTGACCAGTACACCGAAATGCGCCGTGCTGTTTAACAGGGCCATTTGGCATATTCCGAATTGTTGCCTGTTGAGCGGAAAATGGGTGATACCGGTACACCGCGGGTTAGTCCGGGCAGCTCAGTAAAGTTCACCGTCTGTCTTACAAGGTGGCTAATACATTGGCAAAGCTGAGATTTTGAGTATTTTATTCATACTTTTTTTTTTTACAAAAAAACTCAGCTTTTTAAAATTGTGAATATGATGACTCATCAACCTACTACAAAAACTCGTAACTTTTAAAAATCATGAGTATTATTTTTGTATATATTGATTGTCCTGTGGAACAGTTCCATATTTACACGATGAAAATTGTTCCAAGCATGTGTCTAATATTAAGGTCATAGTGTTTTTAATTTTTTTTTTTACTTAACTTCCATTTAATCCGAATAGCTTTTTTTTTAAATGTATTCATCCACATCCATTTTGAAAACATGCAATATGTAAAGCAAGTGTTTACCCTGAACACGTTACTTGTTACTCATTCATTAAGAATCTTATATGTAAATACTCATTGCAGTCAAAAATTATCTACAACTCTGATTGGATTAATTCTTATGACCTCCATGTAATCGCATTATACATGGCAAAGCGCCATGTATTTTACTACCAGACTTAATAGTGCAGATGGCAATGTACCTATAAAGTTCCATGAGTGTTTTACTACCAGAGTTAATAGAGTAGATGGCAATGTACCTATGGAGTTCCATGAGTGTTTTACTACCAGAGTTAATAGTGAAGATGGCAATGTACCTATGAAGTTCCATGAGTCAATAATGCAGATGGCAATGTACCTATGAAGTTCCATGAGTGTTTTACTACCAGAGTTAATAATGCAGATGGCAATGTACCTATGAATTTCCATGAGTGTTTTACTACCAGAGTTAATAGTGCAGATGGCAATGTACCTATGAAGTTCCATGAATGTTTTACTACCAGAGTTAATAGTACAGATGGCAATGTACCTATGAAGTTCAATGAGTGTTCATAAGTGTAGTTGTTACACTTCCAGAGTTATCATGCAGAATGTTTGTTTGTTTGTTTGTATGGTGTTTTACGTCGTTTTCAACACATGTATGGTTATATATGACGGTCGATTTGTTTGTGGTGGAGACAGACCACCCACTTTTCCTGGGTAGAACCAGTACTATACACCTCCCACCATCGATAAGAATTGACACTTCCTCACTTACAAGTTGAGCTCCCAGTGGGATTCGAATGACGCTTCATAAAGCAGTGTGTATGTCCATTTGATTGTCTATGACCTTTTTAAGCTTTGACCTACTGAACCCAAAAACCAAAAGGGTTTCCCTTTATTGCGTGAAATGAGTAACTGGAAAATTAATTTCCTAAATTATTAAAATTACCTACGCAACCCTTTACAACATGCTATAATACCCAATTCCCAAATTTATTTGAGCTAAGGCAAAAAAGGTAAGAGATATAGACCTGTAAACACAGCTTATCCACAAAATTTGATGTGAAATGAGAGAGATATTAAGGTCTATCATAATTTGGGTTCAGGAACCAAACTTACTTAAGCAATCCTTAAGATAATGCTATAATGAAGCTCATTGCCAAATTTGGTTGTGCTAGGATAAGAAATGTAAGAGATATAGACACGTAAACACAGCTTACACGCAAAACTTGATGTGAAATGGGACACACTTTTAAGGGCTATCATAATTTGGGTTACATGAGAGCCCATGGGTTACTTGAACCAAAATTACTTATGCAGCCCTTAAGTAATGCAAATATATTTATTTTCTGTAATTTCTATTTCTTCGTTTGTTTTATAAAGAAGTTGTAGTCTATTTTTCAGTGTATTGAGGCTAGGTTTATATTTTGAGCATCGACAATAGTATAAGTAGTTTCGAACAAAGTACGTTGATTTAGAACACTTGTGTTTTCGTCATAAAATCACAAGATAAATTTCCTCTTTTCAAAATCGATTTCTTGTTTCAACCAGTCCTTAAGGTTAGTTAGTATGCTTTGTGTAAGCTGGCATTCCACAGTAAATGTGTAATTTATTTCATTGACTGGTGAACAGAAAGAACAACGTGGACTCTCTATTAATGTTATTTTATTGAGGAAAGTGTTTGTGGCTAAAATATTGCGATTTATTCTTATCTAAAACCATTGTAAAGTTGTGTAAAGAATGTATCTAGACAAGCTAGACAAAAGCACCACATTTTCCTCAGATGTAGTCTAGGTAATATACTTCAATTTAAAAATGAGGTCAAATCTGGAAATCGCCATGTTACAATTTATTGGAATCCAAAATGTATTAAAAGATATTATAAAGAATTTTGACAAGTACAATCTATACATAATGCCTAATAAGACTACTATTTAAAAAAATAATGTATTTTTCTTCACTATTTGGTGATGTTCTTATCTATATTTATGTGAAATTAAATTAGAAAAACATTCTTATATCAATTAAATATATGCTCTATTGCTTCCCCGAGAGACTGCTTATATTAAGATCCGGTATTTTTTTTTATTTATATATGCATCTTTAGTTTAACTATAAAACAACATTTAAAAGGTGTTCCCCTCGTTTAAACGATTCTGACAATTACAGACAAGCAGAAGCTATTGACTTTAGTAACAAAATTATGCCAAAATCTTCTCTTTAAATATATACATTATCTGCTCATTTCTATCAAATATACATAGTTGTGATTATTTATAAAGAAACGTTTATAAGTCCATCAAGAAGAGTAGCATTCACAGAATACAGTCACTCCAACAGGTAGTGCAATGCAAAGTTGATTCAAAAAGTACATCACAAACACATTCAATAAATGACTATTCCATCATACTTTATAAAATAATTCCTGGATCTATAATAATATAAATAACAAAACAGAATTATTTTTTATAAAAGACCGAGATACATGATTTTAGTCTCCCGTATTTATATACAACCAGCTGTCTAATCGTCCCATTGAAGGACCCACAATGCAATATAGCCTATATTTGGAGATCAGTCACAAGTACCACAACATTCGTTCGCTTAAATACACTTTTATTCTGTGAATTAAACACATTTGGCTAGCAAACGGTCCCATATCTGGAATAAAACACCGATTCAGTTTTTCAACATTTCGCGTCATTCATTCACACTATGCGTATTTTGAAATAAACATTTGTCAAAACAACATCTCTGCCTAACCTCTGTGCTCATACTCTCCAAAGAAATAATCCTGACAAACACAGTAAAATACAACTATTCATGACAACAGACATACTACTTTAACCTCAGGTTAGATTTAACAATGAAATAAAAACTAATCTTGGAAAAAACACATGCAACCTAGAAACTATTTTAGCACCCTTCGACCCGGAAGTACACCTAAAAAGGCCTGATATACGGTAAAGCGTACAAATTACTCAGTCGTAAAATTAACAAAAAACAGGATGGTCACAGTCTGTGCAGCAGGGTGGCCACGAACTCACGTAAAGTATTCAACCCCACTTAAATAAAAGTATTTATGGCGATAATCGACAAATCCCAATGTGAGAAAGCATTTGTAACGTAGAGGTTATTTTACTATTATTAGATACAACCTAGCTGTGCTGTAATCATACAAGCATTACTGTTATTTACGTTACATGTAGGTCCTCTTCTTGTCATACATTTCTATTAACAAGCAAATTTATGTAAAATTAAACAACCATTTTGAAACGATTGTTAGAGTGGTTTCGTATCGTAGGCTGTGAAATTGGAGATGAACGTACAGACAGACAGACAGACGGACGGACATCCGGGCGGGCGGGAAGGACTGTGTGGAGGGCGGTTTGTAGTACGGGCTGGGCGGGTGTTTGCCTATTCCTTCAATTTGTGAACTCATTCCCTAAATACTAAACGAGTTATGAAATAGAAAAAACACAAACATAGCTCTTTCAGATAGAAAGAAACAGCTCTTTCAGATAGAAAGAAGAAAAGAAGAAATGCATTAGAAACATATGTACACGATGTCAGAGGACGTAAATGGGGCTTTGATATTGGAGTCTTTTTTAACGCATTATATAGATCTAAAGAACAAACAATTCAGAACATATTTTAATTATACATAGATCAGATTTTAAATATGAACAGGTAAATTCAATATAGATTGAAATCAGAACTGTGTAGTTGGTTTAAAACATTCCACTATTTTATCTTTTAACTTGAAATAAACAAAGATCTGCTATCATTTCAAATTACCTCAATTTGCAATTTAATATCCGAATCAGGAAGTCGACATTGTTAAACATTTCAATTTACCTCAGAGGGTTCGCAATCTTACCCAGAGTTTATTACATATGCTATCTACTGTTAAACATGTGGAGTGTAAACATTTGGTGGAAATGCTGATGTAGACTTCTTAATCCAGTTTAAACTGTTTTATCCGTTTCTGTTTTATGTGGTAGAGTAAGGGAATACATTGTATACAACCAAGCACAATGGGATAAATATATATCTCATACGATATGGGGAAATGACTGTTTTCCACCAGTGTCAATAACTCATAATAGTAGTTAATATGGGTTTTATGTTTTTATAACAGTAACACACACCCATTATGTCCGCAATGACGGAATTAAAACGTGTTGTACCTGGTTGTTATGCTATTTTGATGGGTTGGATTACTGGAAATCGCTTTTAACAATTGCCCACGGCGTTTCAGATAAAATTCATTGAGGAGTTTTTTCTCAGTTTTTATTCTGTTTTTGAATTTCGTTTCTATTTATACTTAAAGGTTTCACGACACCCTTTAACATGTATATTGTGATATATGTTTTACTTTTATCAGTTATGTGATCTGAATGGTCGATCAAACTTCTTTTTTTAAAAGAAATATGCACGGTTTTCCTTTATAGCAGGTAGGCGGGTGACGTACCCTCCTACTTTGGTAAGCTGATCGGCTACTTTTAGCTGCTCTCAATGCAACAACAACAAAAACACGACTAGATAAACATGACGAGTAAATGACCAAATTTTAGTGCGGCTCACGCAATACCATTCAAAGTTATTGCCCTTGATCTTATTAAAACATGTTTGTGCGGTGGGTGGGTATTTATCACCTTCAGTGATACATCTAGTTACAGGAACAATATAAAGCAACTTCTTTGTATATAGTATTAACTGTTGATTACATTGCACCAATAATATATTTACAGATATTGTTGAAGACGACAAAAACCGAAATATCAACAAAAATATATTTATATGAAACAGGTTCCATTTCAACATGATACTGGATACATAATTATGTCAATGCTTGATAATCATTACACAAGTGTCATGTGCCTCTTTAAAACTTTGTTTGTAGAGCTACAGATATGCAGCCTATATACCCAATTAAAAATGTCAAAATACCCAATTAAAACCAAAAGCATGGACACCAATAAAGTAATCGAAATTGTCAAATAATAAAACAACTAATGCAAATTGAGCAATGCATGGGTTGATGAAGGATCACCCAGTCACCTTGTATAAAGATTATTATAAAACAAGTTTATTTGATGAGTCACATTTTGTGTAATGCTATACAATATTGAAATCATGAAATATTCATTTAAATATATACCAATGGGTAAATGCCCAACTGATCAAAAAGCTCATCTGTAGCTCTGTTGTATGTTTTTGTATCTTGCACACTATTTGTTATATTGAATTTTCTCTTTCAATTCAGTTCTCCAATATAGCGACTAGACATAGAAAGTCGAGCATCTGCACCAACAACGATTGCTTGCAGTTTGCAATACATTCCACATTTGATAATATTGTCATAATAAAACTGTTGGCCGGCTTCTTCACATACATGGCATAACTTTGTTTCACTAAAAATATAACAAAACAAATAATTCTGCTTCTTTCACGCCCCTTCAATATGATAAAGGATCTAGACAGTAAATCATCTTCGATCAACTTACGCCGCTCAGTACGTTCAGTACTTGGATTAGAAAGATAGTTTTCCATTTCCAAGACCAAAAACCCTTGGAGTATTATAAGGGTCTAAACTGAAATTGCATAGGTAAACACAATGTTAACAAACATTGGTACCGAGATTTGATTGCTGATAACAAAACTGTTTCCTTTCCATATTTTGTTTGCTTTCTGGTTATATATATATAAAGGGTTTACTATGGGCGCCGCCCTCTTGGATTTTCTAGATTTGACAGTGGCTATCATTATGCTGATAACAAAACTGTTTCCTTTCCATATTTTGTTTGCTTTCTGGTTATATATATATAAAGGGTTTACTACGGGCGCCGCCCTCTTGGATTTTCTAGATTTGACAGTTAGAAAAGAATCATCTATCAATTGGTAATAAATCAAAGAATCATATTAAACCGAATGCTGAAAGAAATCGCTCGATTTAAAAAAACACCCTATTAGTCAAAATGTTGAAGCAAGTTTTCTAACCTTGATCGTCGTTAATTTTAGTTCATATGCCTCATTCCGAAATGGGGAATAATAATCTATTTTTATTGTTTGGTATTCGCGGCTTTAATTTAGTAATTCAGTACAAGAAAAATTGATGCACACCATCAAGTTGCCGCAGAAATGTTTGCATTTATAATAATTAACCAAACAGTACAGAGAAAAAGCAGAATGCAGGAAATAGGAAGTAGTGCACATTATGATACACTTGTTTGGTATTACTGAAATAGAAAGTCCAAGACTGTATTGCGCCTATACCTTTAGGGTATCCTTTTGGTTTAATTGGTGGAGGGTCTATAAATATTAATTTAAAGGAAGTTATTTATTGGAAAAAAGAGAGGTTATGATTAACACTTAACAAACAACCAAGAAAATGTGCTGTGCATTATTTGTTCAATTATATCGTACATGTCTATTAAAGTTACAAGTCCAAAGCGTTATTCACTGAGCCACGCCAGACCTCGTAAAGAGAAAAGAAAATCTAATAATTTGAGAAACGTGGAAACATATACAAGATTAATGTTCGACATGGTGAGCTACACACACACACACACACACACACACACACACACACCTCCCCAACCCAATAGAAAGGTTTTGTTCATGATATACGAGTATGTGTTCATTTATATGACAGTTCTTTGAATAAGGAACACTTTTCCTATTATTGAAAATAACTGTTTTAAAACAAATTTCTACCGACCTACTTAAATTTTATTGATTTATTGATTCATTAAATAAAAAAAAGGAAAGTAATATTTGTTTGCTTGCCCCGGGAATCGAACCCTTGATATCGTGCATTGAAATCAAAACGTGCAGTTAGAGCAGCTATACTAACCTGTAGACCACGGCCGAATGTTATATCTGTATGTCAAATTTATTTGATTATATTATATTCTGTCAGTCAGTAGCAGCTGATTGGTTGTCTTGTACAATACGCTGCTTTATGCCGATTATGTATTGCGGGAAACCGGCATAGAAATTAACCGTGACATGTACTGCACTCAACGCTGAATTGTAAATACACACGTTTGTCTTGAAAACAAGCAAGCGTCGCAGATGATCTAGACTAGTACTGCACAAACTATCTCAAACGTGTCGCTAGATGGGGCTCAACTATAGTGTCGCTATTTTGAGAATGACGAGGATAGCAATAGGCGCAAGTAGAACCTACGCCTAAAAGGTATCAAAAGGACGATGAAAAATTCCGATGATAATTTCATTAGTTGCTGTATCTAAAGCATACTTGATATCCTTTTCATTTAAGATTATTGTTGCCCGGGACGCGAAGTAAGCTGTTTTATATGTAGTTGTGGACTCTACATCATTGATTTTAACTGTCTTAGATAAAGTCATTTTCAAAGTAACACATAATTTAAATCCTTTAGTTCTTTGTAATTCCGCCTTGAGGAATTTTGTAACTGTTTTTCGCGTAATGCGAAGCTGAGCGAGTGGACTTAATCTATCCAAAATATCTACAGAGAAAACCTTACTATATTGTTTCGGGGATCTTTCGATTTCTTTTACACTCATTATATAATATATATAATACAGAAATATTTAAGCCATAATTAATTAATTTAACCAGCATAAAAAGTAATATCAATTCCCTCTTTCAATAACTTACCGTAGTAATAAATGAAAAAATCAATAGCTCGTGTGATCATTTTATCACGCAATCTGTTCACATCATATTTTCTTATTTTCCATTTTGGGCTTCGGTTATAATCTTCTCAGTCAAATCCTTGAAGTTTGCAAAAATTAATAGTTCTCTGTCAATTTTATTTGTACCCTCAAAATCAACTAACAAAGCCTGCTTCTCGCAATCTTTCCTGAGACTTTCTATATCATCTGTGTATACTATATAATATTATGCTATTCTTATTCTTTTAAGCCCTAATTAAATATATAATAATAATAGTATATTATATGATGAACTGTATATATTGTAAGAGAGTATAAGGTGTTTTTGATTCTTCTGTATTTTGCATGGATTGTTTTTTACACATTGTAAGGATTGTGTTGGGTACAAACTTTGCTATAATTGCACCTATACATGTGTAAATTGTAATAGTACTTGCAAGATTTTTGATGGGGAACGTATTTGTTTCGAATGTGGGACTCACAATGGATATGATCTTGTTGCAGATTATCGGGGAGTTCGCAAGAAGAGCGTTTATCACAGAAGATATCATTTAGAAAAACTTTTAGGAAAGTATAATTTATCTCCAATAGATAAGCAGAGATGTGATGATTTGATTTACAAGACTGTACATTGTTTAGATATGATAGGAGGCCGGAAAAGAGTAATTAAATGTAATTACATTTTCAAGAAGATATTCGAGCTATTAGAAATAAAAAAAGTAAGACAAAAGCCACTAGAGACAAGTACGATACTATATGGAAACAGGTTGAAAAAGAACAAGTAACCATTTAACTTTGACGGATGCTTGGCAACCATTTAACTTGGACGGACGTTCATCCCTACTTTTAGTAACCATTCAATTTATACCTCTCAATATACCTTTCCAGGGGTTCAGTAAAACTATCATTTTGCTGCAGATGGAGTATTTTAGAAAAGCTTGATGAGATTATCTCCCCATCTAGCATATTAGATGTTTGCACATATGAAAGAAATTGTTTGAAACTCCTATGATATGATTTTAATAAAACCTTTTTCTCTGCTATTTTAGCTGTGTTCATTAAAACCGCAATTATTGGGGGAATTGCTCCAACAATAGCTACAACAGGAACTGCGGGGATTAATACCAATGCGGCGGTACAACCAATTATCCCACTTGTGATTTGCAACCCCGTGTTAATTCTACCGCATAATTTGTAACTAAGTCTGTATGCCGCCGCTTGTCGAGTCAAGTAACTAATTACTTCCTCCTTGCTTTTAATTTCTTTCATTATAATAATTAGATTAATTGAAATATTTAGAAAACAATTGCTCGTGTTCCCCGGCTGATATATTACCATTTTTTAATAACTCGTCGATTATGGTAATACCTTTATTCGTCAACTGTGGACTATTATTTCCCGATTCGATACTCCCACATACTAACTCCAGATCATTAACCAAATCATCGAGACTATTGTAATATTCAACACAACCCCCTAAAATCGTCTTGTAATTTGAAGAACCTTTATAAATTGGCAAACCAGATAATTGTATTAGTTCCTTGAAAGCGTTTTGGGATAGCTTTGAGTATGATTTTCCATTGTTATAACGCTATGTTATCAAATCAATAAAATCATCATCCACTTTCATTTCTAGCAGAACTGTTGCTCCTTGTCTAGCAATACGTTTGTGATGGCCAACAAGATTAGGTATATCAATGTGTAACATACAGTAGCGGCCATCTTTACTAACTTTGTATGCATTTCTTTTTTGTTGTAATTTTTCCCCCGAAAAACTTCACTATGCACAAGAATTGCATCAATTCGTTCTTTGTAATGTTTTAAGGCTTCTGACTCTTTTTTGACGTTTTCTCTGACTTGTTTATATTCTGCCTTTGTGTCTGCATCCTTTGTACTTTTAATTTGCCTAGTGAGAAGTGTCTTATTGCGACCATTGTATTGGATATTATCATTAACTCTCCCAAGTATGTCTCCAAAATTTAATTTATCTTCAGCTGCCCTGGTTGGCAAGGGTAAATTATGCCTATCTAACACTTCTTTATCGATTCCAGCATCTAGATTACCCGTAATTATTTTACGAGGCTCTTCAGCAAATAACTGAGGTATTCCCTGATACACTTCTCTTTCTTGTACTTCCTCGCCTATAGCTCTAGGAAGAATGGCTAATTGCTGAATTATTTCCGGAAGCGTAGCTAACTGCTTGGTTAACTGTTTACACTGATCTTTTATTTCACTAGTTACCGGTTTAAATATTTCTTTGTATATTTCACGACTAGCTTCTTTTCCCAGTCTTTTCTGAATAACTTTATTCTCGTATTCTTTCACAAGATTACTCGCATTGTATCTGCTAAATTTTTCCACTTTAACAAAGACATATATACTATACGGTTAGATAAAAATAAAATAAAATAAGCTAAGTTGTAAAACATCCATGATTTATTTTTTGGTTGCTTTCTTGGCTGGTGCTTTGTTCAATTTGGCAATATTTGATAGGGCCAGTGCGTGTTGTTTTTCCGCACGTGCTATCTTAGCCCTAAGCTCTGTTTTTTCTTTTGCTGTTCTTGTTTTGTTGGCTAGTTACTTTCTCAAACCATTTATTTCAAACCCTGTTGCAAGGAGAAACAGTTGTATGGCTTGCTTGTCGGTTCCTGTTATGCTTCCCGGCTTTTTTGCTCTAGATGTAAAAGGTTTTGGTAGTGCCTCTTTTGGCTTTTGTACATCCTTGATTACTTTAACCAAACCATAATATCTGACTTGATTAGATTTGAAACAATCTTCCTCAGTTCCGATTTTTTTCCCAGATGGAATTGTTTTTATTCCGCAATAAACTTTAGACATTATACTAAAAGGTTAGATAATATTATCCAAGTATATTATTATAATGGAAAGTATGATATGAAGACAGACAACAGATATGGAACTTCATGCCGGACTGTTGTTTTAAAATGCTTATATGTGTTAATTCAGGATCTGGCAAGACAAATACATTAGTTCACATGTTGCTGAAACATTTAGTTTACTATGACAAGATTTATTTGTTTGCTAAAAACATGGAACAGTCAAAGTATAAGGTCTCACACCTCTATTATCTCCCTTGAAAGCTCACGGACCTAGAGACAAAAGGAAAACAGAAAATAATTCTAATTTTTTCTCTATTTTAGGCAATTTTTAATTTGACAAAGAGGTTTTTCTTTGCTTCAGCATACATATGCAGTGTAAAAGACTGATGATACAGAAAATCCCACGTTGATATGAAGTTGCATTCAAAATTCATAAGCATTTGACCGAAGCACCACAAAGTCAGATAGATAGTGTATGAATTTGGTATTTTTCATAGAGGTTGCATACATATGAGCGAGGAAAAAAACCAACCTGGCTAATGTTTGTATTTTTTTGTTTTATTTTACAGATCTTAGCAGTCCTGAAGATATTAAATCAACAACAAGGTCTGCTGGGACGTTTTGAAGGTCATGTGTTGGAAACAGCTATACAGTAACCCTATGTGAAATTAATTGTGGTGTGAGACCTGAAGGTCTTGTCGCAAAAACTTCAAAAAATAGCAAAAAAGAATAAAATTCCGGTTGAAGACATACTAGAATGTTCAAATGATAAAGTTAGCCCTGTGGATACTTTAGATTTAGATACTCAAAAGATAGCAATGGACTGCCCATTCCATAAACTTCATATGGACCGAAGCACCATACATTATTTGTTATATTATACCGAATCTGACCAACGAATTAAATCAATAGATTTTATGATTTATTTTGACGTCGTTTTTTTCACACGTCCGTTAATATAGCTTTCATCCAAGGCAGGCATAAGAATTGTTGTGTAATTTACTTGTCACAATCTTATTACAAAACTCCCAAAGATATTCGGTTGAATTGTTCTTATTATTTTTCAAATCCAGATATCGTGAGCTGGGTATGCTTTCCAACGAACAGGGTGTTAAAAACAGCAGGCAAGAGCAGTACAGAAAAGCAACTGACAAACAGTACGATTTTCTGTATCTTGATCGTCCAAGGAAGTTGGTCAAAAGAAACTTCACTGGTGAAATTTAATGTAATATGTATTATATAATGGGACTTTTTAATGATCTTGGCGAGGAAGTTACTACTGGCAGTGTTAATATTACAAATATTGGTATTGTGCTGTCTGAGTACAGAAAAAACAAATTTGGTTAATTATCTTCATAAGGGTAAAAACCAGGAAAATGTTTTGAGAAGTGATCTTGATATGGATAAAAATAGAATTACCAATGTTGGTAATCCAGAAAAATCAGATGATGCAGCAACAAAGCTATTTACCATGAGAAGAATAACAAAGGTGGTACGTGATTATAGTATTGATAAAATTCCAGACATGATGAAAAATTTGACAACAGGTGTTGGTGACAAAATAAGTCTGATACAAAAGCAATTACAGACAAACCGCGAGAAAATGATTGAAATTCAAAATGGCTTGAAAGATGAAATAAAACTTCTGGGTGATACTTTGAAAGAGTTAAAAAAGAAAGAAGATGTATTGGAAGATGATAGCGAGCTCTATAAAAAGTTAGGCGAAAAACTACAAATTGGTGTTGACAGTATTAATGATCGAATTAAAGAAATCAATAAACAAATGGTTGATAACAATGAACTTGAAGCCGCTATTGCTGATGCTACAACACAAATGAGAACTGATTTTACTGCCGAAATAACTCAAATTAAAATATCAAATGAACAGATAAACACCAATGTTGACGATATCAACAAAGAGTTTGAAGATATCAAAAATAAAATGGTTGATGGTAAGTCGCTGGAGACTGCTTTGAATAAAATTGTTGATAAAATGAACTCTTAACTGCTATTGCTGATGTTTCGAGACAAATGAGAGCTGCTCAGGATGACAGGAGCAAAGCTTTTGGCGGTGTAATAGTTTTATTGAAACAATTTAAACAAAAGTCTGATAGTCGTCACACAGCACTTCTTGGTATTATTGATGAGTTGAAAGCAAAAGTGGACTATGCAAGTTGGATTATAATGTTTGAAGCAACAATAGACAGAATAAGCGTTATACAAGATACCTTTGTAGACTCCCGTGGCGGGATGAGAACAAATTTTGTATCGTATCCGCCAACACAAAAACCACTTGAAAGAACTAATCGTAAATATTTTCTCGGCGCGTTTACTTTTATAACCAATCCATTTATAAAAAGTGAAGAATATTTTTCCATGGATGCTGTTGTTGCTGGACTATTCGTCGAGAAATCCGGAAGTTATATATTTGAAATAGACCTTACTTAGGAGGGGACGCAATACATTTTCTTCTTAATAATACAGCAGAACAAAACACGTTATTATATCCAACAATAGAAGAAAACGGCAAAAAACGCTAAAAGAAGCATTCAAATTATATCTCAAAAAATAGGGCATTCATTTTCAGTCCAACTATACAAAGTGACACTACTGAAGTTTTTAATTTTGATAATTGGGTTTTAAGCTGTATTACAAAGGTGATTAATTTTATCTACTAATATGTATAATGGAACAAAAAATTGTATTATCATCAGAAAAAAGCTTCAATAATTAATAGCTCAAATACACCGAGTAATTTTACAACCGTATTTGACAGGCCATTGATACTAGACAAGAACAAACAATATGGCATTGTACTTGATAAGATTAATTCTAGGACTTACTCGTGGTATAATATAAGCGAGGATTTTAATAACAAAGTGATAAGGTATCACAATGGGACAGATTGGAAAAATAGTATTTTTACACATGGAAATTACAGTTATGCCGATATCGATAATTATATAAAAGAAACATTAACTGTAAATTATGGAACGCCATGACTGTCTTATGATGTTGCCGATTAATATATTCAGTGCATTTCCCTTTATATGTGGTAGATCTTTCATGATATGCAGTGCATTTGTAATTATATGTGGTAAATAAATCTTTATATACGGTAGAAAAGTATTTATATGCACTAGAATATTCATTATATGCGATAGATAAGTCATTGTATTTAGTAGATAAACCATTATATGCAGTGCATTTATCATTATATGTAGTGCATTTATTAATATATGCAGTAGTTTATCTAATATATGTGGTCCTTTGAACATTATATGAAGTATGTTTGTATTTATATGCAGTGCTTCTGTTGACTTTATATGTGGTACATATTTTAATATACGTGGTGGATACGTCTTTATATTCGGTGGTTTCAACTGCATTATACGTGGTGCATTTCTTATGATATGCAGTGCTTTTTCTATTATATGCTTATCTTTTTTCATTATGAAGATGAGAACAATCGGAACACTCGTTTTTTAAGATGTTGCTATTTTATCGGAACTATTACAGGGAGTGTGATTTAAAAAAACGAAAAATAAAACCTGCTTACCCTATTTTTTGCTCTACTGGCCATTTTGCCTCGTTAAGACGATAGGGCTTTCATTTTTCATCCGATCTTTACCAAATTTTACCAGATTGTTACTATCAATTAAATCTCAAGACATGTACGTAAACCAGCTAGATAAGACCAGTTATGGCTTTTGATTTAGTTAAAATGCTATATTTTGCCTCGTTAAGACGTTAGGGCCTTCATATGTCATCAGATCTTTACCAATTTTACCAGATTGGTAATATCAATTAAAGCTCGGGCAAGTTCGAAACCAGCCAGATTGGACCATTTACACCGGAGTTATGACCCTTGATTTGCTGAATATGCTATATGTTGGCCTCATTAAGACGAAAGAGCCTTCATTAGGCCGGATTTCAGTGAAACGTTTTAGGGATGATTAGATCCAGGTCTAGTGGTGCATATCATCGCTGTGTTCCAGTTAAATGATTTTTGGCAGAGTTATGGCCCTTTAAAGGTTTTAATACGCAAACTTTGTCTGGACTAGTTCTCCCTCTCTGAACCCCTCGCCGGATTTTAGCGAAACTTTGCAGAGATGATCAGCACCAAGCCTAGTTGTGCATGTCATCGTCGTGTTCCTGTTTAAATATTTCTGACGGAGCCATGGCCCTTTAAAGTTTTTTGATACGAAAACGTTTTCCGAGCTAGTTCTCCTGAACCTCTGGCCGGATGCCAACGAAACTTGACAAGGACGATCAGTATCAGTTGCACCTGTCATTGCCGTGTTCTGGTTGAATGATTTTTGGCAGAGTTATGACCCTGGTTAAAGGTTTTATACACTAACTTTGTGCAGACTAGTTC
Source organism: Cyrtodaria siliqua (assembly GCA_037043455.1). Lineage (NCBI taxonomy): Eukaryota > Metazoa > Mollusca > Bivalvia > Adapedonta > Hiatellidae > Cyrtodaria > Cyrtodaria siliqua. The sequence continues at coordinate 109,217 of JAWPHD010000322.1, forward strand.
TCCTGAACCTCTGTCTGGATTTCAATAAAACTTGACAGGGATGATCATCACCAAGCCTAGTTGCATATAACATCGCCATGAATTTTGAAAGAGTTATGGCCCCTTATACATAAGCATCATCTTTAGCTAGTAGAGCGTCCACATGCCCTTTTAGGCCTCTTGTTTTACAATGCTACAGCGGAAACAAACTTTTTTTCGCCTAACAGGGAGGAAGCGTGACACATAACAGAGGAAGGGTGATACATTACAGAGGGTAATGGTGACACATTAGGAGAAAGGGTGACACATTACAGAGGAGAAGGGTGACACATTACAGAGGAAGAGTGAAATGCTACAGAGGAAGGGTAACATATTACAGAGGAAATGTACATAACAGAGGAAGGGTACATTATAGAGGAAGGGTGGCACATTAAAGAGAGAAAGGGTGATACATTACAGAGGAGGTTGGGTGACTCATTACAGAGAGAAAGGGTGACACATTACAGAGTGGAAGGGTGACACATTACAGAAGGGAAGGGTGGAACATTAAAGAGAGCAAGGGTGACACATTACAGAGGGGAAGGTTGACACATTAAAGAGAGAAAGGTTGATACATTATAGAGGGGAAGGGTGACTCAGTATGGAGAGAAAATGTGACACATTACAGAGTGGAAGAATGACACATTATATAGGGGAAGGGTGACAAATTACAGAGGAAGGGTGACACATTACAGAGGGGGAAGGGTGACACATTGCAGAGAGAAAGGGTGACACATTAGAGAGAGGAAGGGTGACACATTACATTTAAAATACCAGGTATTGAACCCGCCTACCGAGAATTTGTTGCAGGGTTGATAAAATTCGGGATTAATCCTGAAATCAGGATTTGAGGATCGCCCATTTCCTAATTAAATTGTGTTAACCAATTTTTTCTCGTGCATATTTTAGTTTTGCAGACGACATTACAGACGATACACTAGACGGCGCCGTTAATGTTAGATTTCCGATAAAATCGCAACATCTTAAAAACGAGTGTTCCGATTGATCTCACCATCATAATGAAAAAACTACAGCATAAAATAGAAAAAGCACTGCATATCATAAGAAATGCACCACGTATAAAGCCGTTTGTACCGAATATAATGCAATTGAAACCACCGAATATAAAGACGTATCCACCACGTATATTAAAATATGTGCCACATATAAAGTCAACAGAAGCACTGCATATAAATACAAATCTACTTCATATAATGTTCAAAGGACCTCATATATTAGATAAACTACTGCATATAATAATAAATGCACTTCATATGATGATAAATGCACTGCATATAATGGTTTATCTACTACATACAATGACTAATCTATCGCATATAATGATTAATCTACTGCATATAAAAACTTTTCTACCGCATATAAAGATTTATTTACCACATATAATTAAAAATGCACTTCATATCATGAAAGGTCTACAACATATAAAGGGAAACGCACTGCATATATTAATCGGCAACATCACAAGACAGTCATGGCGTTCCATAGTAAATGGTGATTTAACGATGGCTCACCTATCCCGATAAGAATTGAATTTGATTTATCAAGTTTCAAATGTTTAGTTACCATTCATAATAACGGTAGTACCAAACATAACAAATTCTATTGATACTTTATATGTCCACTGTGATTTGATAAGTAATTATATTGTTGATGGATCATATGGCGATGTTATTTATGAAATAAGTACAGCCGACTTTACGAGGTCATATCCTTTCAGAGATGAACCGATAAGAGTCGGGTTCTGTGGAGTAAACAAAACGATCATTAACAGTATTAATAACTGATTTCTCCGGTAAAAGTATTAATTTCAACGGAGTTCATACGTCATTTCGATTTGTTTTGAAAGAATTAATGGAATACAAAGAAATATAAAAAGATCGGACAGGGAAAGTAGCATTCAAGGAGGACAGTCAACCACAAAACACAGAAACAAACATGCAAACTGACAAACAAGAAGGAAAAAGCAATAATAAATGCAAACGACATCACAAACACAAAATGGTTGACAATAGGGCTACCGCCTTGGAACGGTCAGTGGCAAAGTAGGCCACTGGGGGTTTAAACCGGTTCTAGTGTGCACCAAACCTCACACTTACCCTACTGTCATTTCATTAAAACAGGACAGTGTAAATAAAGAAATCCCCGCCATGATCTAATATCTAACCAACAAGGCAGCATCACTAGGCAATATAAGTAAAGCACAAATATGCTCGTGTAAATATAATACAAAAAAACAATAGCCTAGAAAGCCACAATGAAGGTACTCAATGACTTGGCAGAAGCCAGAGCAGTAAGAGAATAAACCATTAAGGGCACGACAAGAAAGATCATAGACAAACATCAAACGCCACCGTCCCAATGGGCTTTAGGTAGGCGTCATCATAGAGTCCACAGTCTGTCCGGTCATCGTACAATTAAAGAGGAAAGCATAGTGGCGAACTGTAAAAGGGTCCACCACCAAGCATGCAGTACGTTGCAAAATGATAGGGTCATAACCTCTTTTGATAAACTTTTTAACAAGTTTAACAAAGATAGTATGAAAGAGATCATGAACAAGAATCTTACGAAGTTTATAAATCACATCACCATAGACGTCAGGTTGTGATAGTCCTTGTCGCAGAAGAGTCCTTAAATTACTTTTATATTTGGAAAGAAGATCAGGGTTACGATAATAAAATTTTGCAAAGGTTTTACGAAGTTTATGGTAACGGTAACCCTGATTGAGTAACTTTTTAGTTATACAAAGATTACGAATATTAAAGTCCTCAACTCGAGTACAAGCTCTAGAAAAACGAATAAGTTGAGACACATACACCCCATAAGAAGTTGCTCGGGGAACATCCCCATCCAAGTGGGGATAATTAACACTGTCAAAATTAAAATCATCTTTCTTGTCATAGATTTTGCTAATTATTTTACCATTTTCAATCGAGAGATCTAAATCAAGAAAAGAAGCATTATTATCAGATATATTAGCTTTGTTAAGCTGAAGTTCTTTAGGATAGATATAATTAACCATAGTTGGAAAGAAAGGGTTGTCAATGTTCAATATGTCATCCAGATACCAAGAGGTGTCATTAAAGGCTTCAATAACATCTGCCTGTCTATCTGGTGGAAGACTCAACATGAAATCCCTTTCATAGCAAAATAAGAACAAATCTGCGACAAGTGGTGCACAGTTCATACCCATAAGGATACCAACAATTTGTCTATAAACGGTGGTTCCATACCTGACGAAAATATTATCTTAAGGAAGATGAGTGCTTCACAAACTTCATAGCAAGTCCACATAGTATAATTGTCTAAACTGCCGTTAGTAAAAAACGTTTTTATATTATTACATGCCAAAAATGTAGTATTTTTTCTAGCGAATGTTTTTTGAATAAGAGAAATTAGCTTGTCTTTAATAAGGTGATGTGGTAAGTTGTATATAGTGTAGAGAAGTCATAAGTGTTTATTGACAAAACTTGACCTTTATTGAAAGTTTTATCAAGAACGTCTCCTGAATTGTTTATAGACCAAAATATATTAATCCCAGAGTTTTCATAAGTTTTATCACAATACAGTTTAACGTGATCTTTAACGGCAGTAAGACTCCTTGTCAATATGGGGTCGGAGAACATGTTGTGTATAGCTTTGAACTATGGAAGCAGTGTTATACAAGGGATCTGTACGAATGAACATTTTGTCGGCTTCCTCGTCGATCAACTTTAGTGATGAAATGGACAAAGAGGTAAGCCGTGAAAGCATAGAGTGCTTTCCAGACTGTTTAAAGATGGTATGTAAATCAGCGACAGAAATAATTACACGCGATTTACGTTTGATGTTACCATTACGCCTAAGACCATGAGACCTAGATTTACGCTTTCGGATAGAAAATATTGAAAAAATGTCAATATTAGGATCTTTAGAAATATTCCCTTCTTGATAAATATTGTCATTAAGGCTGAGTGGATAAGGTGTCTGTAAGTTTTTCATCCACTTAAGTTCTGCAATATGTCTAGCTATTATTTTAAAGCTTTTAGTAGTATCATTATCAAGTTGATTAACTTATGTTTTATCTAACATATGTTATATGACGCAATTAAAAAAAGTTTATGATACTAGCACGGGAACCTATACTGAAGTTGACAGATTAACTGGAGCCGGTATATTTGACATTTTTTCAAAAGTTGGATCAAAAATATTTAGTGAGTCTGTAAGAACAGCAGGCAAGAAAGCAATTGAAACTGCTGGAAAACAAATCATAGAGAGTGGTTCTAAAAAACTTGGAGACGAAGTAGGTAAAATGGCTGTTGATGAATTAGATTCGGTTATTAAACCTAAACCAAAAGGTGAGATAATTTTAAAAAGAACTTACAAAAGCTGCCACAAAAGATGTAGCTAAAGTTGTGGCTGATACTATAATTGAAGATGTAAATGCAAAAAATAACAGATTACTATCCGAAAGAGGAATTCATGTTAAAATTAAACGATTAATTTAATCTAATTACTAGTATACATAGATGTTTTTACGTGATAAATACAATACTAGATATGAACATGTACCTGTTCAGTTAGATACCCCCATAACTAGACCTGGAAATAATACTAGACAAATGAAAAGTGGCTACCAATTTACGTTAAATGATAGAAGTTCTTACTTTGATTGGTATAACGCATATTTTGAAATCAGTTTTCAAGTAAACAAGCTTGCTGATGGAGCCGATTTTACAGCCGCCGATGAAATTGCTCTAATTAACGATGAAGCTTCATTGATCGATCACATGCAAGTAAAGCAAAATGGAAAAACAGTTTATGATGGAAATAATCTTCATAGGTTTGTTAACGTTAACAGTTTACTTGAAATGTCTGACGATTATACAAAAACAACCGGAACAAATGAATATTTGTATTTAGATGCCACGGCTGTGACAGAATCTCGAGATGATCAAGCTGGTTATAATTTAGGATTTGCAGCTCGCCATGCTTTAATCATAACTAATCAAGAAGTTGATTCTATAATTCCATTAAAGAAATATTCCTTCTTTGAAGCAAACAAACATGCTGCCTCCAGGTCAAATTCAGATTAACTTGCAACTGGCGGCTGATGATGTGCTAATTTTCAAAGCTGCTGGTGATGATGGCCGGGTGGTTATTAATAAATTAGTTTTGTGGATACCTAAAATGATATTTAACTCAGATGGTTTGGTTTATGTTATGTCAAATCATATGACATCAACAAGATGGACTTGCTTCGTGAAATGATACAAGAAAGCGGTAGTTCCCAACTAACTGAATCCGTATTTAGAATAACAGCTGGAGTCAAACATTCCAAACCATGTTTTTGTTTATCTGCAAAGGTTAGACAATAGTTCTTCTCAAGCACAAAATCCTCATCTTTTGGATACGTTTAAGCTAAATGCTGCTAATACTAATTGCTATTTACAATCAGCTAGACTGGAAGTTGGAAACGGTGTATATTATCCAGAAACTGAATACAGCCATGATAATATTATAAGAATATTCAGAGATGTTATTAATTATTCTTACAAACAAAATGATAATAACACTGGAGCTTTACTCAATGTGGGTAATTTTAAAAATCTCTTTGGAATGATATATTTCGATTTAAGTTACAAGGGAAATGAGGTCAGTATTGATCCAAAACAACTAAGTTTGAGATATAAGCTAAATAAAGGGGGCTCCTTATAAAGTGTATGCTCTGGTTCTCTATGAAGAAGATGTAGTTATTGATACTGTCGGAAATGAATTGGTAATAGTTTAATCTAACTTATAATATATATGACTTACGTAAAGTATTCGATAGATTTAACAGATGGCCAGAAACGAAGTCTGGCAAAAGCATATGAAAACAAAAGTGAATTAACGCTCAGGCTAAAGAATAATCAACTAACTGGGGATTTCCCTTTGTTGTTGACAGCTACTCAGATTAACAATATTAACAAAGCTAAATCCAAGGATATGGATTGGATGTGAATATATCAAAATCGCAGATGAGATCTCAGTCCAAGAATGGAGGCTTTTTGGGGGCATTAGTTGGTTTGTTGACTAAAACAATATTACCGTCAGTTGCTAGACTCGCTCCGAAAGTATTAGCACCACTGGCAACAGGAGAACTGAGTGGTCTGGCGAGTACTGGAATCGGTAAACTATTAAATCAGGTGTGCTTACACCGTCACAAAGAGAAAAGATAATAAAGTCAAAAGATTGCTGCCCTATTAAACTGACAAGGAATCAACAGCAAGACGGGGGATTTCTTGGATTGATTGCATCACTGGGAATTCCTTTAATTGGATCTCTTATTAGTGGTTTGACGTGAAAAGGATTGAGAGTTGATCGTGGAAATGGTTTGCAAGTAGACTCGCAAATTAGACCATATAGAAGTATGCCATTCGTAAAAAAAGTTAATTTTCAAAAACGAGCCTATATCTAACTTAGACATAATAAAGTGGGTTAAGCGGTTAGACATTAAAAACATTAGGGGAGTGTTTAGCAAGAACAAATGACCATCAAAACAAAACAAACAAGAAATTGTATTATTAATCTTGATGATTATACTGGACCTGGTAAACACTGGACTTGCTAATGTAATGAGTATTATTTTGATCCGTTTGGCCAAAAGAAGTTTTAACGTACATACCCAACACAAATACAACACCATCCAGTATCAAGATAAAACAAGTGTCTTATGTGGATATTTCTGTCTGTACTTTGTCAAAAAGTTGCAAAAAGGAAACAGTGTGTACGATATTCTTTATAAAAAATTAAAACCTTACAAACCTGTGGAAAATGAAAACATAATACGATCATATTTTGAAAAACAAAGTTTAGTCTAATCATATATTATATATGAGTTACTGTGTGAAGAAAAGATCATTACTGAAAATGTTAATCCTCAGTATATTTTAACAAAAAATGGTAGAAGAATGTTAAAAGCAACATGCGCTTCTTGTGGTATTACTAAAACGCAATTTGTTAAAAGTACACAAGGCGGAAACATTGATATCCATAAAGATTTTCTTCCTTTGTTAACCAAAAAGGGGCTAACAATTCCTGGTTATAAATATTGCGGTCCTGGTAATCCACTTGACAGTGGAGAACCATCAACTGATTTAGATGCTATTTGCCAAGAGCATGACTATTGTTATGAAGAAAGTCCTAGTAATAAATCAATGTGTGATAAAAACATGCTGGCTGGTTTGAAAACGAGCAAATTTAAATCACTTGGAGAAAATATCGCTAAGAATTTGATAGTCAAGCCCGTAATTAGTGCAAATTATAAATTAGGACTTGAAGCATCAAAAACCAAGAACAGGCGTTGAGATGGACTGTGAGCTAGCCGATGAACTTCATAAACATATACGAAGAAAGTTCACTCAACGCCTCGTGATTGTTAATGAAATTGATAAAATATGGTCGGCTGATTTGGTTGATATGCAATCGTTTTCGAAATATAATAAAGGTGTAAAATACTTGCTTACTGGTATTTACTAAATTTGCTTGAGTTATACTGTTTAGAATAAAACTGGTATAGAAATTACTAAAGCTTTCCAAAATATTATAAGCACAGGAAGACTCTGTAAATTGCTCTGGGTTGACCAGGGTGTGGAGTTTTATAATAAGACTTTTAAGCAATTCCTTGTTGATAATAATATCGAAAGGTATCACACGTTTAATTTCGGAAAAGCGGTAGTAATTGAACTATTTATTAGAACATTGAAAGAGAGGATGTGGACATATTTTACAGCGAACAATACAAATACAAAGACGTGCTACAGGCGATGGTTGATAAATACAATAATACAAAACATCGGTGTATTAAAATGACGCCGATTGAGGCTAGTGATGAGAAAAATAAAGGAATAGTGTATTTCAACTAAAAGCTTTAAAATAATAGCTAGACATATTGCAGAACTTAAGTGGATGAAAAACTTACAGACACCTTATCCACTCGGCCTTAATGACAATATTTATCAAGAAGGAAATATTTCTAAAGATCCTAATAGTGACATTTTTTCTATATTTTCTATCGAAAGCGTAAATCTAGGTCTCATGGTCTTAGGCGTAATGGTAACATCAAACGTAAATCGCGTGTAATTATTTCTGTCGTTGATTTACATACCATTTTTAAACAGTCTGGAAAGCACTCTATGCTTTCGCGGCTTACCTCTTTGTCCATTTCATCACTAAAGTTGATCGACGAGGAAGCCGACAAAATTTGCATTCGTACAGATCCCTTGTATAACACTGCTTCTATAGTTCAAAGCTATACACAACATGTTCTCCGACCCCATATTGACAAGGAGTCTGATCACGTCAGGCATTTTCTAAAACTACTATATATTAATAAAGGTATTGATTTCATTGACAAGCCTAGTATTTTTCGAGATTCTCATGTAGATGATTCTATCCCAAAATATTTCAAAAATTCCGAAAGGCCTGTAATTAGACCTTGGGCCAGAACCCCAAAATTGACAATCCGGTACCATTTTGGTGGGCAAATTCTTACTATTGTCAATTTGGGGGCAATTTTATGGAGGTAATGAAAATGCATTATAGCAATTTCAAAGTTACAGCTTTACATGATTTTTAATGCGTTTTTAAACATAATCCCCTTGAAAAAACAGAAAATCAGAGAATGTCATAAAATGTGACTCAAAAAGTTATATTTAATAATTTCTGTATTTTCACTATTAATAATTATGTAAAACAGTTAACAGCCCCGAAATATGACAAGTACAATCAGCTTAAATGACCTTGTTTTCTTCTTTTTAGCCAAAAATCTGACTTTTACATGTAAATTTACCCCCACCCACTTTTAGAGACTTTATACTTTACTTACAGATTTTCTGTTTGTTACATAAGCAATACACATATGTGTTATTTTGAGACAATAAAATATATACTAAAAGAAAATAACAAAAATTCAAGTGTTTGTAATACGTTTTTTAAGTAAGCGATGGATAAAAGAACCCATTGAATTCTAAAATGAGTGCAATATTAAGTGATATTTTGGCATTAATAAGATATTACTTTGACATATATCACACTTGTAGTATTGTTTCGTATCTCATTGATGAAATGTTCTTACAACAGATAAAAGTATGTTCAGTTTATTAAATACTGTTCTGTTTTATGGTCAATTAATGACTTTTCTTTGTTAAATTTCAAATCAAATTGCCCCACCCACTTAGGATTAAGATCAAAAATTATTCAAACGGACAAAGGTAAACATTGATACCAGTTTTAGTGTCAAATTGAAACTATTATCATGTTCTGAGTAAATGTTGAGGTAAATGGAAATTAAAAAGGCATGACAATAAATTCTAAATTTCATTACTTAGTGGTATTACAGCTTTACTTGATTTTAAATGTGTTTTATAAGTGTACATGTATAGGGGTAAAATACCAACTTTCCTCAACAATTATGTCATTTATAAGCAACTGTGGATATATGACTAGAGTTTAAGTGTAAAATGTCAGATTTCTTACAATTTCTTTATAAATAGTATTGTGGAAATTAAGAACCTGTGAAAATAAAAGGAATACTTTAATAAAACCATTTTGGGATATTTGCTTTTGGTAACATGGATATATTGATGATGGCATGACACTACCAATTTCAATATTTGCACAATAATATTTATATAGGATCATTCCAGTATATACATGTATATAAGTGGTTTATTTGATTTATATATTTATTCTAGGTAGAACATGATTAACAATATAATATATATTTATTCTATATAAACATATTGGCTGTTCAAAAAAGTAATTTTACCTAGCTGTGGAATTACCCCACCCACCCAATTTATAATGGGGAAGCTCAAGTTAGTGTAAATGTGTATCACTGATTCATTTGATTTATATTCTTCTGTTAAACAAATTAAATTACAGATGCAATTGATTTTTTTTTTTTAACATCGTTAGGCACAATTAAACATCAAATTATACTAGAATTACAATATAAAGTGGGTGGGGTAAATTGAAGTTGTTTTCTTCACAAAAACATTTCCTTTTGATGTAAATGACAGATGTCTCTATACATTATAAAATATTTCCAATTTCATTATTTTAACCAATTAACTTTATTCTGAATACCTTGTCAGTTATTACTATTACAATGACATTTCTTTTATGCAACTTTTATAATAGAATGGGGTGTTTTGTACTTCTTTAAATTCGACCGTACATTTTGAAACCTGTTTTGCCATTTGATTATCTTTACAGCTATTAACATAAAATACTTCCGCATATTTTTTTCTGTGAAATATAAAATGAATAACCATGTTTTGTATGTTTTTACGTTCAACTTTTGCGTTTAGGTCACTTTTTCACAAACTGTATGCACTAGACCTTTCAAACTTTGCTTATAGTTGTATCTTGGGTGGTATATTGCAACGTCACAAAGCAAATGTGGATGTGACCTTACCGTCCAAGCAAGGGGCAGATAACTTAATAAGTTTTACCATCAACTTTTGCGTTGAAGTCATTTTTTCACGAACTGTATGCACTAGACCTTTCAAACGTAGCTTATAGCTGTATATTGAGTGGTACATTGCAAAGTGTTAAAGCAAATGTGGATGTGACCTTGACCCTCCAATAAAGGGGCAGATAACCTTATAATTTTTACCTTCAACATTATTTTGCGTTTAGGTCACTTTCTTGCAAACTGTATGCACTACACCTTTCAAGCTTTGTTTTTAGTTGTATCTTGGGTGATACATCGCAACGTGACAAAGCAAATGTAGATGTGACCTTGACCCTCCAAGCAAAGGGCAGATAACCGTATAATGTTTACCTTCAACTTTTGCGTTTAGCTCACTTTTTCACAAACTGTATGCACTAAGACCTTTCATGTGGTACATTGCAACTTGACAAAGACATGTGCATGTGACCTCGACCCTCCAAGCAATTGACAGGTAACTTAATAATGTTTACCTTCAACATTTGCATAGGTCACTTTCTCTCAAACTTTATGCATTAAACCTTTCAAACTTCGCTTATAGTTGTTTCTTGGGTAATACATCACAACGTGTCAAAAAGCAAATGTGGCTGTGACCTTCACCATCCAAGCAAATGGCAGATACCCGGTAATTTTAATTGTTACATTTGCATCATTTTCTCATAGCGCCTCAGCAAACTGTAAGCTCCATTGTTTTTATTATTAAAATGTTTACAAACCTTCGTTAGGCGAGACATGTGAATCCGTGGATTTCTTATTTAACCATGTATGTACATCTTTATTTTTGCCGAAATAAATCTATCTGTGTATCGTTTTCTAAGATGTTAGGATATATTGCTACACAGCCTTAAATTGACGACTGTCAGCACTCGCAAAACGTGATCAACTAGAAAGCATTCACTGGTCAAACATTATCGGGTGAGACCCGTCATACAATTTATCTGCGTCTATTACATGTATTAATAGAATGTGTATGGAGATGTGTATTCGTATTTATTTGAGATTGAAGCTATGATTTTGCAACTGACAAAGCAAATACTAAGTTTGATTTATTTTTAATTGATTATAAAAAGAAAATAGAATATAACTGTATTACCCTATTTGACTTTTTACTTTTAAAATGAGGGATTGCGAGGTGGGGATGGGGCGGCGGCGGTGGGACTAACACACCGAGGATTTGACAGAAATTAACTCCTGTTTGAAAAGAATGAGCTGTTCCAGCCAAACTATTCGCACTACCACCACCCTACCGCCACCATCTGGATTTAGACCACGCACATAGAATGTCAACAAAATACCCTTTAAACTTTTTTCTTCAAACATATCCTCAAACAAACCTACCCTGAAAAGAGCGTTTATTCAAACATCGAACCACTAGAAAATCTACAAATGGATATTCTTATATAAAACAAATCTCTGAAATTTCGGAAATACCTCCCTGGACCTTTTTCCTTTACCGCCACCCAACACACCTCAAAAATCCCTACCAGCCGACCTCATTACCTCGTTTACCTAAAAATCACCTCCTATAGAAAATATTTTTTTACAACACCCCAGTCCCCTGGAAAATTTCGAAAATATCCCACTCACCAAAAAAAATTCGAAAACCGGACACACCCATCACCTCACCCCGCCCCACTTTAATGGGTGATGTTTCCTATGAATGAGTGTTTATAATGATGATGTTGATATGATTTAACACAAAACTGGATTTAAGGGACACTGTACAATTTAGATTAAAGGGGCAATGTGAAAATAATTTTGGACTTTATTCTAATAGCGGATTTTAGAAATATTTGATATAATTTATGTGTATTCTGCAAGTGAATATTGTTCATTGTACAATTTAAATAAATTTGTTGATTATAATTTAAAAATTGTTGTTGCTGGTTTTGCACATCCTTTCCTGTTACTTTTTACCCGTAACGGTTAGGAACGGATATTGCGTGCAGAGCCCAATAAGACCAACGATATTTACACCGGGGTACTGACTTAAGACAGAACCGGTACAGTACCAACATTGGGGACTACCCTGTAAAATGTTGCTCCTAGGGTAGAAATTAAACATTTCTCTATTTCCCTGGGTACTCCCGTTGCTGCCACAACCCCATCCCCACCCAGTTGAGTGAAATAAATTATAAGTGCGTACTTGCTTTTACGTGTACTCTCCCAGTTATTACTTCTATCCTACAACATTTTCACAGGTACAAACATTCTAAAAAATCTAAAAGAGTACAAAAAATGGAATGGGTGGGGAAGGTGGTGGGGTTCGGAGGGTTTTGTTATTACATTATTTTTGTTTTTCTAGATCTTTTTATAGAACGTAGATCAGACGTTTGGTCATCATCGTGATTGAAATGCGCTTTACGTATTATTACGTATTTACCGTTTCAAAAATCGGCCTGTGACAGTTGCTTGTTTGAGTGAAACGGGACATGCGCAGTGAAGCAATCTATAAAATCGTAACATATGAAAATTGATTGATCTCATCATCATCATCATAATGAAAAGACCACAGCATATAACAGAAAAAGGACTTCATATCATAAGAAATGCACCACGTATAAAGCCGTTTGTACCGAATATAATGCAGTTGAAACCACCGAATATAAAGACGTATCCACCACGTATATTAAAATATATATACCATATATAAAAAAGTATGATAATGTCCCTTTGGAAACGGCCGAGCACGACACATACGAAATATTGCAGTCTCGGTTTGATTGAGACTGTTCATGAGCGGTAGTGAACTGTGCTGGCTACCGCTCACGCCCTCTAGCCCCGGGTTGAGCAGAACTCAATATTAATAAAATCAACAGTACACAATTTTAACCATCCCAAAGATGGCATGCATACGGCAGTGGACATGGAGTTATACGCTTCCCCATGCCGTACGGCGTATGGTCCCAGTATCTAATAAAATTAAATGCCCCGAAGAGCGAAATAAAAATAATGGAATTTAGTTGGGAGCAGCGGTTATGAACCCTGCATATCACAATTAACAGTCAAAAGACTAAATTAAAAAGCAGACAACATATCCTATAAGTGGTTAAACAATACCCAGAGCCTTTTATAGGCCGGAGTAGTGGAACCACCGAATCAAAAATTAAGTAAGAAAACAAAAGAAATTGAAAATGTACCACCGATAACTAAATATAAGTATCGGGCTCAGTGATCTCCAAAGATCGAATGAATAACAGTACTGATTCCAAGCGCGGGGAGACGTTTTACTGCCGCCACACTGCACAAGCAACGCCACTGTGCTATAAAAAAGTAAAATTGAACAGAAGCACTGCATATAAATACAAACCTACTTCATATAATGTTCAAAGGACCTCATATATATTAGATGAACTACTGAATATAGTAATATTAAACTAGACAGCATATAATGGTTTATCTACTACATACAATGACTTATCTATCGCATATACTGATTAATCTACTGCATATAAATACTTTTCTACCACATATAAAGATTTATTTAAAACATATAATTAAAAATAAACTACATATCATGAAAGATCTACCACACATAAAGGGAAATGCACTATATATATTAATCGGCAACATTATAAGACAGTCATGGCGTTCCATACAAGTTCATTGATCAGTATGGCAGATCATTAACACATCAATACATGTTGTGTATAACTGTATAAATAAACGTTTGTATACACACTTGGTTTTATATTTAATATCGTCAAATAATGCTCAAATTGACACATCAACATCCTTCAAAAAAACTTTATCCAACCCATTTACTCAAATATTTCGTCTTCCTCTTCAATTTATTCGTCATCAAAATCTACCTCATGATCAAAGTTTATATCATCTTTTCCTTGGTTTGAACATTCGCGTAGTCTGCACAGAGAAGTACATGTTCTGTTATGTACGTTTTATTGTAAAGTCTAATAACAATAAAATCAAATCATAAAGAACACTTTTATTTTAAAAGAAACACAATGAATGATTAATCATATTTCATAAGCATAATATGTTAAAAAAATCATTAAGAGGAAATCACAAGAGATAACCATTTTCACAATTTCCTCATGTGGTTGTCTCCCTCGGATGAAAAAATCGAGCAGGACTTACCCTATATTATTCCACTGACTAATTTATTTGCCAGATATATACCAGTACAACACAGTTTATACTAGACTGAGATTACATTTTGTTAATATGGTAGAGCTATTTCAGATTTCATTTTCTGTTGGTCTGCTTTTATTTACCTTTACAACATATATATGCAAAGTATGAGGCCACTTTGGGTTAAAAACAAAAGATAAAGTTATGAAATTTAATAAGAAACATCTTTACCCTTATTTGCTTGCTGTTTTTTTTTTATTTCATGTTATTTTCTGCAATTGTTTACGGTTTTACTCTGCGTAATAAATGGTGAATTTATTAACAAGGGAAGTAACTTTTCAAATACTTATTAAAGTATTCCTTTTATTTTCAAAGGTTTTCAAAGGTTTTTAATTTCCACAATAATATTTATAAAGAAATTGTAAGAAATCTGACATTTTACACTTAAACTCTAGTCATATATCCACCGTTGCTAATAAATGAAGATATAATTTTTGAGGAAAATCGGTATTTTACCCCTATACATGTACACTGTATAAAACACATTAGAAATCAAGTAAAGCTATAATACCACTAAGTAATGAAATTTAGAATTTATTGTCATGCATTTTTCATTTCCATTTTTTACCTGAACATTTACTCAGAACATGTTAATAGTTTCAATTTGACACTAAAACTGGTACCAATTTTCATCTTTGTCCATTTGAATAGTTTTTGATCTTAATCTTGAGTGGGTGGGGCAATTTGATATGCAAATTTAGCAAAGAAAAGTCATTAATTGACCCTAAAAACAGAACAGTATTTAATAAACTGAACATACTTTTATGTGTTGTTAGAACATTTCGTCACTGAGATACGAAAAAATACTTCAAGTGTGAAATGTATCAAAGTAATGTGCTTATAAACGCCAAATATCACTTAATATTGCACTCATTTTAGAATTCAATGGGTTCTTTTATCCATCGCTTACTTAAAAAATGTATTACAAACACTTGAATTCTTGTTATTTTCTTTTAGTATATGCTTTATTGTCTCAAAATAACACATACGTGTATTGCTTATGTAACAAACAGGAAATCTGTAAGTTAAGTATAAAATCTCTAAAAGTGGGTGAGGTAAATTTACATGTAAAATTGAGATTTTTGGCTAAAAAGAAGAAAACAAGGTCATTTAAACTGATTGTACTTGTCATATTTCGGGGCTGTTAACTGTTTTACATAATTATTAATAGTGAAAATACATAAAATATTAAAAAAAACTTTTTGACTGACATTTTATGACATTCTCTGATTTTCATTTTTTTCAAGGGGGTTATGTTTAAAAACGCATTAAAATCATGTAAAGCTGTAACTTTGAAATTTCTATAATGCATTTTCCTTACCTCCATAAAATTGCCCCCAAATTGACAATAGTAAGAATTTGCCCACCAAAATGGTACCGGATATCGTTCTGGCCCATGGACTAAATTTGTTATAAGTATAAAAGGCCTATTAGAAATATTATTTTCCACTACAACAAAATAGTTTCTGACTTTGTTATAGTACATAATACTCCTAAGGAATGTGAATGCAACACATCAACATTTTGCTATGCTCCAGCAGATCATGTCATCACTGGTAATTTTGATATTATTGATAAACGTATTCGGCATTTGTTTTCGAAAGGTCCTAAATATAGATTACCTTAAACTATTGATTTTAATGCCTGTCGTGCCCAGATCGCACACCCAGATCGCACACTCCATTGACGATTTTAGTATCAAATGGTGTCGTAGAGAACATGCGGACCCAAACTCACTTTCTACTTGGAAAAAGTCAATTCTGAAAATTATAGATACACGTA
The DNA here is from genome assembly GCA_037043455.1 of Cyrtodaria siliqua. Classification (NCBI taxonomy): domain Eukaryota; kingdom Metazoa; phylum Mollusca; class Bivalvia; order Adapedonta; family Hiatellidae; genus Cyrtodaria; species Cyrtodaria siliqua. The sequence continues at coordinate 125,664 of JAWPHD010000322.1, forward strand.
TTAATTTTTTATAATGCTAACCCCTCTTTACTTCCTCCGAGACCTAGGTTTTCCTTTCGTAATTTAAAATCGGGAATTCAGGAATTTCATAATAAATTTGTTTTAGTTCCTGCAGATAAAGCAGCTAATAATGTAATTATTGTTTGACGCCTACATAACGTCAATGTTTTATATCTGGAACTGGGCAGCACCCATTCGTATACTCCAGTTAATTCTGCTGAGGATGATGTAAACGATAAGCAAAATAAACTGCCTACTATGTACTGGATTCCTAAATTACATAAAAATCCATATAAGGCTCGCTTTATTTCGAATTCTAGTGCCTGCAACACAACAAACATCTCCAAACTTTTAACTTCTTGTCTTACTGCCGCTAAAGATCACGTTAAACTATATCGTGATAAAACTTATGAAAACTCTGGGATTAATTTATTTTGGTCTATAAAAAATTCAGGAGACGTTCTTGATAAAATTTTCAATAAAGGTCAAGTTTCATCAATAAGCACTTATGACTTCTCTACACTATATACAACCTTACCACATCACCTTATTAAAGACAAGCTAATTTCTCTTATTCAAAAAACATTCGCTAGAGAAAATACTACATTTTTGGCATGTAATGATATAAAAGCGTTTTTTACTAACGGCAGTTTAGACAATTATACTCTGTGGACTTGCTATGAAGTTTGTGAAGCACTCATCTTCCTATTAGATAATATTTTCGTCAGGTATGGAACCACCGTTTATAGACAAATTGTTGGTATCCCTATGGGTATGAACTGTGCACCACTTGTCGCAGATTTGTTCTTATTTTGCTATGAAAGGGATTTCATGTTGAGTCTTTCACCAGTAACCCAGGCAGATGTTAGTGAAGCCTTTAATGACACCTCTCGGTATTTGGATGACATATTGAACATTGACAACCCTTTCTTTCCAACTATGGTTAATTATATTTATCCTAAAGAACTTTAATATATCTGATAATAACGCTTCTTTTATTGATTTAGATCTCTCGATTGAAAATGGTAAAATAATTAGCAAAATCTATGACAAGATAGATGATTTTAATTTTGACATTGTTAATTATCCCCACTTGGATGGGGATGTTCCCCAAGCAACTTCTTATGGAGTGTATATGTCTCAACTTATTCGTTTTTATGGAGCTTGTACTCGAGTTGAGGACTTTAATATTCGTAATCTTTGTATAACTAAAAAGTTACTCAATCAGGGTTACCGTTACCATAAACTTCGTAAAACCTTTGCAAAAATTTATAATCGTAACCCTGATCTTCTTTCCAAATATAAAAGTAATTTAAGGACTCTTCTGCGACAAGGACTATCACAACCTGACTTCTATGGTGATGTGATTTATACACTTCGTAACATTCTTGGTCATGATAACTTTCATACTATCTTTGTTAAACGTGTTAAAAAGTTTATCAAAAGAGGTTGTGACCCTATCATTTTGCAAGGTACTGCATGCTTGGTGGTGGACCCTTTTACAGTTCGCCACTATGCTTTCCTCTTTAATTGTACGATGACCGGACAGACTGTGGACCGTACCTAAAGCCCATTGGGACGGTGGCGTTTGATGTTTGTCTATGATCTTTCTTGTCGTGCCCTTAATGGTTTATTCTCTTACTGCTCTGGCTTCTGCCAAGTCATTGAGTACCTTCATTGTGGCTTTCTAGGCTATTGTTTTTTTGTGTTATATTTACACGAGCATATTTGTGTTTTACTTATATTGCCTATTGATGCTGCCTTGTTGGTTAGAGATTAGATCATGGCGGGGATTTCTTTATTTACACTGTCCTGTTTTAATGGGATGAAGTAGGGTAAGTGTGAGGTTTGGTGTACCCTAGAACCGGTTTAAACCCCCCAGTGGCCTACTTTGCCACTGACCGTTCCAAGGCGGTAGCCCTATTGTCAACCCTTTTTGTGTTTGTGATGTCGTTTGCATTTATTATTGCTTTTGCCTTCTTGTTTGTCTGTTTGAGTGTTTGTTTCTGTGTTTTGTGGTTGACTGTCCTCCTTGAATGCTACTTTCCCTGATCTTTTTATATTTCTTTTCTTTGTACGGAAAGACGAAAATTAATAAAGCTTTGCTAAAGTTCAAAATAGGGGACAAGGTTAGAATTAGCAAATATAAAAGAACGTTTGAAAAAGGTTATACTCCAAATTAGATCGAAGACATATTTGTTATTGATGAAATTCAATATACAAATCCCGTGACGTACAAAATAAAAGATTTGAACAACCAAAACATTGATGAAAGCTTCTATGAATTGGAAATGTTAAAAGCTGATCAAGAAATATATATTCCTTACTAATTTATGTTTATTTGTCACGTAAAAGATTTTATTTTTTGTATTTGAATGAGTAATAAGATATATTACATACTTGAAGCATCTTCCTGGGCCTTCTTCGTCATTGTGTAAACTACAGTTCCAGTTATAATGCATAAAATGCAAGACACTGTCAGGGAAATTGCAACTATAACAGCTACTAATCTCCACGATATATGTGCATGCTCCGTTATATTTCGCTCACTTTTATCCTGATCAAAGCGAAGTTGGTCATACACTCCTGTCTCTTTGGAAACTGTCTCTAATTCAATGCCACTTGCATCAGTAGCAGGAATTGCGGTATTCACGTATGGATTCATGGCGTTAGAATTAACTATTAATTATTAAAGGTGTGACTGTTATATCAGTACATCCGCTTAAAGCTACTATAGCAATACTTAAGGAATATCATATACTTGTAAGGACATAAAATGCTTGTTTATGCTGGTTTTAATTTCTCATTGACACATGACCTAAACCCGTATATAATGAGAGAAACATATACCATGACACCTGGATTCTGTACTGGCAAATGGGCGGATGGACTATAAAACTTAGAATCACACACATACACACACACACACACACAGAGTACATTTTCAGTTTACACCGTTAATGTATACATGTTCGAAAATCCATTAACATACTTGTAATTTATATTTTCTGGAGCCTCTTTGAAGGTTTTTGATATACTATGTTTTTAGAAACACATTGAATCACACACACACACAATTAACAAAGGGAAGTATGGGAATTGTTACCAGTATATCGATAAATATAACCCTATTGATATATTGACTAAATAGCCCAAATAGAAACGCTTAAGGATTGTCAATCCGAAGGTCATGGGTCATTAGTCGATCGCATGTAAAAAATTGAAAAAGATTTGCTATAAAACTGTCGTATATACGGGTTTACAGCCGTATTTTACAAGCTTGACTTCGGCAATAAACTAAGTGTTAAACCCCTGTTATTTGCTCTAGTAGCTTTAAAGATAAAAAACAAACTATGCTTATTCGATAGTTAGCTGTATACGACTGTACTTGTCTCGTTGTTTTACTTACTCGCCGAAATATGATACACTACACTGTGCATGTATCACGTAGTTGGGTACATGTATCATGTTTCGCTATATAGCATGTCTCAGGCAATATACGCAGGTGCGGTTTTAATTTCTACTTTAAAGATACTGTGAACATGTCTTCTCCTGTTAAAAGGAGACTTGGTCAGAAATAATATAGACAGGTAAGATTTGGAAATATGCAATGTAAATAATTTATAAAATATATAATATAATTTGGTATAAATCTAAATTACTACGGCATAGAGTCACCGTGGTCGAGAGGGTACATACGCTGCGTTTGAAACCGTCTCGACTCTCACCACTGCGTGTTTGAGTCACATTGGGAGCTCGAATTGTAAGTGAGAAAGTGTCGATTTCTGGCGGATGGTGGGAGATATACAGTACAGGTTTTATCCAGGAATAATTGAGTGGTCTCCACCACTAAAACAAACATCATACAACCTAACATGAGCTGGAAAATGACGTTTGTCACCAAACAAACACATACTAGGACAATTAAGTACCTGGGCAATTAACACCCTGGAGAAAACAAGGGAGGTGAAGTACTAATTAACTCCTATGCAAATTTAAATTTAACTAGACACGTTGGACAAAAGTACCAAACTTTGTACAGAATAAGTTACAGAAACATTTTTAGAAAGAAGGCCAAACTGGCAAAGTTACCTGGGTTCTCTTTATGGCCACCATGCTAAACATTGTAACAAAAAACAATTGAGTTTTCTCGTTTATTTTTCGTTTTCTTTTCTGGAATACGCTCATCTTAACATATAGGTACTGTCGATCACAATCAAAATACAGCATGATACTATTTTAAGAATTCCAAAATGGCGGCAAGAACTAAAATAAAAATACAGCAATAACATTTGCAAAAGATCTTAATAACTTCGTTTGTTTTAATAGCTTAACAATGCCGAACACATATCATTTGTGAAACCAAATACTCACCCCTGTCCTTTTGTCCTATACATGCAAATAGAGGCCGTTTATTACCCCCCCCCACCCCCCCACCCCCCTCCCCCCCAGTAGTATAGAAACTGAGGTTGCTGGGACACTTTTCTCATCGGGGAGTTTTATGCAACGAGTCAGTAAATTTGTTGGCCGGCAAGCGAACCAACAAATTTAAAACTCATTGCAACCCCCCTCAAAGAAAAATCTCCCAGCAACCCCAGTTTCTATACTACTTATAAATAATTGATAATATAACTTGCTACTTTTTCAATCAACCCCAAATAAAACAACTGTAGATCAGGTAATCAATATCTTTTAAACCCAACACCGTAGATGATTTCAGTCTGGGCTGTTAAACAAAGTCGGAAGGAACAGGTCCCAGTTTGTATACTACACGCAAATAATTGATAATATAACTTGCTACTTTTTTTGGAAGGGTGCAACTTTTTTTTTCCCGATTTTGGTTGAATCTGCTTTTGGCGAAGTTTCCAAATCACACGAGCCAAACCTCTTTAACGCACTTTTATGTCTTGAATATCCTTAAACGGTACCCACCCCATTAAAATCCTCATTGTAACCCTTCCATTTAATCAATGCTTGTTTCTTTGTGTAATCACGTCGTATTACTTTTTCAATTCTGAATATATATATAATGTAACTTATTTCAAATTGTGGTTTGTATATGATAACTCAAATACATATATTTATCTAAAAAGCCATTGATTTATCCTAGTAAGTGGTATACTATATCATCTATATATGTGCCCAGACACACATCGTTATTTAGCTTTTTTTCGACAGCTTTATGTTTTGTTTATTATGACCAAAATTCATCAATAAAGACATGTAATGGAGAAGATGAAAAGTCGTCAGATGTCGTGGTCTTATTCTAAAGCGTCTGATTGTATTGTTTCAATAATAAGTTGTGGGGGCCACCACACAGTTAATACCTCGTTTGACTCTGAATGCAGAGATCACGTGCTCAGCGTTACTGGCACCACTAGGTTTAGGGAAGACACTTCCCTCAGGTTTAAACCACTAGGTTTAGGGAAACACTTTCCTCAGTTTAAACCACTAGGTTTAGGGAAGACACTTCCCTCAAGATTGGCATGTGTCTCTTTAAGATACAAAGTAATTAGGAATTTTGTTCAGTGTAGATAAAGTGACCGACGTGGTCCATCTCATTCTGAACGCGAACGTGAGAGAGATAGGTTCTGGATGTCGGCAAGCTTCGATTTGGTTATGTGTTCTCTGTGACTTTATCCTAGCTTATGGTGTTGCCTGCACGGAAACATTTCTACTGGGCTATTCAAATTTTTGAGATGAGAATGGGGAAATGAACACATGTATTTTTCTGGAATAAGGATATTGTGGCAGTCGATAATATACTGATAAAAATAAGTTTAGCAAGTAAATTGCATGTCAAATTCAGTTGCGCATATTATAGGCTATGCGTGGCAGAGGTCATTAACAATGTAATTAACATAATTAGCGGATATATGCAGGGCATTGTGTTTGAAACGATATCTGCGAAAAAAATAACAAAATGTTTTAATCTACCTGCTTTACAGATATTATAATTTCGTTCTTATTCAATGTAAAGGGAGGTAATTTCAATTTTTTAAAACTTTGCTTCGTTATTGCATTATAATGACAAGGTTAGTATCCATTGATTTTGTGGATTTTATAACTTGAAACCCAGAACTGTTATTTAGTGACGTTTAATCATGTTCTTTATCATATTGGTTAAACATGAAATACGCTGTTTTAACTAAATAGGAGATAACTCTGATCACAACTAATTAGTGAAAGAGAAGATCACCCTTTGCATGAAAATGTTTTATAATACTTCACATTATAAATTAACATTCAATTTCTTTAAGCTAAATGTACATAAGGACTTGCTAAACTTATTTTCTTCAGTATATATGAAGATGCCATTAGCCGGGTAGACAACACAGTAATATATATTTAGTTATGTAGCATATAGTGAACATACAATAAATTATAAGCTGTGGAGTCATGAAATGCGTAAAATCGCAAAAATGTAAAATAAAACAACATGAATACTATCGAAATTAGTTTAAAAGTATACTAACACATGAGCTTATTTTTTCTAGCGTTGTAACTGTCTTAGTGTTAAGTAAATCCTTGAATTTGAGAACGTAAGGGTTGGTAAAATAATATCGCGTGATCAACTGCATTCGTTTTGCTTTAAATAAAAGGGCAAACAAACAGATAATGGAACTCGTCAGCTAAATCGTTTAAATGGCAATGCGAGCACTTTATTTGGTGATAATGTATTCGTCCGTTAGTCCATCGTCCAGTTTCTATAATTATTCATGGTTTGCTGTTCAGAATTAAGCAATGGTATGTATTGGTGTTTTAGGAAAGTCGTGAGATACGGCTAAAATTCAATAGTATCCTTAAACATACTGTACTTTTTACCCATGGATGAATCCTCGACATTGTTTGCATTGATATATTAAAGTTTGTTTTATCGGGAGACATATATGAAAAAGTGTAATCGATTAATCAGATCAAAGGCATAACTGATTGATGATCGATCAAATCGATTAATCGGAACAACACTAGTTCGAGGTATACAGAAAACGTCGTAGCATACATGCGATAATTTAGCTTCTTTTCTTAAAATAATATTATTTCAAAAATTGATGATTATTTTGATTGGGTATATGCCTAGCTCGGCATAAAGAATATTCAGTGGTGTACTTTTTCTGCTATACGTTATTCTTCGTAGAAAACTTGCATGAATTCGTTCTTTTGAGTCGGTGTTTTCAAATCCCGAAATCTCGCAAGCATACGTTAATATTGGGAGGACAGAGTGATCAAATAACTTCAGTTGGAGGTCAAGTGGTATGTTTAGATTATAGATTCGCACATAAAGCAAATGCATTGTTTTATTAGCTTGACTTACAATGTGTTTTATCTCATTGAGAAAGCTACCTGAGGCTGATAAGAAAACTCCTAAATATTTACTTGTGAACTATTTCAAGTTTGTCTCCACCTAGATTGAAATACGAAGAGTGAAGTTTTCTTCGCACTAAATACAATAACTTTAATTTTACCATGATTAACGCTTAGTTTCCATTCATGGCAATAGTTATTAAAACTCATCAAGGCACGACTGAAATGAGTCTTCATTCTTGTTTAATATCACAGTATCGTCAGTGTAGATCAGTATTACACTTTTTATTACGTTAATTATATTTTCATTCATGTATCTGGAGTTAAGTCTAACGTCGTCATTATCATTGAATACAAGATGTTCCTCAAGGTCGTTCAAGAATATAGAGAACAAAATAGGAGATATATTTTCACCTTGCCGTACTCCTAGAATTTAATATTGTGATACATACTTTGAATAACGTTAAATAATTTACAACCAATGCCTGATTGGAGCAATTTGCTCCAGAGACCTTTTCGCCAAATTGAGTCAAATGCTTGGGAAAATTAACAAAGGAGTAGAACAGTTTATTTTTTTCGACTTAAAAATTTCAGTGAGATATAATTACAATACGTAAATATGGTCTAGTGTTGAATATCTTTGCCTAAATCCGGCTGGGTTTTCTGAGAGAAAGTTGTGCTCGTCGAGGTGTCTGTTAAATCTATCATTCAGCACTGCTATAAATGGTTGTTTTCCATGGCAGATAATAATTAGTATTGGGCTGTAAATACTGAAAATGGGATCCATTGGAATCAACAAAAACAAACAAGAGATAAACGTACCAGACTCGGTTTTATCGAGTCTGTTCATGAGAGGTAATGTTAAGTGCAACACCTCTCACGCCTCCTAGCATCGGCTTAAGCGAAATTCAACTTTAAAGCCCTACAGATTGGGTTTTATGATCCCAAAGAAGCAGTAAGTAATAACATTACAGATTTGTAGTCGGAGTGACTTATTACGGCCGCCACAAAGCACTAAACAAACGCTAGTGTGAATGTCAATAAATACTGAAAAGGGGATCCCTTGGAAGCAACAAACACAAACAAGAGATAAAAGCACCAGACTCGGTTGTATTGAGTCTGTTCATGAGAGGTAATGTTAAGTTCAAACACCCCTCACGCCTCCTAGTACCGGCTTAAGCGACATTCTACTTTAAAGCTACAAAGATTGGGCCTAACGATCCCAAAGGACCATTAAGTAATAACACTACTGATTTGTAGTCGGGGCGATTTTTACGGCCGCCACACAGCACTAAAAAGACGCTAGTGTGAATGTCAATAAATACTGAAAGGGGATCCCTTGGAAGCAACAAACACAAGCAAGAGATAAAAGTACCAGACGCGGTTTTATTTAGTCTGTTCATGACATGTAATGTTAAGTGCAACACCTCTCACGCCTCCTAGCACGGGCGTAAGATATATTCTACTTTAAAGCCACAAAGATTAGGCTTAATGAACCCAAAGGACCAGAAAGTAATAATACTACTGATATTTAGTCGCGCGACATTTTACGGCTGCCACAAAGCACTAAGCAAAGGCTAATGCGAATGTCAAAACATACTGAAAAGGGGATCACTTGAAAGCAACAAACACAAAAAAGAGGTAAACGTAGCAGACTCGGTTTTTTTGTTCATGAGAGGTATTTTTAAGTGCTACACCTCCTAGTACCTCGTGCCTCCTAGCACTGGCTTAAGCGATATTCTACTTTAAAGCTGCAAAGATTGGGCTTATTGATCCCAAAGGACAAGTAAGTAATAAGCCTACTGATTTGTAGTCGGGGCGACATTTTAAAGCCGCCACACAGCACTAAAAAACACTAATGTGAATGTCAAATAAATACTGAAAAGGGAATCCCTTGGAAGCAACAAACACAAACAAGATATAAAAGTAGCAGACTCGGTTTTATTGAGTCTGTTCATGAGAGATAATGTTAAGTGCAACGCCTCTCGTACCTCCTAGCACCGGATAAGCGATATTCTACTTTAAAGCCACACAGATTGGGTTTAATGATCCCAAAGGACCAGTAAGAAATAACACTACTGGTTTGTAGTCGGGGCGACTTTTTACGGTCGCCACAAAGCACTAAAACGCTGGTAAGCATGTCAATAAATACTGAAAAGGGGATCCCTTGGAAGCAACAAACACAAACAAGAGATACAAGTAGCAGACTCGGTTTTATTGAGTATGTTCATGAGAGGTAATGTTAAGTGCAACACCTCTCACGCCTCCTATCACCGGCTTAAGAGATATTCTACTTTAAAGCCACAAAGATTAGGCTTAATGACCGCATAGGACCTGTAAATAATAACACTACTGATATTTAGTCGCGGCGACTTTTTACGGCCGCCACAAAGCACTAAGCAAAGGCTAATGCGAATGTCATAAAATACTGAAACGGGGATCCCTTGAAAGCAACAAACACAAACACGAGGTAAACGTAGCAGACTCGGTTTTATTTAGTCCGTTCATGAGAGTTACTTTTAAGTGCAGTACTTATCACGTCTCCTAGCACCGGCGATATTCTACTTTTAAGCTACACAGATTGGGCTTATTGATCACAAAGGACAAGTAAGTAATAACACTACTGATTTGTAGTCGGCGCGATATATTACGCCCGCCACACAGCATAGAAAACACTAATGTGAATGTCAATAAATACTGAATAGGGGATCCTTTGGAAGCAACAAACACAAACAAAATATAAAAGTAGCAGACTCGGTTTTTTCATGAGAGGTAATGTTAAGGGCAACGCCTCTCACACCTCCTAGCACAGGCGTAAGCGATATTCTACTTTAAAGCTAATAAGATTGGGCTTAACGATCCCAAAGGACAAGTAAGTAATAACACGACTGATTTGTAGTCGGGGCGATTTTTTACGGCCGCCACACAGCACTAAAAAGACGCTAGTTTGGATGTCAATAAATACTGAAAAGGGAATCCCTTGGAAGCAACAAACACAAGTACCAGACTCGGTTTCATTGATTCTGTTCTTGAGAGGTACTTTTAAGTGCTACACCTCCCACGCCTCCTAGCACAGGCTTAAGCGATATTCTATTTTAAATCTACACAGATTGGGCTTAACAACCCCAAAGGACCATTAATTAATAACACTACTGATTTGTAGTCGGGGTGACTTTTAACGGCCGCCACACAGAACTAAAACGACGCTAGTGAGAATGTCAATAAATACTGAAAAGGGGATCCCTTGGAAGCAACAAACACAAGCAAGAGATAAAAGTACCAGATTCCGTGTTAATGAGTCTGTTCATGACATGTAATGTTAAGTGCAACACCTCTCTCGCCTCCTAGAACCGGCTTAGGATATATTCGACTTTAAAGCCACAAAGATTAGGCTTAATGATCCCAAAGGACCAGTAAGAAATAACACTACTGGATTGTAGTCGAGGCGACATTCTACGGCCGCCACAAAGCACTAAAACGCTGGTAAGAATGTCAATAAATACTGAAAAGGAATCCCTTGGAAGCAACAAACACAAACAAGATATAAAAGTAGCAGACTCGGTTTTATTGAGTCTGTTCATGAGAGATAATGTTAAGTGCAATGCCTCTCGTACCTCCTAGCACCGGATAAGCGATATTCTACTTTAAAGCCACACAGATTGGGTTTAATGATCCCAAAGGACCAGTAAGAAATAGCACTACTGGTTTGTAGTCGAGGCGACATTCTACGTCCGCCACAAAGCACTAAAACGCTGGTAAGAATGTCAGTAAATACTGAAAAGGGGATCTCTTGGAAGCAACAAACACTAACAAGAGATAAAAGTAGCAGACTTGGTTTGATTGAGTCTGTTCATGAGAGGTACTGTTAAGTGCAACACCTCTCACACCTCCTAGCAACGGCTTAAGCAATGTTCTACTTTAAATCTACAAAGATTAGGATTAACGATTTCAGAGGACCAGTAAGTAATAACACGACAGATTTGTAGTCGGGGCGATTTTTTACGGCCGCCACACAGCACTAAAACGACGCTAGTTTGGATGTCAATAAATACTGAAAAGGGGATCCCTTGGAAGCAACAAACACAAACAATAGGTAAAAGTACCAGAATCGGTTGTATTGAGTCTGTTCTTGAGAGGTACTTTTAAGTGCAATGCCTCTCACGCCTCCTAGCACCGGCTTAAGCGATATCTTACTTTAAAGCTACAAGGATTGGGCTTAACGACCCCAAAGGACCAGTAAGTAATAACACTACTGATTTGTAGTCGGGGTGACTTTTTACGGCCGCCACACAGAACTAAAACGACGCTAGTGTAAATGTCAATAAATACTAAAAAAGGGATACCTTGGAAGCAACAAACACAAGCAAGAGATAAACGTACCAGACTCCGTTTTATTGAGTCTGTTCATGACATGTAATGTTAAGTGCAACACCTCTCACGCCCCCTAGCACCGGCTTAGGATATATTTGACTTTAAAGCCACAAAGATTAGACTTAATGATCCCAAAGGACCAGTAAGTAATTACACAAATGTCAAAAAATACTGAAAAGGGGATCCCTTGCAAGCAACAAACACAAAAATGAGGTAAACGTAGCAGACTCGAGTTTTATTGAGTCTGTTCATGAGAGGTTCTTTTAAATGCAACACCACTCACGCCTCCTAGCACTGGCTTAAGCGATATTCTACTTTAAAGCTACAAAGATTGGGCTTATTGATCCCAAAGGACAATTAAGTAATAACACTACTGATTTATAGTCGGGCGACATTTTACTGCCGACACACAGCACTAAAAAGCACTAATTTGAATAAATACTGGAAAGGGGATCCATTGGAAGCAACAAACACAAACAAGATATAAAAGTAGCTGACTCGGTTTTATTGAGTCTGTTCATGATACGTAATGTTAAGTGCAACGCCTCTCACACCTCCTAGCACCGGTTAAGCGATATTCTACTTTAAAGCCACACAGATTGGGCTTAATGATCCCAAACGACCAGTAAGTAATAACACTACTAGTTTGTAGTCGGGGCGGCATTTTACGGCCGCCAAATAGCACTAAACAAATGCTAGTGAGAATGTCAATAAATACTGAAAAGGGGATCCCTTGGAAGCAACAAACACAAACAAGAGGTAAAAGTACCAGACTCGGTTTTACTGAGTCTGTTCTTGAGAGGTACTTTTAAGTGCAACACCTTTCACGCCTCCTAGCACCGGCTTAAGCGATATTCTATTTTAAAGCTACACAGATTGGTCTTAACGACCCTAAAGAACCAGTAAGTAATAACACTACATATTTGTAGTCGGGGCTATTGATATGGTAAAATACCAGTGTCCAGTATTTTATTTATAATGAGCAGTATATTGGAAGCATAATTGTTTTGTTTGCTTTAATATATTCGTTTAATATGTATTCGTTTTCCGGTGTCTTCGAATTATTAGCTTTTCGTATCATTTTATCTATTTCTGATGCAGTAATTGGGCCATTGAGGATCTCGCTATGTACATTATTTTCTACATGTATAAGGAGTTTATTATCTGTGCCGTTATTAGTCGAAGAGTTGATATTTTTTAAGAACTTATACGTGTTTTTGAGATTACTGTGTTCTGTGAAAATTGCATTTCCTGCTCGACTTTTATACTTATTTGTTCATAGAATAGTTTCCGTTTTTGATTTTGGTTTAATGCTGTTGAGAAATTTCAAGTAATCTTTCGGTCGTTTTTTGCTCATTTCGCTTAGTTTCTTTTCAGTTTGGTATTTTTTTTGCGATATATTTACCTGCTCGGTTCAGTGATGACCTATTTACGTCCGTTTGTTTAATTGGTATTGTTTACGTGAGGTATTATATTTTACTGTCGCATTCCGGCACATAGGCCCGTAGCAGGGTTTATTGCCGCTTTTGTGTTGGTACGTGGTTGTGTTTAGCACGATATGTATCTTTTGCCGAGTTGACGAATAATTCCAAGTTTTATAAGTAATTTTATTTTTGGGCTCAGCAGACAGGATATTTTCAAGCAAATTACGAATTTCTGTTAAAAGGCTGAGGTTTAAAATTGTTACAAATTCCTTTATCCCTATTTGCGTCCCATGTTGAGGGTTTTAAGGGGTCGTTTTCATGGGTTTGGGCTTTAGATAATGGTACTTTGTAATTCAAATCAAGATTAATATTTTAACAAGGCATGACCGTCTGAGGTCGAGATCGGGTCGAGACAATATATTTCAAATTCGGAGAATAGATGAATACAGTTCGATGAGGCAATTGTTTAATCTATAATTGATTTATTTTCGAAATATGCATGTAGTCCCCTGTCCTTATCGATTCTACCCTTTAGCATCAATACATTATTATTTTTGCAGATATCAATAACTAAATTGCCATTTAAATTTTTATCCATAGAAATACTCTCAGGCGGGATGTTATTATTTTCAAGTATGTACGTTTGAAAAGCCTTAGTGTATTGATCAAATTCAAAGTATTCTGCCAGGAAATCGTCAACATTTATGAAATCGGATGACTGGCCAGATTTTAATATCAATAACATGTTCCTTGGGTTAGCCTCTATCAAGTATGTGTTTTTCGTTATCGTCGAATAATCAAAATGTACAAAGTTTACATAGAGTTATATAGGAAAACGTTAAAAATGACATCTTCTCTGAAACCGCTTGAAGGATTTTGATGAAACTTGATCACAATGATCTTTGGGTTAGTCCCCCCTCAGATTTGTGTTTTAGGGACCTCCAGTCAACCATGATGGCCACCATGGCAAAACTTAGGTCAAATATAAGGACATTTATCAAACGACATATAACCACTTATACCATTCTAGTTAAATACCATAATACATGTTCCTGTTGTTGGCCTCAATGAAGTTTGTGTTTTTCGTTATCGTCAAATATTCAAAATCATACCAGTAGAGCGTCTACGGGCCCACATATTTTTAACAACAAACTTTGTATTTGATCATAAAGAGCTCATCGATATTTTCTAAATCTTTTAATTGTCTTTGTTTTCTTGGAAATTGTTACAGTAGAAATAATACTTGCTGCAACTTCCAACACATATGACGTTTTCCGCGTAAATTTCAGAAATACAGCAAAGGTTTACACAAATAACGTATTCGGTAAAACCAGTAGTTTGTTACTATAAATACCTTTACGTAGTATGCTATTCTTATTGGACTGTTATCTGAAATGCAATATGAAACATGTTTAAGACAAATGTTAACTTGAATGGAATGTATGAATGGCCAGTTATGCATGCATAGCACATAGCTGGGCATATCAATGCGTAACATAAAATGTTTAGTTTTTATATTAAACCATTTATTGATATAATGCATACTTTTACATAATATTTACATCGTGTGTAAATCCACCTAACACAATAACATGTAAAATGCACGACTTCGACTACAACCCATAAACATATTTTAAATGAAAGGGATATTTCAAAACTTTTGCAATACCCACCACAAACATTGGACTGTTATCTGAAATGCAATATGAAACATGTTTAAGACAAATGTTAACTTGAATGGAATGTATGAATGGCCAGTTATGCATGCATGCATAGCACATAGCTGGGCATATCAATGCGTAACATAAAATGTTTAGTTTTTATATTAAACCATTTATTGATATAATGCATACTTTTACATAATATTTACATCGTGTGTAAATCCACCTAACACAATAACATGTAAAATGCACGACTTCGACTACAACCCATAAACATATTTTAAATGAAAGGGATATTTCAAAACTTTTGCAATACCCACCACAAACATTCGTCGTGTACATGTACGTTATCTGGTCTGTTTTTATAGTGGTACAAACATCAGTTTTACTGAAAAATCTTTGTGAAGCGTTGGAAAAGTTATGGAACGCGTGATATTCAAACTTATTTTTATTTTTTTTACTTACCAATAATTTAATATTTAAAAACCAAAAGTTTACCAACTAATTGATATTTATAATCAAATATGCAAAGCGATTGACGAAAACAAATGTACATGTATGGTATTTTTTGATATTCCAAAGCTTTCGATCGTATCTGGCGCACAGCTTTAATTTTTAAACTCTGACAACATGGCATTTCAGGCAACCTTATTAATTGGATGAATAATTATATAACGGATCGTAAACAAAGAATTTTTCGTTGGTTCTTCTTTTTCTGAAATGAAAACTCCAAATGCCGGCGTACCCCAAGGCACTATCCCAGGACCATTATTGTTTTAATTTATATAAACGACATAGCTGATTCATTGTTTAGTATGACAAGGCTATTTGCTGATGACAGTTCTATTGCGGTATCTGCATCCGACATAGATTATATGGAAACTACAATTAATGATGACCTGCGTAAAATATCGAATTTTTCAAAGCAATGGCTAGTAAAATGTAATCCATCTAAAACTGAAGTCATGTTCTTTTCACTTGCAAACAGAAACCGTCCGTCTTTGATATTTGAAAATACGCAAATTAACCTTGTTGACCATCATAAACATCTAGGAGTAAACCTTATTCATGATGCGTCCTTGCATCAACATATTTGAAATAGTGTAACATCTGCGTCTAAGGTACTAGGTTTAATGAAATTAATATTAAAACGTCAAACGCTTAATCAAATATATAAATCTTACCTTCGCCCGCCCTATTTTAGAATACGCGGCTATAGTATGGGATACTTGTACGAATTATGAAAAAGATAATTTAGAAAAAATACAATATGAAGCCTCGCGAATAGTTACTGGCCTGACTCGTTCTGTCTCTATACAAAAAGTGTTAACTGAAATTGGTTGGGTCTCTCTGCCCGATAGAAGACACATCCAAAAGTTGATATTTACCTATAAGTTTAAAAATGGAGATTTGCCGAGTTATTTGAATGAAATATTCTCCGCAACTATTTCAGAATCGAATCCTTATAACTTCAGCAACAGTTCCAACTTCGTTACTTTACCTACAAGAACATAATTGTTTTCGCGATCAGTCTTACCGTCATCTCTAAAACTTTGCAACGAACTTGATATTAACATTCGCGAAGCACCATCCCTTTCGAGTTTTAAAAATAGACTTTTATTTTTTTTACTTTAGACCACCGATAGTACCTCAATACTACATACTGGATGATAGACACCTTTCAGTTCTACATGCGTGTTTGCGAAACAATTGCAGAAATTTAAAGGCTGATCTCTATCTTAATCATTTGAGGGATAATCCCATATGTGGTGATGGTGTTGAAGATGTTGAGCATTATTTGTTTAGATGTGTTATTTTTAGAAATGAAAGACGGCAATTATTGTTAGACACTCGTATATTTCATCATTTAAGTCCTCGCAAACTGTTTTACGGCATCGACCAACTAACGGACGAGGAAAATCATATTATATTTACTCAAGTTCAAAACTATATTAAAAACACTAAACGATTCCAAAATCCTTACGTTTGTATCGATATACCTTTGTATTTTGTCTATATCAAGTGTCGCTATGTTTCTATCAGCCTGAACGGGGATATGAGGAGTTATTTCGATGGAGACTGCGTGGGGGTAAAATGGCACGGCAGAGTTTTAATTTTTGGATTTTGTTTTCTCCGTTTTTCCTTATCAAGTTCATATTTAAATGTATTGTTACAATTTCAAACCGATAATCATGTACACTTTTTCAGCCACAATGGAGAGAACTGTAACTAATGTTGTAATAACTTGTAGTTCAATCCATTTGCATAATTATGTTGTTATGAATATTGTGATGTTGAATTGGTGTATTGTAACATATCTGCAATAAAATATTATTAAACTAAATTAATAAAACTTAGTGTAGAACTCTGGAATCCAAACTTTGTGTAGAATCCAAAGTTCTACACTAAGTTTTGACGAGGAACCATGTGACATAAAATCACTATTCAGTTTAATATTGACTCTTAGTAACGACTAAGGATAGTTACAAGATCAAGACATGTTTAGTATCCTCATGCATGCGGTTATCATAATTTTTTTTTTATCAATTTAAAGATGGACAGTGGTCGACGTGGTCTGATTGGAGCTCGTGCAGTGCATCATGTGGTACAGAATTAAAGACAAGCACACGCTCGTGCAGCAATCCTCTTCCGTCGTCACTGGGACAGACATGCATGGGTAACAGCGAAAAATATGACCTCTGCAATACAGTGTCTTGTCCAGGTATGATTACGACAATGGTATATCCACAGTTATAGTAGGAGATTTTATGCGATGAAAACAAAACATTATTAAACTTTTTTTATGTCGTATGATATCCTCTTCAAAAGTGCGATTTTTGTATTTAACTTTGAACACATCTAATAAATCTGAGTCTACGAAGACACAGAGTTTTCAATATACACACCTCAAACGTTATGCGTGGTAACATTATTAATATATAAAGTGCCATTTATCGTCAACTGTGAAGGAGAACATGTGTTAATCTTAATCTTATACTTTGTACCAATAACCATGCATTTCGTTTTACCTGGATGTATCAACATGTTATTTGTTAAACACCAGCTTTCTATTAAATATAAATGGTTTTGAATACTGCTTTGTATATTCATACTTTCATAATCGGAATCATATAGCGTGGAGTCATATGCATAAAGATTTATGTTCATTTCTTTGGTCCGAGCACGTTAAAGAACCATAGGAATCTATTCGATAATAAGAGTAGGGCTAGTTCCCGGATTCCTATGTATCCTTCCCCTCTCTCTGGGGCGGAGTCATATGCATAAATATCTATGTTCATTTCTTTGGATATAAATGCTTAATCATTGATATATAGTAGAAATAAAAGGGGACGACCAAGAATACACCCTTGTGGGACACCCGTTGTGATTTGAAACATACTTGAATGAATTGTACCAACTTTCACCTTTTGTTTCTTGTCTTTGAGATCTGATTCAAATAAGGTTAATGATCTGTCTGAAAAATGATAAAGTTTTAATTCATGAAGGAGTTTCTGATGATCAACTAGATCGAAAGCCTTTCGTAGATCTAAAAGGACAGAACCCACATATTTACCAGAATCAATTTCCTTAAGCCAATAATCTACTAGTCGTATAAGAGCTGTATGAGAAGAGTGGAATTTTTGAAAATCAGATTGATTTGTTTGTAAGATATTAGATGTCTTTAAAAATAATTGAAGTTGTATCCCTCTGTGTCTTTCAGATATCTTTGATATTGTAAGTAGTATTGAAATTGGACGATACTTATTTGTATGTCCCTTGTTGATCGGATAAACGCATGCTTCCTTAAGCGTATCAGGCAAAATGCTTGACGCGATACTAATTTTTATTATTGATTCGATTGGTTGTCACAATATTTTAAAATGTTAGGACCTATTCTATCAAGACCTATAGCTTTATGTATATTCTATTCTATATTACGTAGTCAGTGCACATTTCTGTTTTAACGCAGTAAAAAAACAAATGAAAACAATATACATGTTAGAATATAACTTACATATTTTAATAGCAAACATGGTATTTGATCAATAAAAGGTCAGTGATATTTTCTAAATATTTTAATTGCCATTGTTCTCTTGGAAACAGTTATAGTAGAAATAATACTGGCTGCAACGTTCAACAAATATAACGTTTTCCGCGTAAATTTAAGAAATAAAGTATTACTCAAACGGGTTTAAATAACGTATTCGGTAAACCAAAAGTTTGTTACTATAAATACTTTTACGTAGTATATACTATTGTTATTGGACTGTTATCTGAAATGCCATATGAAACATTTTTAAGCCAAATGTTAACTTGAATGGAAGATAGAATGAAAGGGATATTTCAAAACTTTTGCAATACGTATACCCACCACAAACATGCATTCGTCGTGTACATGTACGTTATATGACCTGTATTTATAGTGTAACACACATCAGTTTAACCGGAAAAAAATTGTGATGTTTGTTGAACGTAGCAGCTGCTAGTATTTCTACTGATTGTTTGTAACAATGGATTTATAGTAAAACTTCTTACTTTTCAGCCAATACAAAAACAACAAACATTAGAAAGCAAGGTTTGTAAATATATCATTTTGGCTTAGAACAACGTTTACCTTATCAAACTAATAGACCAGAGCACATGCAACGATGTTAATTTCAGATGACATGCATTGATTGTATCTGTCAGTTCGTGGCAATATTTCTCATGTCACATGGTTCCTCAACAAAACTTAGTGCAGCACTCTGGAATCTACGCTAAGTTCTGTTGAGGAATCATGTGACATGAAATCAAAAATGTTTAATATTGACTCTTAGTAACAAGATCAAGACATGTTTATTATCCTCGTGCATGCGGTTATCATAATTAAACTTTTTATCAATTTAAAGCTGGACAGTGGTCGACGTGGTCTGACTGGAGCTCGTGCAGTGCATCATGTGGTACAGAATTAAAGACAAGCACACGCTCGTGCAGCAATCCTCCTCCGTCGTCACTGGGACAGACATGCATGGGTAACAGCGAAAAATATGACCTCTGCAATACATTGTCTTGTCCAGGTATAACACAATTATAGTTCGAGATGTCATGCGATGGCGAGAAAACATGAACTATTTATCGTTCTCGTTCAAACTTTATCACTTGACGTTCACACTCTCGTTCATTCATTACACAATGGTGTCTAGTTATAGTAGGTATCTCAATGCTCAACTTTATAGTGCTGCCATACTCGAATGCCACGCCGTAGACACATGACATGATACTCCAACCAGTCACATTATACCGACACCGGGCTGACCAGTCCTAGAACTAACCTTTAAAAAAATAAATCAAGGGAGCTACTAGTACCATTTTTATGAAGTACTTTGTGCGAACCGTCCGTGAATCGCACCCAGGACTCGCGCATGCGAGATGTACGCATCACCTCTATGCCAACGCCGCGATTCGAAGCGAGATTGAAAAAGCAAACAAGTGAATGCTACAAAATACATGTTTGAATTGGAATGGGCCATACACCCATACATTTTAGTTCGGGGTCAGTCGGTCAAAAGGTCACAGTGATATTAAAATTGATATCAAAATAGATTCTAATTTACGTCCAAATTATTGCTATCCTAAAGTATACCAGACCAAACTTCAGCTCTATACACATGTCTGTATTGGGCATTCGGTGTCAGTAGGCAATAGGTCAATGTATCACCGAACTTAATACACGTTATAAACTTTAAGTAAATAATATCCAGTCGTTAGGTTAGTGTAAAGGAATAGGTTTAAAAACAAACGTTTGTTATTTTCCTAAGAGATATATTTAATTATATTGCACATTCGCAATGTCTAAATACAAGAGCTCCTAGACTCATCATAGCGGCGTCATGTGTCTACTAATTATATCGCAGCCAGTTGTAAAACACTGAAAAAGAGCATACATTTGTTAAAATAATGTCCGAGTATGTTCAAATAAAAGAAGGAAAGTGCTTCTATTAAACGACTTATGGTTATTTATCATGCAGATATGCACTTTTCTGCCCAATAAAGGGGTGACCTATTAAATTTTGCTTTATTAGGCAATGACCAATAGAGCAAATCAATGCGGAATCCCTCGGCGTTTATTGTACGTAACGTTATCTGACGTCATGCACTTAACGTTGCCAGACGTCATAAAACAAACAAAAACAATTACATGGCGGCGTCCGCGATAAGCGTAACATTCTGAGAAATAGGTAATAATAGTAATTCATACAGAAAACTTGGATAATCTACATGATAAATATTCTCTATGTAAGCATTGTCCCGTTAAATGTCGATATTATAGTCCTAGACTTGAATATCGTCTTAAAATAAATTTATCTTACGACTTGTTTTATTTTGTAGCACGCCAAATAGCTTTCTACGTAACCAACCCAAATGGAACGAGAGTAAGAGACAGTCCTATATTCACAGTTATCATCACCAATCTTGGCGGCGGATACAACCCAGCAACCGGAATGTTTACTTGCCCTGTAGCTGGACTCTATCAGTCCTCAGTCTCTATATTTGGAGATCGTGGCGCTAGCCTATATTCGTCTTGCTGGATGAGACGCAATAGCAAACTAATTATGTTTACCCGAGCGAACCCAGATTCCTCTCACACTGATACAGGTTCAGTGTCCGCCTACCTATCACTCTCTGTGGGTGATGTTGTTGAATTGGATTGCACTTACTGGGGTGCGGTTTACTCTACTGGTACCGTGTTTAGTGGTGCACTTATTCACAGCGATTGACCTAGCCTGGTGCATAAACCATCATTTACAAGGATAATATGCTGTACTCGAAAACAGTTTGTCAATGTAATAGATAGAGAATGGTTTCGTCGAGTTGGTTGATTTAAACATCGAGATGGGCTATGCCCATCGAGTTGATTAAATCAACCAACGAGATGAGACCATACTCTATTTGTTTTGTAGCATGTCCATTTCAGCTGTCTGCCATGCTCTACCTTCAGATAACTAGTAGTTAGAGTACGTCATTTATTCTGACAGTTTTTCTTTTCAGTATAAACGGTTTATACTTGTACAAACACAAAGGGAATTTCAGTAACCATGCTACAGTCTTAGTCGATAACTGTCGCATATGAATTATTATCATAAAACAACAAAAACAATTCGGTTTGTCGAGTTTTTATTAAAAGTAATTAAGCCGAAGGTAGCATGCGGACCAATTTTATGCATATATGCGCATTTTATATGAAGGATTTCACAGTGTTTCTGGAACTTAAGGCACGCAGTAATCATAACTCCCAATTAATTAGTATTTATCAACAAAAACAAACAATATGTTTTAACTTTTAAGTTTATTTTCATTGATTATTTTAACTAGAAAAGTGACAATAAATCAGTAAATAATCTCATTGAAAAACGATTAAATTATATATAAAAATATATATATTTAAAACAAAATCAGCTGAGTCTAACAAATGATATTATCATTAAATCGTCACATGCCATTGTGTTTTCTTTTTATATAGTTATTTTTTATCATGATTTTCTGATGGCAATGTTTAGCAAAAAACAATATAAACTTCAATATAGATAAAATTCATGTAAAACGTAAAGATGAAACATAAATATGGTTTTGGAAAATTATGAAACAACGAGAGAAAACAGTATAAAACGCTATAAAAATACAAACAGGAACTGTCAAGATTTACGACATAGAATATTGTGTTTTGTATACATGGGCGAACAATGTATTTTATCATATATTTTCCAGTGAAATAGTGGATGTTATGTTTGAAATAAAACATTATATGTTCATTGTTAATATTTTCACATGTGAGCCCTGCCAGCTTATATTCTCACTGTTATGTTTCACTTCCAGAATTACCTTTTTAACATATAGATATATTTAGAAAATAATTATTAAATGTACAAATGGTCTAAAAATGAGTCGTAGCAATCGTGGAATATAAGTTTTCTCACTTCTCGATGGAAATAAATCCTATCTTCAATCCAAATCAACAAATATCCGGTTCCATTTCTGTCTGTGATTTATAGATATTTCAGAGGAAAATAAAAATAACAATTCCTACTGGGAAAAATTCCTATAAGTGAAAGTTTCACACTACTTTTTTGGAACTTAACATAAATATGAGGCTAGTTTTATTTTATTTTAAATGTAACTTTAGATAGTGTTGTCAACATTGGCTTCGTGCACTTTTGGGATATAACTCCCTCTGTCATATCTTGGAAAGAAATCGTTTTTATTACATAACTGTCATAAATTTACATTGAACTATGAATGACGTAATTTTAGTATCATACAAAAAAGTTATATCGTCACTAGTGATGATATAACTTTGCCGGAACTACTTTCTTAACATATTTGTTAAAAAACACACCGGTTTAAAGTTGAAATATTTTTTAATTTCTTCTTTTACGTAAAGATATATAATAAACAGTATAATTAACAGCATAAATTTGATACTGAATTTATGTCACTCGAGGAAAAAAGTGGTAATTTGGTTAAAAATACTCGTTCTTCGAACTCTTTTTTTTAAACCAAATTACCACTTTTTTCCCTCGTGACATAAATTCAGTATCAATTTTTTGCTGTTAATTATTCTCTATATCGGAACTCGTTATTGAACCAATACGTGTACTACCCTAGATAATTATATCCCATACGAAAACCAATGTTAATTAAACTCTATATTTTACTTCTTTTAAAAGATTAGATATTAATTAACAGTATGACTCTAAAACGATTCACCACTTTGTGTTTAGATATATTATACATCTGTTTAACCTGTTTAATTTCGTTCTTACTTTACAAGTTTATGACATCATATCAATATGGGTGCGAAACGTGTTATTGAAATGAATTTTCCGGATCAAGGCGAGTCAAAACAAGAATCGTTAACATATCTATTGTTATTATTATAATAAATTATCGTAAACGACGTTTTTTGTTCGAAAAATGATAACGAAACTCATTTTTAAGTAGATGCCATACTTTTATAAAAAATCTTATCCGCAATATGTTTTATGCAATCAAATTCGTCTTCTGTATTAAGCCCGTAATGTTTCATTACATTAAATATGAAACGTCTATAGCACCAAATACTAATTTGTCATGTCTATCTGCATAATTCTGCCGAGAAACAGGGTGCCTAAGATCAAATCTTATCTCGGCAGTTACTTTCCTATCCCGTCAGGTGCACCTCTTTTGATGACGTCAGCACCTCTTTTGATGACATCAGGGTATACTTGATGACGTTTGGGTAGTTTTGAACGGAAAAAAGGTAGAAAAGGTAAATTAAATGAATTTAAACGATCAACATAGAATATCATGTCAATGCCGGATCGTATCCTGTTTATCAGATTCGGCACGAAAAAAATGAAGCCCTGGGCACATCCTCGGACTTTATTCATAAAATCTCCCTAAATGTCATTGTAAAGTTACAATTCATGGTAAGGGATGTATTTATGATTAGATACATCAGTAATATCAAATACTAAACACAACCATGTGTATAACACTTTAAATATAAAGAGGTGTTTATAGCCTGCACCCACCCAACGCTAAAACTCCGGATTATTGTGTTCATTTCGTCTGATTCTAGAGTATGATCTGAATGATATTGTGTCAATACATGTCCGGATTATTGTAATATTTCATATAATTCTAATGTATGGACTGAACGGTAAAGTATCGATACAATCATGTCGCGATAATTTTGTTTATTTGATATTATTCTAAAGTATGACCTGAATGGTAAAATATCGATACATGTCCGGACTTGATTTTATTGATTTCATTTAACTCCAATGTTTGATCTGAACGATAAAGTATCGAAACATGTCCGGATTATTTTATTCATTTTATATTATTCTAAAGTATGACCTGAACGGTAAAATATCGATACATATCCGGATTATTTTATTATTTTATATAATTCTAATGTATCATCTAAACGATATAGTATCGATACATGTCCGTTTTTTCTTCATATTATTCTAAAGTATGATCTGAACTATAAAGTATCGATACATATCCGGATTATTTTATTTTTTTTAATTATTCTCTGGACGGTAAATATCGATTACTGTCCGGATTATTACACAAGAGTCAGACTAAATAGCACTATAACACGGATGAGGCTTGCTTGGCGTGTTGGCGCTCTTACTTGGACGGACAGTCATTGGTTGACATTTATTCGTATTTTTACAATAATTTCTTTTTTGATATCTCAGTATTAAGCCCATATAAAAGTATATTTCAGTATCAAAACATAAAGTAACATGCATTTAGCTTATTCATCCGTCTTAGAATATTCTATGACGTCATTGTTTGATTTGAAACAAAATGAATGTTTCAGATATTTTGAAACTGTTAACGTTAAGCTTATTACTCTATTTTTTCACTCACACGATATTGCAGTCGTAACCAGTTGATTCTACTTGCCCATGGTAGTCATTAAAGCCACCACTAGCAATGTAGTCACTCCAGCTACCACTAGCAATGTGTTTTAAATATTAACACTCACATCCCCCATCCCCACCTTTTCCCACCTAAATTTTAAAGCAAGCTGTTTGCTTCAATCGTACCTTCCTATTTGGTGTTATATATAAAATATAAAAAGACAGTCTTATATATTTGACAGTAACGATCTGTCAAATCTGAATTTTTAAAAGTTTTTTAAATGATTAGTTCATTAATTGCCGATCTCATCGCTATTGTTGATGATATCAATGCTTCTACGCAAATTTGTAAAGGAATGACATCAACATGACTGCCATCGCGATGAAGCTACCGGAAGTTACTGGCGCTCCGGATGTTGAACATACACCGATGGGAACTGTTGTGGTTCCCCTCATTTTACTGGCACCTAAAATAACAGAAATTGTTAAATGTTTCTTCACAGGATATAAATTACAAACAAGAAAAATTTAAACAAGTAAACAATTCACGACTGAAATACACTCAGTTCGATATCAGTATTAATTTATGAACAATTCCCGGATGAAGTAAAATCCTCTTGATTATAGGCGATACAATTGCCCACATCTTTATGAACTAGTGAACATTAAGATACGTAGGACGTGCCGCCTACAATGTGGGTGTGCAGAATTGAAGTGTGCTCTGTGTTTGGAACACCAACGGTGCGTACCACTGATTCGAGCATATTAGTAAAACGTGTATACGCTACTATTGTCTAAATTACTCTTAGTGTAGTAGACGTTTATGTTGTCTATTGAGCTGATTTGTCTATACCACAGATGTACTAACCACCATCAGGAGGAAGTAAGCGAGACTTGTAGCTGCCGATGTTACTGGTACTTACCACTGTCAGCGGCCTCTATCACGAGCAAATAAGCGGGCATTGTAGTCGCCGATGATTCTAGTGTACTTACCACTGTCAGTGGCCTCTAACACGAGCAAATAAGCGGCCAGTGTAGTTGCCGATGTTCGCTGGTGTAATAACCACTGTCACCAGCCTCTATCACAAGCAAGTAAGCGGGCCGTGTAGTTGCCGATGTTGTCTGGTGTACTTACCACTGTCACCAGCCTCTATCACGAGCAAGTAAGCGGCCAGTGTAGTTGCCCATGTTGTCTGGTGTACTTACCACTGTCAGCGGCCTCTAACACGAGCAAGTAAGCGGGCAGTGTAGTTGCCGATGTTGTCTGATGTACTTACCACTATCAGCGGCCTCTATCACGAGCAAGTAAGCGGGCAGTGTAGTTGCCGATGTTATCTGGTGTACTTACCACAGTCAGCGGCCTCTATCACGAGCAAGTAAGCGGGCAGTGTAGTTGCCGATGTTGTCTGATGTACTTACCACTATCAGCGGCCTCTAACACGAGCAAGTAAGCGGGCAGTGTAGTTGCCGATGTTGTCTGGTGTACTTACCAAGTCAGCGGCCTCTATCACGAGCAAGTAACCGGGAATTATAGCTGTCGTTGTTGTCTGGTGTACTTACTACTATCAGCGGCCACTAACACGAGCAAGTAAGCGGGCTGTGTATTTGCCGATGTTGTCTGGTGTACTTAGATATATCAGCGGCCTCAAACGCGAGCAAGTAAGCGGCCAGTGTAGCTGTCGATGTTGTCTGGTGTACTTACCACTGTCCGCGGCCTCTATCACGAGCAAGTAAGCGGGCCTTGTAGCTGACGATGTTGTCTGGTGTACTTACCACTGTCAGCGGCATCTAACACGAGCAAGTAAGCGGGAAGTGTAGTTGCCGATGTTGTCTGGTGTACTTACCACTGTCACCGGCCTCTAACACGAGCAAGTAGGCGGGCAGTGTAGTTGCCGATGTTGTCTGATGTATTTACCACTGTCAGCGGTCTATATCACGAGCAAGTAAGCGGGCCTTGTAGTTGCCGATGTTGTCTGGTGTACTTAGATATATCAGCGGCCTCTAACACAAGCAAGTAAGCGGCCAGTGTAGCTGTCGATGTTGTCTGGTGTACTTACCACTGTCAGCGGCCTCTAACACGAGCAAGTAAGCGGGCAGTGTAGTTGCCGATGTTGTCTGGTGTACTTACCAAGTCAGCGGCCTCTATCACGAGCAAGTAAGCGGGCATTATAGTTGCCGTTGTTTTCTGGTGTACATACTTCTATCAGCGGCCTCTAACACGAGCAAGTAAGCGGCCAGTGTAGCTGTCGATGTTGTATGGTGTACTTACCACTGTCAGCGGCCTCTATCACGAGCAAGTAAGCGGGCCTTGTAGTTGCCGATGTTGTCTGGTGTACTTACCACTGTCAGCGGCCTCTAACACGAGCCAGTAAGCGGGCAGTGTAGTTGCCGATGTTGTCTGGTGTACTTACCACTGTCAGCGGCCTCTATCACGAGCAAGTAAGCGGCCAGTGTAGCTGGCGATGTTGTCTGGTGTACTTACCACTGTCAGTGGCCTCTATCACGAGCAAGTAAGCGGCCAGTGTAGCTGTCGATGTTGTCTGGTGTACTTACCAAGTCAGCGGCCTCTATCACGAGCAAGTAAGCGGGCATTATAGTTGCCGTTGTTGTCTGGTGTACTTACTACTATCAGCGGCCTCTAACACGAGCAAGGAAGCGGCCAGTGTAGTTGTCGATGTTGTCTGGTGTACTTACCACTGTCAGCGGCCTCTAACACGAGAAAGTAAGCGGGAAGTGTAGTTGCCGATGTTGTCTGGTGTACTTACCACTGTCAGCGGCCTCAAGTGTAGTTGCCGATGTTGTCTGATGTACTTACCTCTGTCAGCGATCTATATCACGAGCAAGTAAGCGGCCAGTGTAGTTGCCGATGTTGTCTAGTGTACTTACCACTGTCAGCGGCCTCTAACACGAGCAAGTAAGCGGGCAGTGTAGTTGCCGATGTTGTCTGATGTACTTACCACTATCAGCGGCCTCTATCACGAGCAAGTAAGCGGGCAGTGTAGTTGCCGATGTTGTCTGGTGTACTTACCACAGTCACCGGCCTCTATCACGAGCAAGTAAGCGGGCAGTGTAGTTGCCGAAGTTGTCTGGTGTACTTACCAAGTCAGCGACCTCTATCACGAGCAAGTAACCGGGCATTATAGCTGTCGGTGTTGTCTGGTGTACTTACTACTATCAGCGCCCTCTAACACGAGCAAGTAAGCGGCCAGAGTAGCTGTCGATGTTGTCTGGTGTACTTACCATTGTCAGCAGCCACTATCACGAGCAAGTAAGCGGCCAGTGTAGCTGTCAATGTTGTCTGGTGTACTTACCACTGTCCGCGGCCTCTATCACGAGCAAGTAAGCGGGCCTTGTAGTTGCCGATGTTGTCTGGTGTACTTACCACTGTCAGAAGCCACTATCACGAGCAAGTATGCGGGCCTTGTACTTGCCGATGTTGTCTGGTGTACTTTGATATATCAGCGGCCTCTAACACGAGCAAGTAAGCGACCAGTGTAGCTGTCGATGTTGTCTGGTGTACTTACCACTGTCAGCGGCCTCTATCACGAGCAAGTTAGTGGACCGTGTAGTTGACGATGTTGTCTGGTGTACTTACCACTGTCAGCGGCCTCTAACACGAGAAAGTAAGCGGGAAGTGTAGTTGTCGATGTTGTCTGGTGTACTTACCACTGTCAGCGGCCTCTAGTGTAGTTGCCGATGTTGTCTGATGTACTTACCTCTGTCAGCGGTCTATATCACGAGCAAGTAAGCGGCCAGTGTAGTTGCCGATGTTGTCTGGTGTACATACCACTGTCAGCGGCCTCTAACACGAGCAAGTAAGCGGGCAGTGTAGTTGCCGATGTTGTCTGGTGTACTTACCACAGTCACCGGCCTCTATCACGAGCAAGTAAGCGGGCAGTGTAGTTGCCGAAGTTGTCTGGTGTACTTACCAAGTCAGCGACCTCTATCACGAGCAAGTAACCGGGCATTATAGCTGTCGGTGTTGTCTGGTGTACTTACTACTATCAGCGCCCTCTAACACGAGCAAGTAAGCGGCCAGAGTAGCTGTCGATGTTGTCTGGTGTACTTACCATTGTCAGCAGCCACTATCACGAGCAAGTAAGCGGCCAGTGTAGCTGTCGATGTTGTCTGGTGTACTTACCACTGTCAGCGGCCTCTAACACGAGACAGTAAGCGCGCAGTGTAGTTGCCGATGTTGTCTGGTGTACTTACCACTGTCAGAAGCCACTATCACGAGCAAGTATGCGGGCCTTGTACTTGCCGATGTTGTCTGGTGTACTTAGATATATCAGCGGCCTCTAACACGAGCAAGTAAGCGACCAGTGTAGCTGTCGATGTTGTCTGGTGTACTTACCACTGTCAG
The DNA here is from genome assembly GCA_037043455.1 of Cyrtodaria siliqua. Classification (NCBI taxonomy): domain Eukaryota; kingdom Metazoa; phylum Mollusca; class Bivalvia; order Adapedonta; family Hiatellidae; genus Cyrtodaria; species Cyrtodaria siliqua. The sequence goes on from JAWPHD010000322.1 coordinate 155,185, forward strand.
CGGCCTCTATCACGAGCAAGTTAGTGGACCGTGTAGTTGACGATGTTGTCTGGTGTACTTACCACTGTCAGCGGCCTCTAACACGAGAAAGTAAGCGGGAAGTGTAGTTGTCGATGTTGTCTGGTGTACTTACCACTGTCAGCGGCCTCTAGTGTAGTTGCCGATGTTGTCTGATGTACTTACCTCTGTCAGCGGTCTATATCACGAGCAAGTAAGCGGCCAGTGTAGTTGCCGATGTTGTCTGGTGTACATACCACTGTCAGCGGCCTCTAACACGAGCAGGTAAGCGGGCAGTGTAGTTGCCGATGTTGTCTGATGTACTTACCACTATCAGCGGCCTCTATCACGAGCAAGTAAGCGGGCAGTGTAGTTGCCGATGTTGTCTGGTGTACTTACCAGAGTCAGCGGCCTCTATCACGAGCAAGTAAGCGGGCAGTGTAGTTGCCGATGTTGTCTGATGTACTTACCACTATCAGCGGCTTCTAACACGAGCAAGTAAGCGGGAAGTGTAGTTGCCGATGTTGTCTGGTGTACTTACCAAGTCAGCGGCCTCTATCACGAGCAAGTAACCGGGCATTACAGCTGTCGTTGTTGTCTGGTGTACTTACTACTATCAGCGGCCTCTAACACGAGCAAGTAAGCGGCCAGTGTAGCTGTCGATGTTGTCTGGTGTACTTACCACTATCATCAGCCTCTATCACGAGCATGTAAGCGGGCAGTGTAGTTGTCGATGTTGTCTGATATTCTTACAACTGTCCGCGGCCTCTATCTCGAGCAAGTAAGCGGGCAGTGTAGTTGCCGATGTTGGCTGATGTACTTACCACTGTCCGCGGCCTCTATCTCGAGCAAGTAAGCGGCCAGTGTAGTTGCCGATGTTGTCTGGTGTACTTACCACTGTCAGCGGCCTCTATCACGAGCAAGTAAGCGGGCATTGTAGTTGCCGATGTTGGCTGATGTACTTACCACTGTCCGCGGCCTCTACCTCGAGCAAGTAAGCGGCCAGTGTAATTGCCGATGTTGGCTGATGTACTTACCACTGTCAGCAGCCTTTATCACGAGCAAGTAAAAGGGCCGTTTAGTTGCCGATGTTGTCAGGTGTACTTACCACTGTCAGCAGCCTCTATCACGAGCAAGTAAGCGACCAGTGTAGTTGCCGATGTTGTCTGATGTACTTACCACTGTCCGCGGCCTCTATCTCGAGCAAGTAAGCGGCCAGTATAATTGCCGATGTTGGCTGATGTACTTACCACTGTCAGCAGCCTCTATCACGAGCAAGTAAGAGGACAGTGTAGTTGCCGATGTTGGCTGATGTACTTGCCACTGTCAGGAGCCACTATCACGAGCAAGTATGTGGGCATTATAGTTGCCGATCTTGGCTGATGTACTTACCACTGTCAGAAGCCTCTATCACGAGCAAGTAAGTGGACAGTGTAGTTGCCGATGTTGGCTGATGTACTTACCCCTGTCAACAGCCTCTATCACTAGCAAGTAAGCGGGCAGTGTAGTTGCCGATGTTGGCTGGTATACTTACCACTGTCAGCAGCCTTTATCACGAGCAAGTAAAAGGGCCGTTTAGTTGATGATGTTGTCAGGTGTACTTACCACTGTCAGCAGCCTCTATCACGAGCAAGTAAGCGGGCAGTGTAGTTGCCGATGTTGGCTGGTGTACTGACCACTCTCAGCGGCCGCTATCACGAGCAAGTAAGCGGGCCGTGTAGTTGCCGATGTTGGCTGGTGTACTGACCACTGTCAGCGGCCTCTATCACGAGCAAGTAGGCGGGCCGTGTAGTTGCCGATGTTGGCTGGTGTACTGACCACTGTCTGCGGCCTGTATCACGAGCAAGTAAGCGGCCAGTGTAGCTGTCGATGTTGTCTGTTGTTATTACAACGGTCCGCGGCCTCTATCTCGAGCAAGTAAGCGGGCAGTGTAGTTGCCGATGTTGTCTGGTGTTATTACAACGGTCCGCGGCTTCTATCTCGAGCAAGTAAGCGGGCAGTGTTGTTGCCGATGTTGTCTGATGTACTTACCACTTTGAGCAGACTCCATCACGAGAAAGTAAGCGGCCAGTGTAGTTGCCGATGTTGGCTGGTGTACTTACAACTCTCAGCGGCCTCTATCACGAGCAAGTAACCTGGCCGTGTAGTTGCCGATGTGGGCTGATGTACTTCCCTTTGTCCGCGGCCTATATCACGAGCAAGTAGCCGGGCCGTGTAGTTGCCGATGTTGTCTGATGTACTCACCCCTGTCACCAGCCTCTATCACGAGCAAGAAACCGGGCCGTGTAGTTACCGATGTTGTCTGGTGTACTTACACCTGTCACCAGCCTCTGTCACGAGCAAGTAACCGGGCCGTGTAGTTGCCGATGTTGTCTGATGTATTTACCACTGGCAGCGACCTCTATCAGGAGCAAGTAACCGGGCCGTGTAGTTGCCGATGTTGTCTGATGTACTTACCACTGTCAGCGGCCTCTATCACGAGCAAGTAAGCGGGCCGTGTAGTTGCCGATGTTAGCTGGTGTAGTTACCCCTGTCACCAGCCTCTATCACGAGCAAGTAAGCGGGCATTGTAGTTGCCGATGTTGTCTGATGTACTTACCACTGTCATCGGCCTTATCACGAGCATATTAACGGCCAGTGTAGTTGCCGATGTTGTCTGATGTACTTACCACTGTCAGCGGCCTTATCACGAGCATATTAACGGCCAGTGTAGTTGCCGATGTTGTCTGGTGTACTTACCACTGTCAGCGGCCTCTATCACGAGCATATAAGCGGGCTGTGTAGTTGCCGATGTTGTCTGATGTTCTTACCACTGTCCGCGGCCTCTATCACGAGCAAGTAACCGGGCCGTGTAGTTGCAAATGTTGTCTGATGTACTTACCCCTGTCACCAGCCTCTATCACGAGCAAGTAACCGGGCCGTGTAGTTGCCGATTTTGTCTGGTGTACTTACCCCTGTCACCAGCCTCTATCACGAGCAAGTAACCGGTCCGTGAAGTTGCCGATGTTGTCTGATGTACTTACCACTGTTACCGACCCCTATCACGAGCAAGTAAGCGCGCCGTGTAGTTGCCGATGTTGTTTCAGCAGCCTTTATCACAAGCAAGTAAGTGGGCAGTGTAGTTGCCGATGTTTGGCTGGTGTACTTACCACTGTTAACAGCCTCTATCACGAGCAAGTAAGCGGCCAGTGTAGTTGCCGATGTTGTCTGATGTACTTACCACTGTCAGTGGCCTCTATCACGAGCAAGTAACCGGGCCGTTTAGTTGCCGATGTTGTCTGATGTACTTACCACTGGTAGCGGCCTCTATCACGAGCAAGTAACCGGGCAGTGTAGTTGCCGATATTGACTGGTGTACTTACCACTGTCATCAGCCTCTATCACGAGCAAGTAAGCGGGCAGTGTAGTTGCCGATGTTGTATGATGTACTTACCACTGTCAGTGGCCTCTATCACGAGCAAGTAACCGGGCCGTTTAGTTGCCGATGTTGTCTGATGTACTTACCACTGGTAGCGGCCTCTATCACGAGCAAGTAACCGGGCAGTGTAGTTGCCGATGTTGTCTGATGTACTTACCACTGTCAGTGGCCTCTATCACGAGCAAGTAACCGGGCCGTTTAGTTGCCGATGTTGTCTGATGTACTTACCACTGGTAGCGGCCTCTATCACGAGCAAGTAACCGGGCAGTGTAGTTGCCGATATTGACTGGTGTACTTACCACTGTCATCAGCCTCTATCACGAGCAAGTAAGCGGGCAGTGTAGTTGCCGATGTTGTCTGATGTACTTACCACTGTCAGTGGCCTCTATCACGAGCAAGTAACCGGGCCGTTTAGTTGCCGATGTTGTCTGATGTACTTACCACTGGTAGCGGCCTCTATCACGAGCAAGTAACCGGGCAGTGTAGTTGCCGATGTTGTCTGATGTACTTACCACTGTCAGTGGCCTCTATCACGAGCAAGTAACCGGGCCGTTTAGTTGCCGATGTTGTCTGATGTACTTACCACAGGTAGCGGCCTCTATCACGAGCAAGTATGCGGGCATTGTAGTTGCCGATGTTGTCTGGTGTACTTACCACTGTCATCAGCCTCTATCACGAGCAAGTAAGCGGGCAGTGTAGTTGCCGATGTTGTCTGATGTACTTACCACTGGCAGCGGCCTCTATCACGAGCAAGTATGCGGGCATTGTAGTTGCCGATGTTGTCTGGTGAACTTACCACTGTCAGTTGACTCTATCACGAGCAAGTAACCGGGCCGTTTAGTTGCCGATGTTGTCTGATGTAGTTTCCACTGTCAGCCGCCTCTATCACGAGCAAGTAACCGGGCAGTGTAGTTGCCGATGTTGTCTGGTGTACTTACCACTGTCATCAGCCTCTATCACGAGCAAGTAAGCCGGCAGTGTAGTTGCCGATGTTGTCTGATGTACTTACCACTGGTAGAGGCCTCTATCACGAGCAAGTATGCGGGCATTGTAGTTGCCGATGTTGTCTGGTGTACTTACCACTGTCATCAGCCTCTATCGCGAGCAAGTAAGCGGGCATTGTAGTTGCCGATGTTGTCTGATGTACTTACCACTGGCAGCGGCCTCTATCACGAGCAAGTATGCGGGCATTGTAGTTGCCGATGTTTTCTGGTTTACTGACCACTGTCAGCGGCCTCTATCACGAGCATGTAAGCGGGCAGTGTAGTTGCCGATGTTGTCTGATGTACTTACCACTGGTAGCGGCCTCTATCACGAGCAAGTATGCGGGCATTGTAGTTGTCGATGTTGTCTGGTGTACTTACCACTGTCAGCGGCCTCTATCAGGAGCAAGTATGTGGGCAGTGTTGTTGCCGATCTTGTCTGATGTACCTGCCACTGTCAGCAGCCTCTATCTCGAGCAAGTAAACGGCCAGTGTAGTTGCCGATGTTGGCTGATGGACTTACCACTGTCAGCGGCCTCTATCACGAGCATGTAAGCGGCCAGTGCAGTTGCCGATGTTGGCTGATGGACTTACCACTGTCAGAGGCCTCTATCACGAGCAAGTATGTGGGCAGTGTTGTTGCCGATGTTGTCTGGTGTACTGACCACTGTCAGCGGCCTCTATCACGAGCAAGTAGGCGGGCCGTGTAGTTGCCGATGTTGGCTGGTGTACTGACCACTGTCTGCGGCCTGTATCACGAGCAAGTAAGCGGCCAGTGTAGCTGTCGATGTTGTCTGGTGTACTTACCACTGTCAGCGGCCTCTATCACGAGCATGTAAGCGGGCAGTGTAGTTGCCGATGTTGTCTGATGTTATTACAACGGTCCGCGGCCTCTATCTCGAGCAAGTAAGCGGGCAGTGTAGTTGCCGATGTTGTCTGATGTTCTTACCACTGTCAGCAGCCTCTATCACGAGCAAGTAAGCGGGCCGTGTAGTTGCCGATGTTGGCTGATGTACTTACCACTGTCACCAGCATCTATCATGAGCAAGTAAGCGGCCAGTGTAGTTGCCGATGTTGTCAGGTGTACTTACCACTGTCAGCGTCCTCTATCACGAGCAAGTAACCGGGCAGTGTAGTTGCCGATGTTGTCTGGTGTACTTACCACTGTCAGCGGCCTCTATCACGAGGAAGTAAGCGGCCAGTGTAGTTTCCGATGTTGGCTGGTGTACTTACAACTCTCAGCGGCCTCTATCACGAGCAAGTAACCTGGCCGTGTAGTTGCCGATGTGGGCTGATGTACTTCCCACAGTTCGCGGCCTATATCACGAGCAAGTAGCTGGGCCGTGTAGTTGCCGATGTTGTCTGATGTACTCACCCCTGTCACCAGCCTCTATCACGAGCAAGAAACCGGGCCGTGTAGTTACCGATGTTGTCTGGTGTACTTACACCTGTCACCAGCCTCTGTCACGAGCAAGTAACCGGGCCGTGTAGTTGCCGATGTTGTCTGATGTATTTACCACTGGCAGCGACCTCTATCACGAGCAAGTAACCGGGCCGTGTAGTTGCCGATGTTGTCTGATGTAATTACCACTCTCAGCGGCCTCTATCACGAGCAAGTAAGCGGGCAGTGTAGTTGCCGATGTTGTCTGGTGTAATTACCACATTCAGCAGCTTCTATCACTAGTAAGTAAGCGGGTAGTGTAGATGCCGATGTTGGCTGGTGTACTTACTACTGTCAGCGGCCTCTATCACGAGCAAGTTAGCGGCCAGTGTAGTTGCCGATGTTGTCTGATGTACTTACCATTATCAGTGGACTCTATCACGAGCAAGTAACCAGGCCGTTTAGTTGCCGATGTTGTCTGATGTACTTACCACTGTCAGCGGCCTCTATCACGAGCAAGTAAGCGGGTATTGTAGTTGCCGATGTTGTCTGATGTACTTACCACTGTCAGCGGCCTTATCACGAGCATATTAACGGCCAGTGTAGTTGCCGATGTTGTCTGATGTACTTACCACTGTCAGCGGCCTCTATCACGAGCATATAAGCGGGCAGTGTAGTTGCCGATGTTGTCTGATGTTCTTACCACTGTCCGCGGCCTCTATCACGAGCAAGTAACCGGGCCGTGTAGTTGCAAATGTTGTCTGATGTACTTACCCCTGTCACCAGCCTCTATCACGAGCAAGTAACCGGGCCGTGTAGTTGCCGATTTTGTCTGGTGTACTTACCCCTGTCACCAGCCTCTACCACGAGCAAGTAAGCGGGCCGTGTAGTTGCCGATGTTGTCTGATGTATTTACCACTGGCAGCGACCTCTATCACGAGCAAGTAACCGGGCCGTGTAGTTGCCGATGTTGTCTGATGTACTTACCACTCTCAGCGGCCTCTATCACGAACAAGTAAGCGGGCCGTGTAGTTGCCGATGTTGTCTGGTGTAATTACCACATTCAGCAGCTTCTATCACTAGTAAGTAAGCGGGTAGTGTAGATGCCGATGTTGGCTGGTGTACTTACTACTGTCAGCGGCCTCTATCACGAGCAAGTTAGCGGCCAGTGTAGTTGCCGATGTTGTCTGATGTACTTACCACTATCAGTGGACTCTACTACGAGCAAGTAACCAGGCCGTTTAGTTGCCGATGTTGTCTGATGTACTTACCACTGTCAGCGGCCTCTATCACGAGCAAGTAAGCGGGTATTGTAGTTGCCGATGTTGTCTGATGTACTTACCACTGTCAGCGGCCTTATCACGAGCATATTAACGGCCAGTGTAGTTGCCGATGTTGTCTGATGTACTTACCACTGTCAGCGGCCTCTATCACGAGCATATAAGCGGGCAGTGTAGTTGCCGATGTTGTCTGATGTTCTTACCACTGTCCGCGGCCTCTATCACGAGCAAGTAACCGGGCCGTGTAGTTGCAAATGTTGTCTGATGTACTTACCCCTGTCACCAGCCTCTATCACGAGAAAGTAACCGGGCCGTGTAGTTGCCGATTTTGTCTGGTGTACTTACCCCTGTCGCCAGCCTCTATCACGAGCAAGTAACCGGGCCTTGACGTTGCCGATGTTGTCTGATGTACTTACCACTGTCAGCGGTCTCTATTACGAGCATGTAAGCGGACAGCGTAGTTGCCGATGCTGTCTGATGTACTTACAACTGTCCGCGGCCTCTATCTCGAGCAAGTAACCGGGCAGTGTAGTTGCCGATGTTGCCTGATGTACTTACCACTGTCAGCAGCCTCTATCACGAGCAAGTAAGCGGGCATTGTAGTTGCCGATGTTGTCTGATGTACTTACCACTGTCAGTGGCCCCTATCACGAGCAAGTAAGCGGGCCGTGTAGTTGCCGATGTTGTCTGTTGTACTTATCACTTCCAGCAGCCTCTATCACAAGCATTTAAGCGGCCAGTGTAGTTGCCGATGTTGTTTGATGTACTTACCACTGTCAGCGGCCTCTATCACGAGCAAGTAACCGGGCTGTGTAGTTGCCGATGTTGTCTGATGTACTTACTACTGTCAGCGGCGTCTATCACGAGCAATTAAGCGGGACGTGTAGTTGCCGATGTTGTCTGGTGTACTTACCACTGTCAGCAGCCTCTACCACGAGCAAGTAAGCGGGCAGTGTAGTTGCCGATGTTGTCTGATGTACTTAACACTGTCAGCGGCCTCTATCACGAGCAAGTAACCGGGTCGTGTAGTTGCCGATGTTGGCTGGTGTACTTACCACTGTCAGCGGCCTCTATCACGAGCATGTAACCGGACCATGTATTTGCCGATGGTGGCTGGTGTACTTTCCACTGTCAGCGGCCTCTATCACGAGCATGTAACCGGACCATGTATTTGCCGATGGTGGCTGGTGTACTTACCACTGTCAGCGGCCGCTATCACGAGCAAGTAACCGGGCAGTGTAGTTGCCGATGTTGTCTGGTGTACTTACCACTGTCAGCGGTCTCTATCACGAGCAAGTAACCGGGCCGTGTAGTTGCCGATGTTGTCTGGTGTACTTACCACTGTAAGCGGCCTCTATCACGAGCAAGTAGGCGGCCAGTGTAGTTGCCGATGTCTTATTTCCAGTATTTCCAGTTATATCCCCGGCACTGCTGATCTTGAACATCGTGGCCGTGTTGCCGCCAGCTAAAATATCAGAATGTTATATGACGATATGACGCCTTTCAATGTGTGAAGTTAAGTCGCCTTCTAAAATACCGTAAGCGTAGATGATATGAAATGATGACGCCTTCTAAAATATAGAACGGTATATTTATGACGCCTTTCAAACTATGAAGTTAAGTCGCCTTCTAAAATACCAGAAGCGTAGATTATATGTAGTGATGACGCCTAAAATACCAGAAGCGTAGATGATATGCAGTGATGACGCCTTCTAAAATAGCAGAATGATATATGACGTTATGATGCCTACTAAAATAGCAGAAGGGAATATGATGTTATCACGCCAGCTAAAATATCAGAACGGTATATGATGTTATGACGCCAGCTGAAATATCAGAACGGTATATAATGTTATGACGCCAGCTGAAATATCAGAACGGTATATGATGTTATGACGCCAGCTGAAATATCAGAACGGTATATGATGTTATGACGCCAGCTGAAATATCAGAACGGTATTATCAGAACGGTATATGATGTTATGACGCCAGCTGAAATATCAGAACGGTATATGATGTTATGACGCCAGCTGAAATATCAGAAGTGTTTAATGATGTTATGACGCCAGTTAAAATATCAGAACGGTATATGATGTTATGACGCCAGTTAAAATATCAGAACGGTATATGATGTTATGACGCCAGCTAAAAAATCAGAACGGTATATGATGTTATGACGCCAGCTAAAATATCAGAACGGTATATGATGTTATGACGCCAGCTAAAATATCAGAACGGTATATGATGTTATGACGCCAGCTGAAATATCAGAAGTGTTTAATGATGTTATGACGCCAGTTGAAATATTAAAACTGCTATGAAGTAAGACTTCTTCTAAAATATCATAAGCGAATATGAAGTGATGAATCGAAGTAGGCAACCGTCAAATAATATCCTCCGGAGTTTCCGTCAGTATCACACACTGCTAATGCATTTTATGATATAAGAACTGTATTGTAGGCTGCCAGAACACAAGGATAACTTGTATATATGTTTTTTTGTGTGTCAGATAATTAAATTCATAAGGACAGACTATGCATCTAACAAATTCAGGTACCCAAAATGGATTTGACGATTAATTATAGGAAAGCACCATTTACTTAGTGTGTAGCTGCTGATGACATTATTAGCTGCCATCCCGTCAGCGTCGGTTGCCGTCACAGATCCGACGGCGGTATCTGAAAAAGAGACACATATCTGATATCAAGCATGAAACGTAATACTATTATTATTATTATTATTATTATTATTATTATTATTATTATTATCGGTGCTGTTTTGCTGTCATTATGATTACTGTCACCATAAGCAGCAGATGGTATAAAAGAAGAAGTAGAAGAAGTGGTAGTTTTGACATCATCATCATCTTCAGCATCAGCATCAGCGTCATCATCAGCATCATCATCGGCATCAGCATCTTCATCCGCAGCAACAGCAGATATAACAACAACAACGATAGTAACAGCGGAAACAGTATCAGTAGAAGCATTACCAGCCGTTGCAGTATTATAATAAATATCAAATATAATTTTTTATTATCTTCATAATGTTTTTTATTCTTAATTTTCATTATTATTCCTGGTTTATTAATTATTATTATTATTATTAGTAGTAGTAGTATAAATTGACTGTTATTATTTTTATCTCTTGTAGAATTAAGGCAATAACAATAAATATATTACGCTGTTACGCTTACCAGCCCCTTTTCCGTTGGAAACTGTGAATGTTTTGGCGGTGAATGTCGGAGCGAAGTCGTTAACGTCGGTGATGGTGACGGTCAGTGTCCCAGTTGCCGTCGTGGTTCCGTCGGATGCTCTGTAGTATATAATATAATCTTTTATTCAGCAAAATTCCAAAAGGTCATAAAACCCATGAGGATACAAAACATATAGACAAAGTTGACAGCATAGTTATGTGTACTTATGCAAACGTACTAGTGTTTCAACATCGACACGCCATATAGGTATAAAGCTTTTGAAAGTAACAATTCAAGAAATATTTTCAATCATGTAAGTTATTGTTTGTATTAATACATTTTAAACAGTTTAAACAGTTTTAATCGCATAAAATACGATATACTAACACGTAACTTATATAGTATACTGACGTCTAATTTCTTCACCTAGTTAATGGGATAAGTGGAGCATATGAGAATGTTTTAAAGGATGAATTTGTAAAAAGAAAGTTATCTTACTTAGATATTGTTTAGAACTTTTCTAGACGAAAACTATTATGTATATAGTATATTAGTCTACCCAATGATCAGTACATGAAAAATGCTTATTAATAAATGCAGACAATTCCCAAATGTTTGCGACTGTGTGATCAAGATCGATTCAGGACGTTTAGGCACCAAACCATTTCGATACCTAGACGAATCGGCACCTAGACTTTTCGGCATCAAACCATTTCGGCATCTATTTTAATTTTTATACTAGACGTTTCGGTACCCATTTATATTTGAGTATTAGAATGAAGTAAAGAAGTAAACAAATTAAATATTTTCTATAAGATCACTTGTAATTTATTTAAAATGCAAAGTCGATTGCCTTAATGGCAACTCCGAAGCGGTTTTGAGCCTGAATACAACTAAAACATGAACATAAATAGGGCCCATATGACAATTACTTGTAAAATTTAAGTAAATATGACTTTTGTATTATATTGTAGCAACATCAAAATTATGGAGCTTTTGAAAGTAACAATTCAAGAAATATTTTCTATCATGTATGTTATTGTTTGTATTAATACATTTTAAACAGTTTTAATGGTCACTGAAATTCCCTTTGTAATAGCTCAGGTGTAAATCGTTTAATTGAAAATACTTGAATATGTTCCTTTAACATGTATAATAATATATACCTAAGACAAAATAAAAACTTATCTGTATTCATACAGTATCTTTTAATTCTTCACTTTACCTTCCTGTCATCTCCATATCGACGACTACAGGTATGTGACTTGAACAAAGCTCCACAAACTAACCCATTATTAAAAATCGTCTACATATAACGCATGCATTATACTTTTCTTGTTCTATGTATTTATACTGAATAAAGGAAAATGCAAACTATGTTGACCATTTCAACTAGACAAGGTATATTACTGATTAATAAAAAGAAATAAAATCAAGAAAAAAAATCACCGCTTATCATGTAAAAACGCCACTGGTGAGTACTATGATAATATACAAGCAATTAAAGTTGAATGGCCACCCTTTTTGTAGTTTATCAATTAACAAATTTAACTCTTAAACATCATATGAACATTTCTTGATAGAGAGAAACATATATTTATGTAAAAGGACGTATTATTTGCATGACGTAGATACTACTTTTACCACTGCGTGACTACACCGGGAAATGAGGTAAATCTGAATTGTATAGCTGCACAACTATTGCCAGATAATTGATAAATACAATTACCTGTTGATTAATTTACTTGTTCAAAGTTTTCTACGTCATCAAATAAAATCTTATTCTCGCTTTTCACAGACATTGCAATGTGTGAATTGTAAATATCTATTGTTGCTTATTGATTTCGATTTAAATAAACATAAACATGTTCATGAAACAAAACATTGCCGGAGAACTTTAAACACCTCGAATATCTTTATATTCGTAAAGGTGCTGTAGATGCATTTTGAGAATAAAAGCTCTACGTGGCATGCCTTTGAAACTAAACATGATTGCATTTGGTAAGCCATTTGCTGAGAGACGCAGTACATAGAGGATCTTACATGAGTACTCATTCATTATTAAATTTATTAAACGAGTTGGCAACATGATATAATGCGAGGCTGTTGCCGAGCATTATATCATTTTTGCTAACGAGTTTAATAAATTCAATAATGAATGAGAACGAATGTTAGATTCTATTTATCACATAACTCACAAATCGACTTTTATTGCATTTTGCCGGTCGCTTTAACACGCGAAACCGACATAAACCGTGGGAATTGGATCATAGTCATTATAGATTTTCTTGACAGCGCATACTAGGCTAATTTGCATACTACATAACTAGTGGTATATCGAAAATATAGAATGGTGTTATTTCACTTTCTTTCACACCGTAAGTTATGTGATAAAGAGTTTTATTCTATAACAACTTAAAGGGACACACGGCAATCTTGAAGTTCGTATCAAGCATTAAATTTAGCACCGCGATTTATTAATCCAGTATCATTTTGACTTTAAACCTGCTTGCATATATTTGTTTTTAAATATAATTTTGAGATTTCAGCTTTCTGCGTTATTTTCCCGAATATTTAGATGTATTATTGTGGATAGGTTATAGTTAACAGGTTGTAATATGTAAATTGCTTTAAACTATTCTAACAATTAATATTATAATTAATCATTGCAAATATGGAAGTTAGGCAGAAAAACTAAGGGTACGCCGCGATTTTATTTTTAAAAAAATCAATATTGTCGTGTGCCCCTTTAATGTATGAATGGATGTTGATGCAGTGTGCATGTGTACTTAGAATGCGGCCGAACTGTTCTGTGGTTGTTGTCCCAATATAACCTAACAAGATGTGTTAAAGGGTTACACGGCAATCTTTATTTTTTAAAAACTCACGGCGTCCCGCTAGTTTTTCTGCATAACTTGCATTTGTTCAATCATTAATATTAATTATAAGATTAGTATTAAGCAATTTGTTTTTGCATATTATTAAATTTTGGTATTATTGCACCAATAATATATTAAAACTTATAGTATAATAAGATGAAATAATGAATACTTAAAATTTGATTTATTTAAATGTAATAAGGGTAAAAGAAAAAATGATACCGGATATAATATAAATCGAAACACCCATTTCAAACACAATAAAGTCCAGCCTCTATTGTACCCATCTCGGTGCGCCCTAAGGCTCATTGAGTATGTTGGCAGAGGGACTATAAACCTTAGAACTACACACACACACACACACACACACACACACACACGCACACACACACACACTTCAAGATTGCCGTGTGCTCCATTAATAAGACGTACAACCCCATTATTGAATACCACTGTTTACGTCATTATGCTTACGTGAAAATCACTGTTTACGTCATTATGCTTACGTGAAAGTCACTGTTTGCGTTATTATGCTTACGTGAAAATCACTGTTTGCGTTGTTACCGTCTCGTAGTCGAGAGTGGCAGTGCTCTTTACGGTTAGTGCTCCCGATGTCGCGGTCGCAAACTCAAACTGAGTAATAGGTGAGGTGACGACAAATGAGTTTACATTACCATCGCCGTCAGTTGTGGCCACAACAGTCATAACCGCCCCGGATGTAGCTCCTTCGGCAATAGAGTTGGTTGCTGATCCAGAACCGCCAGTTGGCGTGGTTTGTCACCGTACAGGCTGTACAAAAATAGAGTAACATATTTAATTAAACTTCTGAATATTATGTTTTTAGTAAATCTTGTTTCACATGACTGTATAATATATTCTTCTTCTTCTTCTTCTTCTTCTTCTTCTTCTTCTTCTTCTTCTACTATAATATATTATGTTTGGTACGACTTTGCTGGCTAGGCCGAAAGTGTGTTATTTAAACACGTACCAATGCTGTATGCCGGTGTGCATGAGTCAAATAGAAACGTATAACCACATTGTAAGCAGATATATAAAAATGTGATAGATAATAAGTAATATTTTTCAGATATTTTTTTTATCTTTCCAAAATAACTTATATTCCATTGAGTTCGAAAATTTACATAACTCTTGTTTAACTCAAGAGACGTAATACAACTGGCATATAGTCAAGGTAAATCATTGTATAGTATGATTTTGACGTTATATTCCTTTTGGCGAAACGAAACTCTAGAAGAGAAACAACATATTATGCATCGTAAACCGTTACACAAAGTATCAAAAGTACATGAGCATAGCAAGCATTCTTAATATAAGTTTGCATATAAAAGAATGTCTGGGTTGTGATCAAACCAAATCTAATTTCAAATATCTACGATGAAATGAAAGAAAAATGTATTCAAATAATTATTTTGGAGGTCACTGAAATTAATTACGGTAAATTAATGATGGTATGCTAACATTTATTTCGTCACAGTATTAACATTAAAATTTTAAATACATTTTAAGCTAGGTATATGCTATTGATGAATCCCGACAGTTAGCATTTCTAACTATGAATATGTATCGGAACTATATGAGTGTAAAACCAAACGCAGTTTCTTTTGAACAATTTATGTTATACGAGATTTTCCATATTCATAGGGGGGAAAAAAATGTTAACATATAAAATATTGAAATTATATATAATTATTTATATGGCACATAAAGCATGACACATGAAATGAATTATTTGATTAAAACCAAATACATAATAATTATATGAAGAATAATTATGTTAATATTCGTGTTACCCCGAATACAAACAAATAACCTTACCTCCATTTTGTAGGATAGCGTACAAGCCCAAAACTAATAATGGCACGGACAACATGTTCAAATGTCCACAAGATCACTCAATGTTAAAATGTTCGAACTGGAAACAAAGTTGCGATCCATTATGGTCAGGTCTACAACCCTATTTATACAGTTGTTAAGATGTTGTTATAGCGATTCCAAAACAAACATTGGTCTGAATTTGCATATTCGATCTTAAGATAACCATACTGGTAGTCCAACAACTGTAAAACTACAGAATTAATACTCATAGAAACCGTTGGTAGATTGAATGTAGTTGCAATATGCTATAGTCATTTAGTTAATGACGCAAAAGTAGCTGTCCCACTATGTACTGTATTGAAGTGTTTATACACGAATACCAAATGATATTTGATACAGTTAACGCTTGATGCTGTATTATTTTTGTAATTGCGGGGTGTACATGTACAGATAATATCTCGTTAATGACTACACTGTTCTTTGCAATCAAGGGCCTGTTCCGGATCAAGTTTAGGAGATCACATTCAAGATGCGTGCAATTAAAAGCTAAAGATACATCCATCGATTAAAACAAATCTTCAGTTACTACATTACAGCTTATACTATTTTCAAAAAGCCATCACATGCACGTGCCTTTTGTATGATTCTTGCACACGACACACCTCATTTTGATGAACATTTGTGTGAAGTTTGACGCAATTCCCTTCAGTAGTTTTGAACTAATGGCTTACACGGAAAAAATGACCTTTGACCTCCAACTTTGACCTTGCCTTTGAGGCACTGATATGATTCTTGCACGCGACACATTTTCTCGTTGGGATGAACATATGGCTGCAGTTTGACGAATTCCCTTTCAGTAGTTTCCGACAAATGGCTGAGACACGATTTCGGACGGACGCACGGACAGTGCGATTACTATATGCCTCCCTGTGGGAGCATAAAAATATGGAAAAGAAAGACAATACGCCCAATGAGACGAATCGTTTAAAAAACTAGACGTAAAGAAGATCGCTTGAGCATTTCTGCATAAATGTCAACTAACAGCGTGTCAGTGGTATGTTCACGTGCCCTTTACTATATATACAGCATGGGTAATATATATTGGGTAACCACTACAGCATGGGTAATACATATTGGGTAACTATTGTATGACTGAATAAGTGCTCTAAATGTTAAGAAACGATTACATCATTATAAACAGTATAGTTAAAACAAATAACAAGTATAATGTTCCAACTTTAGGAAAAAGTCGAATTGAAACAGTTTTTAAAAATAAAATGTATGATACTAAAACTGTTATGAGTATACAGTAAAGTTTGGGAATTCCAACCCTCGGTATAATTATTTTTGTCAGAACTGAATTTCTGCCGAGGTTCCGATTAAAACAATTATACCGAGGGTGGGAATTCCATATCTGAACCGGATACCCATGATTTTTTTTCTTGCATCTCATTGATATTTTGTACGTTGAAGTCCAACTAAAATTATCAATTACTAAAATGTTCCATGTTTGTTTTCACAGTCGACGTCATGCAACTGTTAAATAGTGTAAAATTGATATAGACTTGCGAAAATAACGATAGTTAGAAGAAAATTATATTTTACCAGAATATTTAAAATCGATATAATTCCAATTTTCTTATTGTCTACCCTTTTGTGTTTGTGATGTCGTTGGCATTTATTATTACTTTTGCATTCTGCCGGCGGAAAAATTAAACTTATAGATACGTGGTTTCAGCGATTTTTTAAAGCAACATGGCCGACCTACTCAAATCAACCTATTTGATTTTTTTCAACGTTTTAGTTGTACTGCTGTGTTACTGAAGTTTGCAGTGAAATAAACTCGAAATGGCGTTTTTGTCGGGTTTCGGGTGTTGCCGTAGGGCAGATCAACATCATAGACACGCTGGCGCAGCGGTTTTTTAAAGCCATTAGGTAGTGCTACTAAAATCACGCCATTTGAGACCGTTTATCACAATTTTGGTTCCACTGCTGTATGATTGAAAGTTCGAAAGTTTTCAAAACACGTCTGGTCGTCCGATAACGAGTGTTGCCGGCGGGCTGTTCAACATCATAGTTCAAAATCATAGACAGGCTGGCGCAGCGTTTTTATAAAGCCTTTTGGTAGTGCTACTAAAATCACGCCATTTGAGACCATTTATCACAATTTTGGTTCTACTGCTGTATGACTGCGGGCAAATCAACCACATAGACACGCTGGCGCAGCGTATTTTTAAAGCATTTTGGTAGTGCTACTATAATCAAACCATTTGAGACCGTTTATCACAGTTTTGGTTCTACTGCTGTATGATCGAAAGTAGTCAAAAACACGTCTGGTCGTCGGAAAAGGAGAGTTACCGGCGGGCAGATCAACATCATAGAAACGCTGGCGCAGCGTTTTTTTTAAAGCCTTTTGGTAGTGTTACTAAAATCACACCATTTGAGGTTGTTTATCGCAGTTTTTGTTTTACAGCTGTTGTACTGAAGTCTGTACAGCGGTACATTTGAAAGCGTGTTTTCTGTCGGAAAACGAGTGTTGCCGGCGGGCAGATCAACTTCATAGACATGCTGGCGCAGCGTTTTTTTAAAGCCTTTTGGTAGTGCTACTAAAATCACACCATTTGAGACAGTTTATCACAATTTTGGTTCTACTGTTGTATGATTGAAAGTTCGAAAGTAGTCAAAAACACGTCTGGGCGTCGGAAAGCGAGGGTTGCCGGTGGGCAGATCAACATCATAGACACGCTGGCCAGTCTTTTTTTAAAGCCTTTTGGTAGTGCTACTAAAATCACGCCATTTTAGACTGTTTATCACAATTTTGGTTCTACTGCTGTATGATTGAAAGTTAAAAAGTAGTCAAAACACTCTTGTCGTCGGATAACGAGTGTTGCCGGCGGGCAAATGAACCACATAGACACGCTGGTGCAGCGTTTTTTTTAAAGCCCTTTGGTAGTGCTACTAAAATCACACCATTTGAGACCGTTTATCACAATTTTAGTTCTACTGCTGTATGAATGAATGTTCGAAAGTAGTCAAAAACACGTCTGGTCGTCGGATAACGAGAGTTGCCGGCGGGGTTGTTATCGCAGTTTTTGTTCTACTGCTGTAGTACTGAAGTATGTACAGCGTTACATTTGAACGTGCTTTTCTGTCGGATAACGAGTGTTGCCGGCGGGCAGATCAACATCATGGACATGCTGGCGCAGTGTTTTTTTAAAGTCTTTACTAGGTAGTGCTACTAGAATCAACCTATTTTAAATTTTTTATCAACGTTTTAGTTCTACTGCTGTGTTACTGAAGTTTGAACTGAAATAGTCTCGAAATGGCATTTT
Source organism: Cyrtodaria siliqua (assembly GCA_037043455.1). Classification (NCBI taxonomy): domain Eukaryota; kingdom Metazoa; phylum Mollusca; class Bivalvia; order Adapedonta; family Hiatellidae; genus Cyrtodaria; species Cyrtodaria siliqua. The sequence continues at coordinate 173,487 of JAWPHD010000322.1, forward strand.
TGTCGGGATTGAAAGTTCAAAAGTAGTAAAAAACACGTCTGGTCGTCGGATAACAAGAGTTGCCGGCGGGCCTATCAAGATCATAGACACGATGGCGCAACTTTTTGGTATTTCTACTAAAATCACACCATTTGAGGTTGTTTATAGCATTTTTTTTTCTACTGCTGTAGTACTGAAGTCTGTAACAAGAGTTGCCGGCGGGCCTATCAACATCATAGACACGATGGCGCAACGTTTTGGTAGTTCTACTAAAATCACACCATTTGAGGTTGTTTATAGCAGTTTTTTTTCTACTGCTGTAGAATCAATATCATAGACACGCTGGTGCAGTGTTTTTTTTTAAAGCCTTTTGGTAGTTTTACTAAGATCACACCAACTGAGACTGTTTATCACAGTTTTGGTTCTGCTGCTGTATGATTGAAAGTTCGAAAGTAATCAAAAACAGCGTCTGGTCGTCCATTAACGAGAGTTGCCGGCGGGCAGATCAACATCATAGACACGCTGGCGTAGCGTTTTATAAAAGCCTTTTGGTAGTGCTACGCTGGCGCAGTGTTTTCTTAAAGCCTTTTGGTAATGCTTCTAAAATCACACCATTTGAGACAGTTTATCACAATTTTGGTTCTACTTTGTATGATTGAAAGTTCGAAAGTAGTCATAAACACGTCTGGTCGTCGGATAACGAGAGTTGCCGGCGGACAGATCAACATCATAGACACGCTGGCGCAGCGTTTTTTAAAAGCCTTTTGGTTGTGTTACTAAAATCACACCATTTGAGGTTGTTTATCGCTGTTTTTGTTCTACTGCTGTAGTACTGAAGTCTGTGCAGCGGTACATTTGAACTTGTGTTTTCTGTCGGATAACGAGTGTTGCCGGCGGGCAGATCAACATCATGGACATGCTGGCACAGTGTTTTTTTTAAAGCCTTTTGATAGTGCTACTAGAATCAACCTATTTGAAATTCTTTATCAACGTTTTATTTCTACTGCTGTGTTACTGAAGTTTGCACTGAAATAGACCCGAAATGGCTTTTTTGTCGGGTTTCGGATGTTGCCGGCGAGCAGATCAACATCATAGACACGCTCGCGCAGTGTTTTTTTAAAGCCTTTTGGTAATGCTACTAAAATCACACAATTTGAGACCGTTTATCACAGTTTTGGTTCTACTGCTGTATGATAGAAAGTTCGAAAGTAGTCAAAACAAGTCTGGTCGTCGGATAAGGAGAGTTGCCGGCGGGCAGATCAACATCATGGACACGCTGACGCAGCGTTCTTTTAAAGCCTTTTGGTAGTGCTACTAAAATCACACCATTTGAGACCGTTTATCACAATTTTAGTTCTACTGTTGTATGAATAAAAGTAGTCAAAAACACGTCTGGTCGTCGGATAACGAGAGTTGCCGTCGGGGTTGTTTATCGCAGTTTTTGTTCTACTGCTGTAGTACTGAAGTCTGTACAGCGGTACATTTGAACGTGCGTTTTCTGTCGGATAACGAGTGTTGCCGGCGGGCAGATCAACATCATAGACATGCTGGCGCAGTGTTTTTTTAAAGCCTTTTTGGTAGTGCTATTAGAATCAACCTATGTCAAATTCATTATCAACGTTTTAGTTCTACTGCTGTGTTACTGAACTTTGCCCTGAAATATACTCGAAATGGCGTTTTGTCTAGTTTCGGATGTTGCCGGCGGGCAGATCAACATCATAGAAACGCTGGCGCAGTGTGTTTTTAAAGCCTTTTGGTAGTGCTACTAAAATCACACCATTTGAGGTTGTTTATCGAAGTTTTTGTTCTACTGCTGTAGTACTGAAGTCTGTACAGCGGTACATTTGAACGTGCGTTTTCTGTCGGATAAAGAGAGTTGCCAGCAGGCAGATCAACATCATAGACACGCTGGCGCAGCGTTTTTTTTAAAGCCTTTTGGTAGTGTTACTGAAATCGCACCCTTTGAGACCGTTTATCACAGTTTTGGTTCTACTGCTGTATGATTGAAAGTTCGAAAGTAGTCAAAAACACGTCTGGTCGTCGGATAACGAGTGTTGCCGGCGGGCAGATCAACATCATAGACACGCTGGCGCAGCGTTTTTTAAAAGCCTTTTGGTAGTGCTACTAAAGTCACACCACTTGAGGTTTTTTATCGCAGATTTTGTTCTACTGTTGTAGTACTGAAGTCTGAACAGTGGTACATTTAAACGTGCTTTTTCTGTCGGATAACGAGTGTTGCCAGTAGGCAGATCAACATCATGGACGTGCTGGCACAGTGTTTTTTTAAAGCCTTTTGGTAGTGCTACTAGAATCAACCTATTTGAAATTCTTTATAGACGTTTTAGTCCTACTGCTGTGTTACTGAAGTATGCACTAAAATAGACCCGAAATGGCATTTTTGTCGGGTTTCGGATGTTGCCGGCGGGCAGATCAACATCATAAACACGCTGGCGCAGTGCTTTTTTAAAGCCTTTTGGTAGTGCTACTAAAATCACACCATTTGAGGACCGTTTATCACAGTTTTGGTTCTACTGATGTATGATTGAAAGTTCGAAAGTAGTCAAAAACACGTCAAGTCGTCGGATAACGAGAGTTACCGGCGGGCAGATCAACATCATAGACACGCTGGCGCAGCGTTTTTTCAAAGACTTTCGGTTGTGCTACTAAAATCACACCATTTGAGACCGCTAATCTCAATTTTAGTTCTACTGCTGTGTGAATGAAAGTTCGAAAGTAGTCAAAAACACGTCTGTCGTCGGATAACGATAGTTGCCGGCGGGGTTGTTTATCGCAGTTTTTGTTCTACTGCTGTAGTACTGAAGTCTGTACAGCGATACATTTGAACGTGCGTTTTCTGTCGGATAACGAGTGTTGCCGGCGGGCAGATCAACATCATAAACATGCTGGCGCAGTGTTTTTTTAAAGCCTCTTTGTAGTGCTACTAGAATCAAGCTATTTGAAATTCTTTATCAACGTTTTAGTTCTACTGCTGTGTTACTGAAGTTTGCACTGAAATAGACCCGAAATGGCGTTTTTGTCGGGTTTCGGATGTTGCCGGCGGGCAGATCAACATCAAAGACACGCTGACGTAGTGTTTTTCTTAAAGCCTTTTGGTAGTGCTACTAAAATCACACCATTTGAGACCGTTTATCCCAGTTTTGGTTCTACTGCTGTATGATTGAAATTTCGAAGGTAGTCAATAACTCGTCTGGTCGTCGGATAACGAGAGTTGCCGGCGGGCAGATCAACATCATAGACACGCTGGGGCAGCGTTTATTTAAATTTTAAATCGATTTGGTAGTGCTACTAAAGTCACACCATATGAGGTTGTTTATCGCAGATTTTGTTCTACTGCTGTAGTACTGAAGTCTGTACAGCGGTACATTTTTTCAAAGACTTTCGGTTGTGCTATTAAAATCACACAATTTTAGTTCTACTGCTGTATGAATGAAAGTTCGAAAGTAGTCGAAAACACGTCTGGTCGTCGGATAACGAGAGTTGCCTGAGGGGTTGTTTATCGCAGTTTTTGTTCTACTGCTGTAGTACTGAAATCTGTACAGCGGTAGATTTGAACGTGAGTTTTCTGTTGGATAACGAGTGTTGCCGGCAGGCAGATCAACATCATAAAGATGCTGGCGCAGTGTTTTATTTTAAAGCCTCTTGGTAGTGCTACTAGAATCAACCTATTTGAAATTCTTTATCAACGTTTTAGTTCTACTGCTGTGTTACTGAAGTTTGCACTGAAATAGACCCGAAATGGCGTTTTTGTCGGGTTTCGGATGTTGCCGGCGGGCAGATCAACATCATAAACACGCTGGCGCAGTGCTTTTTTAAAGCCTTTTGGTAGTGCTACTAAAATCACACCATTTGAGAGCGTTTATCACAGTTTTGGTTCTACTGATGTATGATTGAAATTTCGAAGGTAATCAATAACTCGTCTGGTCTTCGGATAACGAGAGGTGCTGGCGGGCAGATCAACATCATAGACACGCTGGAGCAGCGTTTATTTAAATCGTTTTGGTAGTGCTACTAAAGTCACACCATTTGAGGTTGTTTATCGCAGATTTTGTTCTACTGCTGTAGTACTGAAGTCTGTACAGTGGTACATTTGAACGTGCGTTTTCTGTCGGATAACGAGTGTTGCCGGCGGGCAGATCAACATCATAAACATGCTGGCGCAGTATTTTTTTTAAAGCCGCTTGGTAGTGCTACTAGAATCAACCTATTTGAAATTCTTTATCAACGTTTTAGTTCTACTGCTGTGTTACTGAAGTTTGCACTGAAATAGACCCTAAATGGCGTTTTTGTCGGGTTTCGTATGTTGCCGGCGGGCAGATCAACATCAAAGACACGCTGGCGCGGTGATTTTTTTAAAGCCTTTTGGTAGTGCTACTAAAATCACACCATTTGAGACCGTTTATCCCAGTTTTGGTTCTACTGCTGTATGATTGAAATTTAAAAGGTAGTCAATAACTCGTCTGGTCGTCGGATAACGAGAGTTGTCGGAGGGCAGATCAACATCATAGACACGCTGGGGCAGCGTTTATTTAAATCGTTTTGGTAGTGCTACTAAAGTCACACCATTTGAGGTTGTTTATCGCAGATTTTGTTCTACTGCTGTAGTACTGAAGTCTGTACAGTGGTACATTTGAACGTGCGTTTTCTGTCGGATAACGAGTGTTGCCGGTAGGCAGATCAACATCATGGACATGCTGGCACAGTCTTTTTTTAAAGCCTTTTGGTAGTGCTACTAGAATCAAGCTATTTGAAATTCTTTATCAACGTTTTAGTTCTACTGCTGTGTTACTGAAGTTTACACTGAAATAGACACGAAATGGCGTTTTTGTCGGGTTTCGGATGTTGCCGGCGGGCAGATCAACATCATAAACACGCTGGCGCAGTGCTTTTTTAAAGCCTTTTGGTAGTGCTACTAAAACCACACCATTTGAGACCGTTTATCACAGTTTTGGTTCTACTGATGTATGATTGAAAGTTCGAAAATAGTCAAAAACACGTCAAGTCGTCAGATAACGAGAGTTACCGGCGGGAAGATCAACATCATAGACACGCTGGCGCAGCGTTTTTTCAAAGACTTTCGGTAGTGCTACTAAAATCACACCATTTGAGACCGTTTATCTCAATTTTAGTTCTACTGCTGTATGATTGAAAGTTCGAAAGCAGTGAAAAACACGTCTGGTCGTCGGATAACGAGAGTTGCCGGCGGGTTTGTTTATCGCAGTTTTTGTTCTACTGCTGTAGTACTGAAGTCTGTACAGCGTTACATTTGAACGTGCGTTTCCTGTCGGATAACGAGTGTTGCCGGCGGGCAGATCAACATCATAAACATGCTAGCGCAGTGTTTTTTTTAAAGCCTCTTGGTAGTGCTACTAGAATCAACCTATTTGAAATTCTTTATCAACGTTTCGGTTTTACTGCTGTGTTACTGAAGTTTGCACTGAAATAGACCCGAAATGGCGTTTTTGTCGGGTTTTGGATGTTGCCGGCGGGCAGATCAACATCAAAGACACGCTGGCGCGGTGTTTTTTTAAAGCCTTTTGGTAGTGCTACTAAAATCACACCATTTGAGACCGTTTATCCCAGTTTTGGTTCTACTGCTGTATGATTGAAATTTCGAAGGTAGTCAATAACTCGTCTGGTCGTCGGATAACGAGAGTTGCCGGCGGGCAGATCAACATCATAACACGCTGGGGCAGCGTTTATTTAAATCGTTTTGGTAGTGCTACTAAAGTCACACCATTTGACGTTGTTTATCGCAGATTTTGTTCTACTGCTGCAGTACTGAAGTCTGTACAGTGGTACATTTGAACGTGCATTTTCTGTCGGATAACGAGTGTTGCCGGTAGGCAGATCAACATCATGGACATGCTGGCACAGTGTTTTTCAAAAGCCTTTTGGTAGTGCTACTAGAATCAACCTATTTGAAATTCTTTATCAACGTTTTAGTTCTACTGCTGTGTTACTGAAGTTTGCACTGAAATAGACCCGAAATGGCGTTTTCGTCGGGTTTCGGATGTTGCCGGCGGGCAGATCAACATCATAAACACGCTAGTGCTTTTTTAAAGCCTTTTGGTAATGCTACTAAAATCACACCATTTGAGACCGTTTATCACAGTTTTGGTTCTACTGATGTATGATTGAAAGTTCGAAAGTAGTCAAAAACACGTCTGGTCGTCGGATAACGAGAGTTGCCGGCGGGGTTGTTTATCGCAGTTTTTGGTCGACTGCTGTAGTACTGAAGTCTGTACAGCGGTACTTTTGAACGTGCGTTTTCTGTCGGATAACGAGTGTTGCCGGCGGGCAGATCAACATCATAAACATGCTGGCGCAGTGTTTTTTTAAAAGCCTCTTGGTAGTGCTACTAGAATCAACCTATTTGAAATCCTTTATCAACGTTTCAGTTCTACTGCTGTGTTACTGAAGTTTACACTGAAATAGACCCTAAATGGCGTTTTCGTCGGGTTTCGGATGTTGCCGGCGGGCAGATCAACATCAAAGACACGCTGGCGCGGTGTTTTTTTTAAAGCCTTTTGGTAGTGCTACTAAAATCACACCATTTGAGACGTTTGCAGGTTCTGTCTATCCTAGTAGTGTAACGCTTGCTGTCTTGTTAATTATGCTACCTGCCTGAGGTTGTTCTCTTTCTCGTTCCCATTCGTTTAATTGTTTACGTAAGTCATTTAGCTGTATTTATACGTTTTCACCTCTACCAGTATTTTCCAACGACTGCTTCTATTTTTCTTAGGGATTTTATTTAAAGTTTAATCATATCTGCTCTGATAGACCGTATAAAGCTCTGTCAACAAAGCTCCCTTCGCATAACGCTCTCCGGGGAGCATCATGCTTATTTTACATCCGCTTAAAGCTCATCGTCGTCGTCGTCGTCGTCGTCATCATCATCATCATTATCATCATCATCATCATCATCATCATCAAAAGCAGCAGCAACAGCAGTCAGTCTTCTTCATCATCAACATCATCATAAACATCATCATCATCATCGTCATCATCATCATCATCAAAAGCAGCATCAACAGCAGTCAGTATTCTTTATCTTCAACATCATCATCATCATCATCATCATCATCATCATCATCATCATCCTCATCATCATCAAATTATCCTCATCACTGATCAAGATACCCAAGGTACTCGTAATACGTAAAACAACAATTTATTGCTATATTTAAAACTTTGATAAAGTTATATAACAAAATTGCTTCAATATCTCTTTGAAGCACTTCACTGTACTGATGAAGCAATGTTATAGCAATCTGCCAGTAATTACAAGGTTAGCAACCTACGTCACGCGCACGCGTCAAAACGGATCCGTTTACATACACGGAAGCACGATTCGGTAGCTGGTAAGTGGATTCTTATTAAGATATACAAAACATTTGGTAAATTGACAATGCCCACCGTACCGCATGGATTAGAAGGCTTTTATTAAACCTTAAATAAGCTGTAAACTACCAACCGTTTGTTAGTTTACTTCGATATATCGCATTTCCACCAAAATGTAAACGGTACCTGGCTTTGAAATGAGATTGTATCGAAGTAAACTAAAAACGGCTGGGAGTTTACAGCTTATTTAAGGTTTAATAAAATGTCTTTCATCCATGCGGTACGGTAGGCATTGTCAATTAACCAAATGTTTCGTAAATCTTGGTAAAAACCACTTACCAGCTCCCGAATCTAGCTTCTGTGTATGTAAACGGATCTGTTTTAGCGCGTGCGCGTGACGTAGGTTGCTACCATACCAAATGTCCAATATTCTGTACCACGTCGATGATAGTACACTGTGCAAAATCACAAAAACAGCTTGAAATAATAAAAAAAAAAATAAAAAAAATATGATGATGATGATGATGATGATGATGATGATAAAGAAGAAGTTGATGATGATGATGATGATGATGATGATGATGATGATGATGATGATGATAAAATAAGAAGATGATGACAAAAAAGAAGAAGAAGAAGAAGAAGAAGAAGAAGAAGAAGAAGAAGAAGAAGAAGAAGAAGAAGAACAACAACAACAACAACAACAACAAGAAGATGGTGATGGTGACGATGACGATGATGATTATAAAAATAATATAATTTTTCTTTATATTTGTTCTTCTTATTATTATTAAATCCAACTTTATAATAAAGGTACGGTGTCCTGTTAGGGCCATGTTACCATCGTATATTACCATCGACCATCGATAGTAAGATGCGATGGACCATCGACCATCGCATCTTACCACCCATCTTACCATACCATCGCATCTTAACCGACCATCGCATCTGACCATCGACCTAGACATTTTTCTACGGTAATCGTGAGATCTTGATCAGCATGATAATTGATAAGTCGATGGTCGATGGTCGATGGTAAGATGCTATAGTAAGATGCGATGGTCGATGGTAAGATGCGATGGTAAGATGCGATGGTCGATGGTAAGATGCGATGGTCTATGTTAAGATGCAATGGTCGACGGTATGATGCGATGGTAAGATGCGATGGTCGAACGTAAGATGCGATGGTTGATGGTCCATCGCATCTTACCATCGACCATCGCATTTTACATGGACCATCGCATCTTCACCATCGCATCTTACCATCGGACCATCGCATCTTACCATCTCATCTTAACATCGACCATCGCATCTTAGCATCGACCATCGACCTAGGTCGATGGTCAATCGTAAGATGCGATGGTAACATGACCCTAACAGGACACCGTATAAAGGCCTAATAATATTGCCAAGTGTCCCTTTAATCCTAATTGTCAGTTGTCCCTTTAATCAAATTGGCAAGTGTCGTTTTAATCCGCATTTATTTTGAGTCTTTCTTGGGATAGTTCTCCACAGTAGTCAAACTAATATAATATCACTTTTAATCACTTTTACTATAGATGAGCATTTCTAATATAAATCCTTTCACAGTATATATTTTTTGACGGTCCCCGGTTTTGAAGCCTGTTATGATGAGGTAGCAATGAACAATTTCATTTATCACTTTTGCATTTACACTGCTTCAATGAGCTGTCCCTTTTTTCAAACTCAAACACGTCGGTTTAATTGACGGGAATATAAACCTACGGTGTCCTGTTAGGACCATGATACCATCGCATCTTACCATCGAGCATCGACCTAGGTCGATGGTCGATGGTAAGTTGCGATGGTCGATGGTAAGATGCGATGGTCGGGATGCTTACCATCGACCATCGCAACTTACCATCGTATCTTACCATCGGCCATCGCATCTTACCATCGACCATCGTATCTTACCCTCGACCATCGACTTATCAATTCTCATGCTGATCAAGATCTCACGATTACCGTAGAAAAATGTCTATGTCGATGGTCTATGGTAAGATGCGATGGTCGATGGTAAGATGTGATGGTCGATGGTAAGATGCGATGGTAAGATGCGATGGTCGATGGTAAGATGCGATGGACCTAGGTCGATGGTAAGATGCCATGGTAACATGGCCCTAACAGGACACCGTATAATACAGTCAACGTATTCTACGATTTGTTGTAACCGGAGGCCCCGGGTTCAATCCTCCGTAGTGCCACTGAGTTCCGTCGGTGTGTTCTTGGGCAAGACACTTTCCCTCAGCCTCGTCCGTCGGATGGGGACGTAAACCGGGCGGTCCCGTGTATCGGTCTATCCTCCGAGCACGTAAAAGATTGAATTGGATTTTATAGTCGCACCAACAGCTAAGGTCATACGGCGACTTTCTAGCTTCCATTGGTGGAGGAAGACCCCAGGTGCCCCTCCGGGCAATTTTCGTGCACGGGCGGGCACCTGGGTAGAACCACCGACGTTCCGCAAGCCAGCTGGGTAGCTTCCTCACATAAACATTCCTAGGCCCCTGAGGGATCGAACCTACAGCGGTGAGGGGCAAGTGATTTCAAGTCATAGACGTTAACCACTAGGCCACGAACGCCCCCTGCACGTAAAAGAACCATAGGAATCTATTCGATAATAAGAGTGGGGCAGGTTCCCTGATTCCTATGTATCCTTCCCCTCGCTCTGGGGCGGCTCAAAATAACCTATACTGTGTTGATGAGCCGTTAAACAACATTCAGTTTATCTCGGCAATTTACTACTAGAAAAAACAGTAATTGGACGTGTCATATCCACTCGGTTTACAACACCGCCGTGGCTGGTTTGGCACAGTGGTGTTTATATTCGCATAATTCGTCATATACACAATTCGTCCATATAAAGAAAAAACGGCTATGAAGGTAAACTATTTAGGTTATTTAACAGTGTGTTCTGCTTGTCATTAAAATACAACACACACAGAAATCTTGAGCCGATACAAAGAGTCACGTGAATATGCTTGAAATTTAATATTAGGTGTCGCTTGACTGATAAGTGGGTACGCATTAGGTCGAGTGGGGGTCATCTCAAGCATTTAGAAGTTATTTACTGGTGTACCGATATCAGTTGGCAAAGTTTATGTTTTTCCTAAACGTAAAAAGTGAGCAATAGTTCATAACAGTTTCTTATGTCAATTAGTTCATCACCTCCAACAACAATAATACGATACATGATGCGGCTTGTTGGTAAGAAGTTCGAACCACATTGAAACCGGTTTGTTTGATTTTTTGAAGTTTGTTTTCTTTTTATTTTCATTTTTAAATTGTCCCCGTGCATTCAAGACACCCCCGGCTCTGCTGATATAGCTGTTTGTTTTCTTTTTATTTTCATTTTTAAATTATCCCCGTGAATTTCAAGACACCACCGGCTATACTGATATAGCTGTAGAGTCATTTTATGTACGCTGCGGAGTGCATTTTACAAGACTTCTAATCAATCGTGATCTATCGACTGAAATGTTCATTTTGCAATAAAATAAAAAGATAAAACAAATTAAAAATAAATAAAAATATGAATAAGAAAAATCAAAAGAGATATTTAACTAAATAAAAAAAGATTTTAATGGACTTCAAACTCGAGGTCAAAGAATTATTTCCAACATTTGTTTTACACGCCGACGCTTTATCCAATGTATAGCAATGACACGGAAAGTAAAGTAAGGCTATGTCGGGTGAAACAAGGTAACCTTTGTTTGTTTATCTGTATCGACTGTGTAAACATTGCCAATTGATGTTGGTACACCTGTAGTTGTGATAGGAAGGTATCAACATAGTATACCAAAATATTTTTCAAATCACTTTGGAAAAAAACAGGCAAGACATTACGCAGGCGAACATGGACAGTCGGATGACAGCTCGTTCGACTTCTCAAGGCTTTGTCTATTTATGGGGCAACTAAGTTTGAAACGGGACATAATTCTGTAAAATACATAACCGAGTTATGGCACGTGTAGTGAATACGTTTCTGTCAAGCAGTTTCTGAGATATGAGCTTACCGAAAAACGCTAACGAAGAAATTGACTAAGTACAAAAAGGAGCACAACTTTGTCAAAATAGGTGGCAGAGTTTTGTGACTTGCGTATGTCTCGTTTTCTATTTATACTGAATGCATGAGGGAAGTTGCATTGAGTCTTGCGCGTGGCATGGTTTCTATTCATACTGAATGCATGAGGGAAGTTGCAATGAGTTTTGCCTGGCTGTTTCTGTGATATGAGCCTACACAAAACAGGTTAACCAAGAAGTTTACTAAAAGTGTGTGTGGTGGGGAGGTGTGCGGGTGGGGGTGGGGGTGGGGGGGGGGGGGTGAAGGGGGATGGGGGAGATGGGGAGGCGATAATAGCTTAATTTCTTTATTTTATTCCAAACGTTTCCCTCTGTTACACTCTGTATCACTTCGTCATGCAGATATATTTCCCCCCAACTGGGATGGAATGTGGTGTGCGGGGTGGGCAGCGGGCATACAACACAGTGTATCGAATGAGTGATAGACAAATGTTCAAATTGATAGCTTAATATTAGATCCCAAATTAAATTAACAATGTTATTATGGTTCATTTGATAAATTCTTTAAATATTTTTTAGTACCGGTCTAAATCTATTACTACAGTGACATCATTATCGGACTTCCTCCTACCGGGACTAATCCCCGCCACCACATCCCGCATTGAGGAAAAACATTGATAGGTGCATCGGGGACATGCTTAACCATTACATGGTCCAAGTATTAACTTTCACACCCCATCCAACCCCTTCTCCAAGAAGCGAAAACGGGGTTGGCTGGGTACGAAATAAAACCGTAATAGTTTGCATATTGTACAATTAAAACAATTAACATGCAATTTTAAACAGTTTATCGCATTTTTTCAGTAAACACATATTTTTGAATATGTTTTATTGTCCAAATATCCGTTATACAATCCTGTTAATATACGCTTTCCCATCACGTAATGAAATTAAGGCGGGACCACGTAATGCAAAATGTATACCAAAGTATGTAGTTATATTGTCCATGTCAAGCTTTTAACCCTTAACACGCTACAGGGGCGTCCGTGGCCGAGTGATTAACGTCTCTGACTTGAAATCACTTGCCCCTCACCGCTGTTGGTTCGATCCCTCAGGGGCCTAGGAATCTTTATGTGAGGAAGCTATCCAGCTGGCTTGCGGAACGTCGGTGGTTCTACCCAGGTGCCCGCCCGTGCACGAAAATTGTCCGGAAGGGCACCTGGAGTCTTCCTCCACCAATGGAAGCTGGAAAGTCGCCATATGACCTTAGCTGTTGGTGCGACTATAAAATCCAATTCAATTAATTCAAAAAACGTAACCCGCTACATATATAATGGACTGTTCTTTCTTTGAATTAATACAATTCATTTATGTGGCACAGGGGTGTTTTGGTGAAATTCACTGCTGCCGAAAATTGTAAACCCTGATCAGCCTGCAGGCTCATCGGGGTTTACAATGGACGCAAAGGATATTATAGTCGTGCTTAGCGGGTTAAGGGTTAAAATTGGCATTATATGTTCGAACGCTTGGCATGATATCAGGCAAGCAAAACAACAGAAGAAGTAAAGCAAAACCTCCACCCCTCCACCACCACCACACACACACACACACACACACGCACACATAATATCACCCCCAACCAATAACCATCGCCTTCCCAACATTTGAAACGTTTTTATTTAGCTTGACTGCATACTAATGCTTATCTTACTCCCTGTGTAAACTATTATTTACATTTAGTGTTTTGAGAAGTCCCCTCATACAGTTATTTACGTTAAGGAAGAAAAGTGAATACGATTATAATCAAAATGTAAATATTGACAAAATATTACAAGATGAGAATAGTTAAATGTTAATAGAAATGCAGTCACTGGAAACTAGGAGTTTGTGAGAGAATGAGCTGACGGAATGTTTAGTGATAAGAGAGTGCAGAGCGGAGTTATTCCACAACGTGAGTGATCCTTTATTTGTAACATGTTCTTTTCTGATATGCATTAGTCACTAACAAGCCCATCAACCGGCTATTTCCTGGGCGGATGTGATATCGAACAATTTGCCAAGGTTACTAAATAATTAAATTACATATGAAAGGAGATGCTTTTGTTTATTTATTTATATCCGTCGTTAATTGGATGTTCAAATATGATCAAATATATTACGAACCATTATCCGACTGTCTGCCTTAAAAAATAAAGAAAATCTTAACATTCAAATTTCAGGTTTGCAGAAAACTATGAGGCACGGTATTGCTTTTTAATACAATTCAGTGATATCAGTGATATTACTCCTTCGAATAGGTGATATCACTGATTCAAATTTAAATGAGTGATATCACCTATTCGAATCAGTGATTAGGTGATATCACCGATTCAAAACGAAAGGGTGATATCACCTATTGAATGAATGATATCACCTATTTGAATCAGTGATGTCACCCATTCAATAGGTCATATCACGCTTTCGTTTTAAATCAGTGATATCACCTAATCGAATCAGTGATATCACCTATTCGTTTTTTACAACAAGAAAAATACAGACTTCCCCAAAGAGTTTCATGGAGAACGTTATACGTGCCTGGTATTATATACTATTATATACGTAGTATTGCTAACGGTTAGTTGTAATAATTAACTAATAACTGTCCACTGTGTTTCTCGGTGTAATTGTTGAAGGGTGTGTTTATCTACAACTTGAATTACTGTATCAAATAATATCAAATAATAGAAAAGGCATAGAAAATGAAATTATAATAATATGTTTTGTTTTGTGTTGTTTTTGCGAGGAGGGGGCAGCAGTACCACATCTTCTGGATCGATCCCTGTAGGGGTAGGTTAGGGTGTATACCCCTTCTGCTGTGTGGGGGAGAGGGTGGGGGAAATATCCGCATCTATTGCTGCAAGAGCTGATGCGACCATAACATGAAAGCCGGCCATTATCTGCCGATGACGAAAGAACCTGCCAAATGTTGTTTTGAATAAGTGATATCACTGATTCGAATGAGTGATATCACCGATTCGAATCGGTCATATCACTGATTCGTATAGGTGATATCACCGATTCATTCTGAATGCGTGATATCACCTATTGAATGGGTGATATCATCTATTCTTATCAGTGATATCACTCATTCGAATCAGTAATATCATTTATTCAAAACGAATGAGTGATATCACCCATTCGAATAGGGGATATCACTGATTCGAATAGGTGATATCACTCATTCAAAATGAATGGGTGATATCATCAATTGAATGGGTGATATCACCTATTCGAATGAGTAATATCACCTATTCAAATGGGTGATATCACTCATTCGTTTTGAATAAGTGATATCACTGATTCGAATGAGTGATATCACTGATTCGAATCTCGATGCTCTATCAAAATTATGAATACATGAATCTTGTTTTGCTGACCATAAAGTGTTACTACTTAAATCGAAACAGGTTAAACAATTCTAAACATCTGTATAGAAAATGTTTTTTTTTTTGTGTGTGGGTGTCTTAAGAAGCATAAAACGATATATACTAAAGGAAAAAAGAAACGCAAGACGGGCATATCCGCTATATATTGTATAATACGATGCTGTTAATCGAATGGTACATGTCTACATAACACCTTTCCTTTCAGAAAACTGACTAGCACAACACATACAGTACCAAATATTATCACTCAAAATTTCATCATTTTCGCATTCGATTGAAAAAAATCGAGATGACGTCAGTTATTATTGATAGAATACTTGTTTGACTCAAGCAGGTGAGTAAGCTTTAAATGTAATATTTTGCAATCGCCGCTTTCGACATATATGAACTCGTGTTATGCCGCTTTACATTAACTACAGTAATAAAATGGCTTAAACTTCAACACTTATGAACTAGTGTTACGCCACTTTACATTAACTACAGTAATAACACGGCTTAAACTTCAACATATATGAACTCGTGTTATGCCGCTTTACATTAACTACAGTAATAAAATGGCTTAAACTTCAACACTTATGAACTCGTGTTACGCCGCTTTACATTAACTACAGTAATAAAATGGCTTAAAGTTCAACATTTATGGACTCGTGTTACGCCACTTTACATTAACTACAGTAATAACATGGCTTAAAATTCAACATTGATGAACTCGTGTTACGCCGCGTTACATTAACTACAGTAATAAAATGGCTTAAAGTTCAACATTTATGGACTCGTGTTACGCCACTTTACATTAACTACAGTAATAACATGGCTTAAAATTCAACATTGATGAACTCGTGTTACGCCGCGTTACATTAACTACAGTAATAACATGGCTTAAACTTCAACATTGATGAACTCGTGTTACGCCGCGTTACATTAACTACAGTAATAACATGGCTTAAACGTCAACATTGATGAACTCCTGTTACGCCGCTTTACATTAACTACAGTAATAAAATGGCTTAAAGTTCAACATTTATGGACTCGTGTTACGCCACTTTACATTAACTACAGTAATAACATGGCTTAAAATTCAACATTGATGAACTCCTGTTACGCCGCTTTACATTAACTACAGTAATAAAATGGCTTAAACTTCAACACTTATGAACTCGTGTTACGCCACTTTACATTAACTACAGTAATAACATGGCTTAAACTTCAACATTGATGAACTCGTGTTACGCCGCGTTACATTAACTACAGTAATAACATGGCTTAAACGTCAACATTGATGAACTCCTGTTACGCCGCTTTACATTAACTACAGTAATAAAATGGCTTAAAGTTCAACATTTATGGACTCGTGTTACGCCACTTTACATTAACTACAGTAATAACATGGCTTAAAATTCAACATTGATGAACTCCTGTTACGCCGCTTTACATTAACTACAGTAATAAAATGGCTTAAACTTCAACACTTATGAACTCGTGTTACGCCACTTTACATTAACTACAGTAATAACACGGCTTAAACTTCAACATTGATGAACTCGTGTTACGCCGCGTTACATTAACTACAGTAATAACATGGCTTAAACGTCAACATTGATGAACTCCTGTTACGCCGCTTTACATTAACTACAGTAATAAAATGGCTTAAACTTCAACATTTATGGACTCGTGTTACGCCACTTTACATTAACTACAGTAATAACATGGCTTAAAATTCAACATTGATGAACTCCTGTTACGCCGCTTTACATTAACTACAGTAATAAAATGGCTTAAAGTTCAACATTTATGGACTCGTGTTACGCCACTTTACATTAACTACAGTAATAACATGGCTTAAAATTCAACATTGATGAACTCCTGTTACGCCGCTTTACATTAACTACAGTAATAAAATGGCTTAAAGTTCAACATTTATGGACTCGTGTTACGCCACTTTACATTAACTACAGTAATAACATGGCTTAAAATTCAACATTGATGAACTCGTGTTATGCCACTTTACATTAACTACAGTAATAACATGGCTTAAAATTCAACATTGATGAACTCCTGTTACGCCGCTTTACATTAACTACAGTAATAAAATGGCTTAAACTTCAACACTTATGAACTCGTGTTACGCCACTTTACATTAACTACAGTAATAACACGGCTTAAACTTCAACATTGATGAACTCGTGTTACGCCGCGTTACATTAACTACAGTAATAACATGGCTTAAACGTCAACATTGATGAACTCCTGTTACGCCGCTTTACATTAACTACAGTAATAAAATGGCTTAAACTTCAACATTTATGGACTCGTGTTACGCCACTTTACATTAACTACAGTAATAACATGGCTTAAAATTCAACATTGATGAACTCCTGTTACGCCGCTTTACATTAACTACAGTAATAAAATGGCTTAAAGTTCAACATTTATGGACTCGTGTTACGCCACTTTACATTAACTACAGTAATAACATGGCTTAAAATTCAACATTGATGAACTCCTGTTACGCCGCTTTACATTAACTACAGTAATAAAATGGCTTAAAGTTCAACATTTATGGACTCGTGTTACGCCACTTTACATTAACTACAGTAATAACATGGCTTAAAATCAACATTGATGAACTCGTGTTATGCCACTTTACATTAACTACAGTAATAAAATGGCTTAAACTTCAACATTAATGAACTCTTGTTACGCCACTTTACATTAACTACAGTAATAAAATGGCTTAAACTTCGAAATTTATGAACTCGTGTTATGCCGCTTTACATTAACTACAGTAATAAAACGTCTTGATCTTCAACATTGATGAACTCTTGTTAAGCCACTTTACATTAACTACAGTAGTCAAACTCGTGTTACCCCGCATTACATTAACAACAATATTAGAATGGCTTAAACTTCGACATATATGAACTCGTGTTACGCCACTTTACATTAACTACAGTAATAACATGGCTTAACCTTCAATATTGATGAACTCGTGTTACGCCGCTTTACATTAAATACAGTAATCATACAGTTTAAACTTCAACATTTATGATCTCGTGTTGCGCCGCTTTACATTAACTACAGTAATAACATGGCTTAAACTTCAACATTTATGAACTCGTATTATGCCACTTTACATTAACTACAGTAATAAAATGGCTTAAACTTCAACATTTATGAACTCGTGTTATGACGCTTTACATTAACTACAGTAATAAAATGGCTTAAACTTCAACATTGATGAACTCGGGTTACGCCACTTTACATTAACTACAGTAATAAAATGGCTTAAATTTCAGCATTGATGAACTAATGTTACGCCGCTTTACATTAAATACAGTAATCAAACGGCTTAAACTTCAACATTTAAGATCTCGTATTACGCCTCTTTACATTAACTACAGTAGTAAAGCGGCTTAAACTTCAACATTTATAAACTCCTGTTATGCTGCTTAACATTAACTACAGTAGTAAAACGGCTTAAACTTCAACATTGATGAACTCGTGTTACACCGCTTTACATTAACCACGGTAATAACACAGCTTAAACTTCAACATTGATGAACTCGTGTTACGCCGCTTTACATTAACTACAGTAATAACATGGCTTAAACTTCAACATTGATGAACTCGTGTTACGCTGCTTTACATTACCTACAGTAATAAAATGGCTTAACTTCAACATTGATGAACTCGTGTTACGTCGCTTTACATTAACTACAGTAATAAAATGGCTTAAACTTCAACATTTATGATGTCGTGCTACGCCGCTTTACATTAACTACAGAGGGCTGGGGTGGCGCAGTCGGTAGCGCGGCGGATTTGTAACCGGAGGCCCCGGGTTCAATCCTCCGTGGTGCCACTGAGTTCCGTCGGTGTGTTTTTGGGCAAGACACACTCCCTTAGCCTAGTCCGTCGGACGTAAACCGGGCGGTCCCGTGTATCGGTCTATCCTCCGAGCACGTTAAAGAACCATAGGAATCTATTCGATAATAAGAGTAGGGCAGGTTCCCGGATTTCTATGTATCCTTCCCCTCCCTCTGAGGCGGCTCTAAATAACCAATACTGTGTTGACGAGCCGTTAAACAACGTTCAATTCAATTACATTAACTACAGTAATAACATGGCTTAAATTTTAACATCGATGAACTCGTGTTACGCCGCTTTACATTAACTACAGTAAAAAAACGGTTTAAACTTCGACATATATGAACTCGTGTTACGCCGCTTTACATTAACCACAGTAATAACATGGCTTAAACTTTAACATTGATGAACTCGTGTTATGCCGATTCACATTAATTACAGTAATCAAACGGATTAAACTTCAGCATTTAAGATTTCGTGTTACGCCGCTTTACATTAACTACAGTTGTAAAACGGCTTAAACTTCAACATTTATGATCTCGTGTTAAGCCACTTTAAATTAACTACAGTAGTAAAACGGCTTAAACTTTAACATTTATGTACTCATGTTATGCCGTTTTACATTAACTACAGTAATAAAACGTCTTAAACTTCAACATTGATGAACTCTTGTTAAGCCACTTTACATTAACTACAGTAGTAAAACTCGTGTTACGCCGCATTACATTAACTACAATAGTAGAATGGCTTAAACTTCGACATTTATGAACTCGTGTTACGCCGCGTTACATTAACTACAGTAGTAAAATGGCTTAAACTTCAACAATGATGAACTTGTGTTACGCCGCTTTACATTAACTACAGTAATAACAGGGCTTAAACTTCAACATTGATGAACTCGTGTTATGCCGCTTTACATTAAATACAGCAATCAAACGGCTTAAACTTCAACATTTATGATCTCTCGTTGCGCCGCTTTACATTAACTACAGTAATAATATGGCTTAAACTTCAACATTTATGAACTCGTATTACGACACTTTAAATTAACTACAGTAATAAAATGGCTTAAACTTCAACATTTATGAACTCGTGTTATGGCACTTAACATTAACTACAGTAATAAAATGGCTTAAACTTCAACATTGATGAACTCGGGTTACGCCGCTTTACATTAACTACAGTAATAAAATGGCTTAAACTTCAATATTGATGAACTTGTGTTATGCCGCTTTACATTAAATACAGTAATCAAACGGCTTAAACTTCAACATTTAAGATCTCGTGTTACGCCGCTTTACATTAACTACAGTAGTAAAGCGGCTTAAACTTCAACGTTTATAAACTCGTGTTACGCCGCTTTACATTAACCACGGTAATAACAAGGCTTAAACTTCAACATTGATGAACTCCTGTTACGCCGGTTTACATTAACTACAGTAATAACATGGCTTAAACGTCGACATTGATGAACTCGTGTTACGCCACTTTACATTAACTACAGTAATAACATGGCTTAAACTTCAACATTGATGAACTCGTGTTATGCCACTTTACATTAACTACAGTAATAAAATGGCTTAAACTTCAACATTAATGAACTCTTGTTACGCCACTTTACATTAACTACTGTAATAAAATGGCTTAAACTTCGAAATTTATGAACTCGTGTTATGCCGCTTTACATTAACTACAGTAATAAAACGTCTTGATCTTCAACATTGATGAACTCTTGTTAAGCCACTTTACATAAACTACAGTAGTCAAACTCGTGTTACGCCGCATTGCATTAACAACAATAGTAGAATGGCTTAAACTTCGACATATATGAACTCGTGTTACGCCACTTTACATTAACTACAGTAATAACATGGCTTAACCTTCAACATAGATGAACTCGTGTTACGCCGCTTTACATTAAATACAGTAATCATACAGTTTAAACTTCAACATTTATGATCTCGTGTTGCGCCGCTTTACATTAACTACAGTAATAACATGGCTTAAACTTCAACATTTATGAACTCGTATTATGCCACTTTACATTAACTACAGTAATAACATGGCTTAAACTTCAACATTTATGAACTCGTATTATGCCACTTTACATTAAGTACAGTAATACAATGGCTTAAACTTCAACATTTATGAACTCGTGTTATGGCGCTTTACATTAACTACAGTAATAAAATGGCTTAAACTTCAACATTGATGAACTCGGGTTACGCCACTTTTCATTAACTACAGTAATAAAATGGCTTAAACTTCAGCATTGATGAACTAATGTTATGCCGCTTTACATTAAATACAGTTATCAAACGGCTTAAACTTCAACATTTAAGATCTCGTATTACGCCTCTTTACATTAACTACAGTAGTAAAGCGGCTTAAACTTCAACATTTATAAACTCCTGTTATGCTGCTTTACATTAACTACAGTAGTAAAACGGCTTAAACTTCAACATTGATGAACTCGTGTTACACCGCTTTACATTAACCACGGTAATAACACAGCTTAAACTTCAACATTGATGAACTCCTGTTACGCCGCTTTACATTAACTACAGTAATAACATGGCTTAAACTTCAACATTGATGAACTCGTGTTACGCTGCTTTACATTACCTACAGTAATAAAATGGCTTAACTTCAACATTGATGAACTCGTGTTACGTCGCTTTACATTAACTACAGTAATAAAATGGCTTAAACTTCAACATTTATGATGTCGTGCTACGCCGCTTTACATTAACTACAGAGGGCTGGCGTGGCGCAGTCGGTAGCGCGGCGGATTTGTAACCGGAGGCCCCGGGTTCAATCCTCTGTGGTGCCACTGAGTTCCGTCGGTGTGTTTTTGGGCAAGACACACTCCCTTAGCCTAGTCCGTCGGACGTAAACCGGGCGGTCCCGTGTATCGGTCTATCCTCCGAGCACGTTAAAGAACCATAGGAATCTATTCGATAATAAGAGTAGGGCAGGTTCCCGAATTTCTATGTATTCTTCCCCTCCCTCTGAGGCGGCTCTAAATAACCTATACTGTGTTGACGAGCCGTTAAACAACGTTCAATTCAATTACATTAACTACAGTAATAACATGGCTTAAACTTTAACATCGATGAACTCGTGTTACGCCGCTTTACATTAACTAAAGTAAAAAAACGGTTTAAACTTCGACATATATGAACTCGTGTTACGCCGCTTTACATTAACCACAGTAATAACATGGCTTAAACTTTAACATTGATGAACTCGTGTTGTGCCGATTCACATTAACTACAGTAATCAAACGGATTAAACTTCAGCATTTAAGATTTCGTGTTACGCCGCTTTACATTAACTACAGTTGTAAAACGGCTTAAACTTCAACATTTATGATCTCGTGTTAAGCCACTTTAAATTAACTACAGTAGTAAAACGGCTTAAACTTTAACATTTATGTACTCATGTTATGCCGTTTTACATTAACTACAGTAATAAAACGTCTTAAACTTCAACATTGATGAACTCTTGTTAAGCCACTTTACATTAACTACAGTAGTAAAACTCGTGTTACGCCGCATTACATTAACTACAATAGTAGAATGGCTTAAACTTCGACATTTATGAACTCGTGTTACGCCGCGTTACATTAACTACAGTAGTAAAATGGCTTAAACTTCAACATTGATGAACTCGTGTTACGCCGCTTTACATTAACTACAGTAATAACAGGGCTTAAACTTCAACATTGATGAACTCGTGTTATGCCGCTTTACATTAAATACAGCAATCAAACGGCTTAAACTTCAACATTTATGAACTCTCGTTGCGCCGCTTTACATTAACTACAGTAATAACATGGCTTAAACGTCGACATTGATGAACTCGTGTTATGCCACTTTACATTAACTACAGTAATAAAATGGCTTAAACTTCAACATTAATGAACTCTTGTTACGCCACTTTACATTAACTACAGTAATAAAATGGCTTAAACTTCGAAATTTATGAACTCGTGTTATGCCGCTTTACATTAACTACAGTAATAAAACGTCTTGATCTTCAACATTGATGAACTCTTGTTAAGCCACTTTACATAAACTACAGTAGTCAAACTCGTGTTACGCCGCATTGCATTAACAACAATAGTAGAATGGCTTAAACTTCGACATATATGAACTCGTGTTACGCCACTTTACATTAACTACAGTAATAACATGGCTTAACCTTCAACATAGATGAACTCGTGTTACGCCGCTTTACATTAAATACAGTAATCATACAGTTTAAACTTCAACATTTATGATCTCGTGTTGCGCCGCTTTACGTTAACTACAGTAATAACATGGCTTAAACTTCAACATTTATGAACTCGTATTATGCCACTTTACATTAAGTACAGTAATACAATGGCTTAAACTTCAACATTTATGAACTCGTGTTATGGCGCTTTACATTAACTACAGTAATAAAATGGCTTAAACTTCAACATTGATGAACTCGGGTTACGCCACTTTTCATTAACTACAGTAATAAAATGGCTTAAACTTCAGCATTGATGAACTAATGTTACGCCGCTTTACATTAATAACAGTAATCAAACGGCTTGAACTTCAACATTTAAGATCTCGTATTACGCCTCTTTACATTAACTACAGTAGTAAAGCGGCTTAAACTTCAACATTTATAAACTCCTGTTATGCTGCTTTACATTAACTACAGTAGTAAAACGGCTTAAATTTCAACATTGATGAACTCGTGTTACACCGCTTTACATTAACCACGGTAATAACACAGCTTAAACTTCAACATTGATGAACTCCTGTTACGCCGCTTTACATTAACTACAGTAATAACATGGCTTAAACTTCAACATTGATGAACTCGTGTTACGCCGCTTTACATTAACTACAGTAATAAAATGGCTTAACTTCAACATTGATGAACTCGTGTTACGTCGCTTTACATTAACTACAGTAATAAAATGGCTTAAACTTCAACATTTATGATTTCGTGCTACGCCGCTTTACATTAACTACAGAGGGCTGGCGTGGCGCAGTCGGTAGCGCGGCGGATTTGTAACCGGAGGCCCCGGGTTCAATCCTCCGTGGTGCCACTGAGTTCCGTCGGTGTGTTTTTGGGCAAGACACACTCCCTTAGCCTAGTCCGTCGGACGTAAACCGGGCGGTCCCGTGTATCGGTCTATCCTCCGAGCACGTTAAAGAACCATAGGAATCTATTCGATAATAAGAGTAGGGCAGGTTCCCGGATTTCTATGTATCCTTCCCCTCCCTCTGAGGCGGCTCTATATAACCTATACTGTGTTGACGAGCCGTTAAACAACGTTCAATTCAATTACATTAACTACAGTAATAACATGGCTTAAACTTTAACATCGATGAACTCGTGTTACGCCGCTTTACATTAACTAAAGTAAAAAAACGGTTTAAACTTCGACATATATGAACTCGTGTTACGCCGCTTTACATTAACCACAGTAATAACATGGCTTAAACTTTAACATTGATGAACTCGTGTTATGCCGATATCACCGACTACAGTAATCAAACGGATTACACTTCAGCATTTAAGATTTCGCCGCTTTACATTAATTACAGTAGTAAAACGGCTTAAACTTCAACATTTATGATCTCGTGTTAAGACACTTTAAATTAACTACAGTAGTAAAACGGCTTAAACTTTAACATTTATGTACTCATGTTATGCCGTTTTACATTAACTACAGTAATAAAACGTCTTAAACTTCAACATTGATGAACTCTTGTTAAGCCACTTTACATTAACTACAGTAGTAAAACTCGTGTTACGCCGCATTACATTAACTACAATAGTAGAATGGCTTAAACTTCGACATTTATGAACTCGTGTTACGCTGCGTAACATTAACTACAGTAGTAAAATGGCTTAAACTTCAACATTGATGAACTTGTGTTACGCCGCTTTACATTAACTACAGTAATAACAGGGCTTAAACTTCAACATTGATGAACTCGTGTTATGCCGCTTTACATTAAATACAGCAATCAAACGGCTTAAACTTCAACATTTATGATCTCTCGTTCCGCCGCTTTACATTAACTACAGTAATAATATGGCTTAAACTTCGACATTTATGAACTCGTATTACGCCACTTTACATTAACTACAGTAATAAAATGGCTTAAACTTCAACATTTATGAACTCGTGTTATGACACTTAACATTAACTACAGTAATAAAATGGCATAAACTTCAACATTTATGAACTCGGGTTACGCCGCTTTACATTAACTACAGTAATAAAATGGCTTAAACTTCAATATTGATGAACTTGTGTTATGCCGCTTTACATTAAATACAGTAATCAAACGGCTTAAACTTCAACATTTAAGATCTCGTGTTACGCCTCTTTACATTAACTACAGTAGTAAAGCGGCTTAAACTTCAACATTTATAAACTCGTGTTGCGCCGCTTTACATTAACCACGGTAATAACACGGCTTAAACTTCAACATTTATGAACTACTGTTACGCCGGTTTACATTAACTACAGTAATAACATGGCTTAAACGTCAACATTGATGAACTCGTGTTACGCCACTCTACATTAACTACAGTAATAACATGTCTTAAACTTCAACATTTATGAACTTGTGTTATGCCGCTTTACATTAACTACAGTAATAAAATGGCTTCAATTTCAACATTTATGAACTCGTGTTACGCCGCTTTACCTTAACTACAGTAATAAAATGGCTTAAACTTCAACATTGATTAACTCGTGTTATGCCGCTTTACATTAACTACTGTAATAAAAATGACTTAAACTTCAACATTTATGAACTCGTGTTACGCCGCTTTACATTAACTACATTAATAAAATAATTTAAACTTCAACATTTATGAACTCGTGTTACGCCGCTTTACCTTAACTACAGTAATAAAATGGCTTAACATTCAACATTGATTAACTCGTGTTATGCCGCTTTACATTAACTACTGTAATAAAAATGACTTAAACTTCAACATTTATGAACTCGTGTTATGCCGCTTTACATTAACTACAGTAATAAAATGGCTTAAACTTCAGCATTTATGAACTCGTGTTATGCCGCTTTACCTTAACTACAGGAATAAAATGGCTTAAACTTCAGCATTTATGAACTCGTGTTATGCCGCTTTACCTTAACTACAGTAATAAAATGGCTTAAACTTCAACATTTATGAACTCGTGTTATGCCGCTTTACATTAACTACATTAATAAAATGACTTAAACTTCAACATTTATGAACTCGTGTTACGCCGCTTTACATTAACTACATTAATAAAATGACTTAAACTGCAACATTTATGAACTCGTGTTATGCCGCTTTACATTAACTACAGTAATACAATGGCTTCAATTTCAACATTTATGAACTTGTGTTACGCCGCTTTACCTTAACTACAGTAATAAAATGGCTTAAACTTCAACATTGATTAACTCGTGTTATGCCGCTTTACATTAACTACTGTAATAAAAATGACTTAAACTTCAACATTTATGAACTCGTGTTACGCCGCTTTACATTAACTACATTAATAAAATGACTTAAACTTCAACATTTATGAACTCGTGTTACGCCGCATTACCTTAACTACAGTAATAAAATGGCTTAAACTTCAACATTGATTAACTCGTGTTATGCCGCTTTACATTAACTACTGTAATAAAAATGACTTAAACTTCAACATTTATGAACTCGTGTTATGCCGCTTTACCTTAACTACAGGAATAAAATGGCTTAAACTTCAGCATTTATGAACTCGTGTTATGCCGCTTTACCTGAACTACAGTAATAAAATGGCTTAAACTTCAACATTTATGAACTCGTGTTACGCCGCTTTACATTAACTACATTAATAAAATGACTTGAACTTCAACATTTATGAACTCGTGTTATGCCGCTTTACATTAGCTACATTAATAAAATGACTTAAACTTCAACATTTATGAACTCGTGTTACGCCGCTTTACATAAACTACATTAATAAAATTACTTAAACTTCAACATTTATGAACTCGTGTTATGCCACTTTACATTAACTACATTAATAAAATGACTTAAACTTCAACATTTATGAACTCGTGTTACGCCGCTTTACATTAACTACATTAATAAAATGACTTAAACTTCAACATTTATGAACTCGTGTTATGCCGCTTTACATTAATTACAGGAATAAAATGACTTAAACTTCAACATTGATTAACTCGTGTTATGCCGCTTTACATTAACTACAGTAATAAAATGGCTTAAACTTCAACATTAATGAACTCGTGTTATGCCGCTTTACATTAACTACAGTAATAAAATGGCTTAAACTTCGATATTTATAAACTCGTGTTACGCTGCTTTACATTAACTAAAGTAATGAAATGGCTTAAACTTCCACATTGATGAACTCGTGTTACGCAGCTTTACATTAACTACAGTAATAAAATGGCTTAAACTTCAACATTTATAAACTCATGTTACGCCGCTTTACATTAACTACAGTAATAAAATGGCTTAAACTTCAACATTTATAAACTCGTGTTACGCCGCTTTACATTAACTACAGGAATAAAATGACTTAAACTTCAACATTTATAAACTCGTAATACGCCGCTTTACATTAACTACAGTAATAACACGGCTTAAACTTCAACATTGATTAACTCGTGTTATGCCGCTTTACATTAACTACAGTAATAACATGGCTTAAACTTCAACATTGATTAACTCGTGTTATGCCGCTTTACATTAACTACAGTAATAACATGGCTTAAACTTCAACATTGATGAACTCGTGTTACGCCGCTGTACATTAACTACAGTAATAACACGGCTTCAATTCCAACATTTATAAACTCGTATTACGCCGCTTTACATTAACTACAGTAATAACATGGCTTAAACTTCAACATTGATGAACTCGTGTTACGCCGCTGTACATTAACTACAGTAATAACATGGCTTACATTTCAACATTTATGAACTCTTGTTACACCGCTTTACATTAACTACAGTAATAAAATGGCTTAAACTTCGATATTTATAAACTCGTGTTACGCTGCTTTACATTAACTAAAGTAATGAAATGGCTTAAACTTCCACATTGATGAACTCGTGTTACGCAGCTTTACATTAACTACAGTAATAAAATGGCTTAAACTTCAACATTTATAAACTCGTGTTACGCCGCTTTTCATTAACTACAGTAATACAATGGCTTAAACTTCAACATTTATGAACTCGTGTTACTGTGAATATAAAGTCTACAGCTGCACATTTTGTCCTTTCTCTAACTCTCTGCAATCCTTCTTTCACAAATCATCTTCGGATTTTTCTTGAATAGGACACCCAATTAAGTGTGTAGTATATACAGTATGACAGTAATTAAACACTATTGATGTGAACATAATATTAGAAAGAATACTTATATGGCAGAAAAGTTGATTTGTTTTTTATAAACTGGTCCATAAAATAGTCCATTTATCCAGCGAGTGCAGACGAGACATCATTTCTGAATAAGATCAGGCATGTTATCACATCATCAAAAATTCGAAGTACACCATTCTTAACAAGAGCTGTCGGAGAACAGCGCAGCTCGACTATTCGATTTTTTAGAGACTATAAAATTTATATCTAGTATATATACTGAAAGGAAAAAGAAACGTCGGGTCCGTATTTCCGCTATATATTGCATATACTGCACACTTAATTCCATATATATTCCAAGGAAATCCCAAGATGTTTTGTAAAAAAAAAGTGCAGTTAGTTAGAGAAAGGACACAACTGTGATGTTGTAGACGTTTTAATCACAGTACACGTTGTAACAAGAAATTCATAAATGCTGAAGTTCCTCTTTGAAAACACTGAGCCAATTCAGTACTGTATTTAATGTTAATTGACCAAAACTACACAGAAATATGAACAAATAAAAAATAAAAATTGAACTTTGAGTGGGGTGCGGGGTGGGGATGGGGGAGAGGCGGGGGTGGGTGGTGTGGGGAGTGGGGGAAGGTGAGGGCAACATATATGTGTAAGAAGGTATGTAAGAATTCACCAAAACAACACAAAAATATGTAAAAAAAATATATATAAAAAATCGAGTTTTGAGTTGGGATGGGGGAGAGGCGGGGGGTGGGGAGGGCAACATTTACGTGCAAGATAGCTATGTGTAAGAATTGACAAAAACAACACAGAAATATGTAAAAAAAAAAAAAAATCGATGTTTCTCGGACTTAGAATATTTTTTATGAAAATTAAGCGCAAAAAACTAAATATCAGGAAAAGGTGGCATTTTGGCCATTCAACATTTCACTCTTCCCGGACTAAGAAAATTTGATTTTTAGTTTTTGTGTTGTCGTGAAAAAAATTTTAAGTCCGAGAAACATCGAAAATTTTCTAAGTCCGAGAAGTGAAATGTTGAAAGGCTGAAAGGCCACCTTTTTTTGATTTTTAGCTTTTGTGGGTTCGTGAAAAAACTTCTAAATCCGAGAAACATCGAAAATTTTCTAAGTCCGAGAAGTGAAATGTTGAAAGGCCGAAAGAAATATTTTTCTGATATTTATTTTTTGGCGCTTAATTTTCATAAAAAATATTCTAAGTCCGAGAAACATGGAAATTTTTCTAAGTCCGAGAAGTGAAATGTTGAAAGGCCGAAAGGCCACCTTTTCCTGATATTTAGTTTTTTGTGCTTAATTTTCATAAAAAATATTCTATGTCCGAGAAACATGGAAATTTTTCTAAGTCCGAGAAGTGAAATGTTGAAAGGCCGAAAGGCCACCTTTTCCTGATATTTAGTTTTTTGTGCTTAATTTTCATGAAAAATATTCTATGTCCGAGAAACATGGAAATTTTTCTAAGTCCGAGAAGTGAAATGTTGAAAGGCCGAAAGGCCACCTTTTTCTGATATTTAATTTTTTGCGCTTAATTTTCATAAAAAATATATTAAGTCCGAGAAACATTGAACATTTTCTAAGTCCGAGAAGTGAAATGTTGAAAGGCCGAAAGGCCACCTTTTTCTGATACTTAATTTTTTGCGCCTAATTTTCATAAAAAATATTCTAAGTCCGAGAAACATCGAAAATTTTCTAAGTCCGAGAAGAGTGAAATGTTGAAAGGCCTAAATGCCACCTTTTTCTGATTTTTAGCTTTTGTGGGTTCGTGAAAAAACTTCTAAGTCCGAGAAACATCGAAATTTTTCTAAGTCCGAGAAGTATTGAAAAAATCAGTCAGAAAATTGTCCAAGTCTTTGTGTTGTTGTGAACAAAATTCTAAGTCCGAGAAACATCGAACATTTTCCAAGTCCGAGAAGTGTTGAAAAAATCCTTCAGAAAAATGTCTAAGTCCAAGTCCATTTAAGTGCATTGAAAAAGCTAGAACATAAGTTGGCAGAGAACATTGACATTTAGCTCTAAGTTCAAGAAGCAATGAAAAGTCTGTGTGTAAGGTTGAAATGCCTTTCAAAATGTGACCTGCTGGCAAAACTGGACCTGCTGGTAAAAAGTGGACTGAAAATGAGCCATATATGGGAGGGGAAGTGGGGCAGAACACAGAAATATGTAAAAAAAATAAATAAGAGTTTCGAGTGTGTGTGTGTGGGGGGGGGGGGGGGGGGGGTGCGGCGCGAGGGGGCGGGGAGAGAAGCAAGGTGTGCGGGTGAGGGAGCAACATATGTGTAAGCTATGTGTAAGAATTGACCAAAAAAAACACAGAAATATGTAAAAATATATTATATATATACTAGTTTCGAGTGTGTGGTGGGAGTGGCGGGGGAAGTGAGGCGGGGGGGGGGAAAGGGGACAACATGTTTAATAATTGACAAAAGCAACACAGAAATATGTAAAATAACAAAAATAGAGTTTCAAGTGGGGGTGGGGGGAGCGGGGGTGAGAAGCGGTAGTGGGGGTTGGGTTTGGGGTGGGGAGGGCGCAACATATATGTGTAAGAATTGACTAAAACAACAAATAAATATGTAAAAAAAAGAAAAGTTTCAAGTGGGGTGGTGGTGGGGTGGGAGGGGTGGTGAGAGGCGGGGGTGGTGGGGAGGGGCAATATATATGTGTAGGAATTGACTAAAACAACACAGAAATGTTAAAACAAAGTTTAAAATAAAGAAAGTGTGGAAGGGGTGGGAGTGGGGGCGGGGGTGGGGGGAGGAGGGAGCCCATGCCTCAATATGGGTGAATTAAGAATAAGATGCATAATGCTATAAGAAATCCCAAACCAAAATATAGATAAATGAAACCAATTCCAAAATTTAGTTCAGCTAGGACAAGAAATGTAAGAGATATAGACCTGTAAGCACACCTTACACGCAAAATTTGATGTGAAACAGACACATTTTAAGGGCTATCGTAAACACAGCTTACACGCAAAATTTGATGTGAAATGGGAAAATTTGGGTTCCATGGGAGCCCATGGGTTACAGGAACCAAAATTGTTTATGCAACCCTTAAGATAATGCTATAAGGAAGCCCATGACCAAATTTGGTTGTACTAGGATAAGAAATGTAAGAGATATAGACTTGTAAACACAGCTTACCCGCAAACCTTGATGTGGGACGCCGACGCCGACGCCGAACCCGGGGTGATTACATAAGCTATCTTATTCTTCGAATAGTCGAGCTAAACATGAAGATTTGCTTTATATGCCATGTGCCTTCAACACACACACATGATACACATGAAAAGCATGCACGTGCATTGTAAATTGAAACCATACGGTATGGTGAAACATTCGGATAAACAGGTCATTTGATCGTATTCTTATGTTATTATTTAGTTTGTGCTGTTTTTATTCGAATATGATAATAAATTACTCTTGTTTTGCCATGTTTCTATTCACAACAGATACTCAGTTGTGTTAATACATCCAAAAATATAGTTGCCATTTATAATAGTTTGACAATTAAAACCCGTCAGTGCCACCATACTACAGCATTGAGCTTATTTTGAAAGTACATGCCATTGAAAGAATATCTTCTTTTCTTTTTTTACAATGGTGTACTTCGAATTTTTGATGATGTGATAACACGGCTTATTTTATTCAGAAATGATGTCTCGTCTGCATTCGCTGCATAAATGAACTATTTTATGGACCAGTTTATTTCACATAAAAAACAAAACAACTTTGAGTAAAACTGCACCGAACTTTTCGAATATAAAGCGCACAATTTCTGTCATATAAGTATACTTTCTAATATTATGTTCACATCAAAAGTGTTGAATTACTGTCATGTACTATATGGTTGACATTACTCGTGCCTAAAATGCGTACATCGTTGAAAAATTCACTTGACCATATCTCATCGATTTTGGATTTTTTGGATCAAAGATGGCCTACCGATAGTCCTTAACATTACGCCAGTACTAATAACCTCAATCACCCGCCACTACCCTTAACATTACGCCAGTACTAATAACCTCAATCACCCGCCACTACCCTTAACATTACTCCAGTACTAATAACCTCAATCACCCGCCACTACCCTTAACATTACTCCAGTACTAATAACCTCAATCACCCGCCACTACCCTTTGTTTATGTCGGTGTGTATTGATCATAGGTAATCCTATAATACAGTTGCACGTGCTTTATAATAATGTTGATGTGTTATTGTTTGACTGTGGTATCTGTTTCGTTTAATTGGTATGATCGACAACTGGCGTCATGTTAATTGGTCAAATACACTGATACGATACAATGTCCGTCTAAAAAGCGTCATGCCGAGATCCGACATTTTGATGGTGACGTGGTCTCGACGAAAACGCATTGTCTTTGAGTTTAACTCTGCTTCTGTAGAAATGAGCTCGGTTGCAGTGCATGGCAAACTTTAAATCAAGAAGAATATCTCTGGCTAGTTTTTTCCCATGTTAGTATGCTTTTTGACCAGCTAGCTAGTAATGTTCTTATTTCTTCAATTTTAGTCATACTTAACGTTTACCATGTTAGTCCGTCCTGTTGAAAATATAACACTTCGTACTGTAAAATATCACTTTTCCCAACGTAGGTTGTACTCCGGGCATGGTTTTATATTGCTTTCCTTCCTTGACCCAAACCAAATAGTTTTAGTTTTATCTGTAATATTAAGGCCGGAACTATCTGCATACAATTTTAGTGTTAACATTGAGTGTGAACGTGATTCTCTGGAGCCATTTAGAGTCAACTCTTCATTTGTCTAGAGCTTCTAGTCGTGGTGAGGACTTTTAATATTCGTAATTATATTTGTATAACTAAGAAGCTACTCAGGAGTATTCTACCGTTACCATAAACTCCGATTTTTTTTTGAATTTTGTTATCGTAATCATTGTAATATTTAGTGAAATTACGCGCCGTGTTTTAAAAATAAAATTGACCCCATCAATTACTTCTCCTTCCAGTGCCCTTATCAAAGTCTTGTCGAATAATCAAACTGTTAGGGTATATGCATCTAATTCCATCCTCATAGGCCTGCATTATAGCAATATTGAACAAATAGACCTGTTATGCACTATTTTGACAATAAAAACCTCCATTATTGTTGACAACAATCCAAGAAGTGCCACGGTGTCACAGTATATTTTGCATGGAGGTGAATACTACCTATGTGTTTTCCACAGATTTTCCCAGATAGATATTCACTGCAGAAATATTTTAATTAACCAAAAAAATGTCCTAATTGAAATGACTTTTATTTAAAAAAAATAAAAAATGTTGTCACCAGGGGTAACATTCACACCATTTTAGATGTTCATTTACTGCTGCCGGTATCTTATGTCCATTAATTTTCATGTCCCATTTCAGAAAAAAAACACTTCCTGTAGTATTTGGATGCCTATTACCTATATGCTAAATCACAGTTAACAGCACCGTTAAGTTTCAACTTGACAAGCGCAGTGTGTACACAGCTTTAGCAGATATTGTGTTTCCGAACAAAGAAACCCTGTATCACCATCTGTCACCTTAATGAATACGTTTACATATAGATGGCTGTGTGCAGTGAAATATTACCTATGCATTTAAAAGTAATCTGCAGCTATTAAATGACAAAAGCAAGTATTAACACAAGCGCAAAATGGCTGCCCGACAGTAAAGCGAACAAGGGCTCAATGGATAAAGTATTACTAAGTTACTTTCAGTGATAGCAAATGAAGGTATTCGTTAACTGCTGTTAATGAATGATGATACATGGGGACTTTGTTTCTTAAATGAATTATTTACAGTTAAATATATATAACAAATACTATGTTAAGTAAACATATTAATTAATACTAAATGAAATATGCATCAAATGTCATACTTTAATGTTTCCCAATGATGTATTTTCGATTTCATTCAGTTGGTTTTCATGAGACTTAGCTGACCGTTTTACAGTTTGATTGCATACCATTTGACTGGGTCGCAATTGATTTTGTAACATATAGTATAACAGTTGCGTGCTACATAAAACACAGTCATTTAACCATGGACAGATATGAAAATCATTACAAAAACTATAAAATAACTCAACGGCCACGGATGCACCGCGTTTGCGCTTTAATTTACATACACATGGATTAAAAATAAACTTGAATGTAAAACTATAAATAAATATATAGTATATAAATATTTTCTTCAAAAGCAACTGTCGAAATATGTTCTACGATTCTTGATGACAATTTCTTTTAAGTTTGGGTCATTTTAATATAGCCACCTTCTTGGATGTCTCGATGAACTAACTGTAATACATTTGTAAGACACTGACGATCAGTGTTAGTCTTTTAACTGTTACCTGTGATACGCAGGCTTCCTAACCTCTGCTCTCAACTAAATTCCATTTTGTTTAATTCGCCCATTGTTTTTTCGTTAAGGGCAAAGCGTTTTGTTAGATACTGGGACCATACGCCGCTAGCCATGGAATGGTGTGAAAATACCTCATTGACGGTTCCATGTTCACCGTCATATGCATACCATCTTCTGGATGGCTCAACTTTCTGTACTATTGACTTTTAAATATTGATTTCTGCTCAACCCGAGGCTAGAGGGCGTGAGAGGTAGCAAGCACTTTTACACTACAGTTCATGAACAGTCAATCAACCCGAGACTGCAATATCTTTTGTATTTATCGTGTTCGATGATTTCCGCATTTCTCTATTCATACTGTTTTATTCAAGGGAAAACTAGTCTAAACTGGCTAAGCTGTTCCTGATAAGAATTAGTTGAAGCAAAGTCTATCATTCTCCAGTTTTTTCTATAAATCTTTGGATACAAAATGAACGACCCACGCGATGGGACTTATTTGACCCCGGGCGTTCAGTGGAAGACACTTGATAGCATAGGGTAAACACATTTTATCCGAAAAAGTTTGTTCCGCAGTTCTTGAAAAGTAACGTTTTAAATGTTCGGGCGATTTGTAGTACGGCAGCCATTGTGAATGTTGCTTTTACCATATTTGAAATACACTGGCTTCGGGATTATGTCAAACTTGGTAAAGCGTTTTGTTTTTGAGTAGAAAAGGCTTTTAAGCGGAATATTCCATATAGATCTAAATACACACACTTTACACTTCGTGGGGCCGCATTTTGTTTTATCCTTGGGAAGTTTTTAAAAAATAGTTTTTACTGTTTGGGTTATTTTAAGTAATAGCGGATTTCTTGGATGTCATGTTGACCTCATTGTAACAACACGAAATATATTAACCGCAGGATCATCCATGCTAAATTTGGTCAAAATTGTCCAAACGGTTTTTGAATAGATAATGTTTTCTTCAGTGTTCCCTATCCATATCTTTATATAAACAAGCCGGTTCATTTTATTTCCCTTAAAACAACTCGTGAACAAACGTGTTAAGTTTAACGACTGGTTTCGAGTAAAACCAGCTGTCTACATATTGTCAGTTGTTCTTGAGTGGACGATTCTTTAGTATTTAGGGTACACTATCTTTGGAATAATTAAATTTGGTATTTTTGTCTCGCCATTTCGAAGAAAAAAAGAGACATAACTGTTGCTTTTTCGGGTGCGGCGGCGGCGTCAACATTCAAGTTTTGCGTTTAGGTCATTTTCTCACAAACTGTATGCCCTAGACCTTTCAAACTTTGCTTATAACTGTATCATGGGTGGTACATCGCAACGTGACAAAACAAATGTGGAAGTGACCTTGACCCTACAAGTAAAGGGCAGATAACTTACTAATTTTTAGGTTCAACTTTTGCGTTTAGGTCACTTTTTCACAAACTGTATGCACTAGACCTTTCAAATTTTGCTTATAGTTGTATCTTGGGTGGTACATGGCAACGTGATAAAGCAAATGTGGAAGTGACCTTGACCCTCCAAGAAAAGGGCAGATAACTTAATAATTGTTAGGTTCAACTTTTGCGTTTAGATCACTTTTTCACAAACTGTATGCACTAGACCTTTAACACTTTGCTTATAGTTGTATCTTGAGTGGTACATCGCAACGTGACAAAGCAAATGTGGAAGTGACCTTGACCCTCCAAGCAAGTGCAGATAACCTTATAATGTTTACCTTCAACTGTGGCGTTTAGGTCACTTTTTCACAAACTGTATGCACTAAGACATTTCAAACGTTGCTTATAGTTGTATTTTGAGTGGTACATTGCAACGTGACAAAGCAAATATGGATGTGACCTTCACCATCCAAGCAAAGGGCAGATAACTTTAATTGTTACATTTACATCACTTTCTCATGAACTAGAATTATGCACTAGATGTTTTAAACCTAATTTATAGCTTAATCTTTGGAAGAAAACATATTCTATTTTGACATATCTTTGGTAGTGCATCTTTTTTTCGGAAGTCTGGATTTCATCTATGACCTTGACCTACTTTTTGGACAGCGGAGTTAGGTCCCTTGATTTAGTTAAAAATGCTATATTTTGCCTCGTTAATACGATAGGGCTTTCATTTTTCATCTGATCTTTACCAAACTTTACCAGATGTTTTGCCTTTTTTTCATTATTAGTATTTATTTTTTTAAATATATATATATTGGTTGTTTATATATATATATATATTTTATTTTGTTTTGTTTATTTTTTATTTTTATTTTGTTTTTATTTATTTTTAATTTTTTTTTTTTTTTTTTTTTTTTTTTTTTTTTTTTTTAATTTTCTTATTTTATTTTTATTTTTTTTTTTTTTTATTTTGTGTTAACGCCGTGTTAGCAGTAAGCATTGCTGTGCCTATTGCATTTTTTTTCCAGTTCGTTGATTTTTGATGCAGTTAGGGCCCCTTGACATTTTTTTGTTTAATTTCTTGTCGGCGCTACTCCTCCTAAACGCCTTGTTGGATTCGACGAAAATTGGCAGGAAGCATCGGTAAGATGTCTAGTTGTGCATATCGCATTTTTGTTCCAGTTTGCTGATTTATGACGAAGTTATGGCACTTTGACATTTTTACTTTAAATTTCTTGTCGGCGCTACTCCTCCTAAACGGCTTGTTGGATTTCTACAAAATTTGGCAGGAAGCCTCAGCATGATGTCTAGTTGTGCAAAGCATGGTATATCAATGAAATTTTGGACAAGTTCGTAAATCAGCTAGATCTAGTTTGTAACGACAGGTTATGGCCCTTGATTTGTTGAAAAATGCTATATTGTATTTTCCTTTGTTAAATCTGTAGTTACTTAATTTTTTATCTGATCTTTACCATATTTGTTTAGAATGTTAATATAACCCCATAAACCCATAACCCCATCCCCATTTTCATGAAATGTCATTCATAGAAGAAAGTGGTACAAATTAAAAAATGCACATGCCAGACTAGACACAGCAGACTTATTGCCCATGATTACCAGGTGAGCGATCTAAGGCCATCCTATTGCTGTTTTTGCAATGTTTTAAAAATAATACTGATGGGAATTTTATGTCGACAACCCTTGATATAAGAGTCGTTTTAGCCAGTAGAGCATCCACAAGTCCTCTTGAGCCTCTTGAGCCTCTTGTTTTTAATAGAATGGCATTTTGTTTTTAAACAAATGCACTTAAATGTCACCTCAGCAAACGGCAAACTCGATTGTTTTTGGTTACTAAAATGTTTACAAACTTTCATTTAAGCATCATTGACCTTTTTAATTTTAAGTCCAACCCCCATTAGGCGAGACATGTAAATCCACGGATTTATTGTATTAAACTAGGCCTTCTTTTATGTCAGGCTGACCTAATTGTTACAAATTGAAGAACATCATGGTCAAATATGTGAATTAGCCATACGGGTTTTGAAAAGTCGTTTTAAATAACATTGTTTCTTTGTTTTACAGGTCAATACAGTGAAATGGTACCAGCCAAAAAAGAGACCTCATTCCGCGAACCTTAAACAACTGATGAACAATTAATTACTTGAAAGAAATGGCAGAGACACTCATAAAGCAAACACTATCAAATCCCAAGTATGAAAACTGGGTAAAGGCGGGACTGTCCCTTCTTATAACTAAGGAAGGGATACAAGATTTTGTTGCTGAAGAAATCGATAATTTCCAGAAGAAAATACTGTGTGACATCAGTACAAAGTTGCCAGGTAGTACCGTGTGTTCAAGTTGCACTACTAGAAATGTTTTAAAATGTCCAACAAAAGCTATTTGTAAAACCAGAGGCAATTGCGATTACCATGACAGAAACAACCCAGCAGCGACAACTAAATCATGCCCATCTAATTTCTGCAATGAAGTTCAAAGAAGGATTATACAGAGCCATAGATATCAGGCACCATCCTGGAAGAACACGAATGCTCTCCATTGGAGCAGTGACAGCTGGGAGCTAGCCAAATGTTACTTACCACAGGACGGGTACCGTTCAGTGACGTCAGCCTTTGACACTGACCTCGTGGGCTTGGTTAGCGTAGTGATAAACCATAAAGACTTTCAAAATGTTGTCGAAGGAGATTTGACACAGACAAACAACCTATTTTGTCAGGTACGTGTGTTTTGTTTGTTTGAATGGTGTTGTACGTCATTTTTAGCACATGTTAGGCAATATATGACGATCAATGTTTTGTGGTAGAGGCAGACCACCCCATTTTTCCTGGAAAAAAACGGTACTATATACCTCCCGCCATCCGTAATAAGACAAGAGGTCAAAGAGGAGGGTCTCTTTTGGGGAACAAGGGAACATGACCATTTATTTTTGGAGAACAAGGGAACATTTTCTGTCATTGGTAATATTTTGGGGAACAAGGGAACATTGGAAATATATTTTTGGGGAACAAAACAAAATATTTTTGGAAAACAAGGGAACATTGGGTCATATTTTCAGGGAACAAGGGAACATATACCCCGCAGAAGGGGGTGGGGGAGCTCAAAGAGGGAATGATGATAACTATTTGCTTTACTAAAAAATATTGGACACTAACATATAAAACATATATATCTATTATTCAGATTATAGTATTAACAAAACAGTATAATGTGGCTAGCTGCAAAGGGTTATAGCTCTGTTAAATATGGACTAAATTCATTGTTTAAGGTTCACACGTTTATTCACTTCTAAAAAATGCAGCCAAAAACATGCATTTATAAAAACACATGCATAATACATTTATATACATTTATATGTCAAACACAAAATATTTGAATGAATTCCAATGAAATGAGCATGCAAGGAGAAATTTGGAAATCTTCGAACACAATAACTATAAAAACATATTGCAGTTTCGGTTTGATTGAGACTGTTCATGAACGGTAGAGAAAACTACTAGCTTCCGTTCCCGCACTCTCTAGCCCCGGGTTGAGCAGACTCGATATTTAAAATGTTGAGCCAT
This sequence comes from Cyrtodaria siliqua, assembly GCA_037043455.1. Lineage (NCBI taxonomy): Eukaryota > Metazoa > Mollusca > Bivalvia > Adapedonta > Hiatellidae > Cyrtodaria > Cyrtodaria siliqua. Next base: position 212,902 of record JAWPHD010000322.1, read on the forward strand.
CCCAAAGATGGTATGCATATGACGGTTCGGACTTTGTTAAAGTTGAATGGTAATAGTGGTAAATCTGGACTAAATCTTAATAACGCCATGAAGGCGTAAACCTCTCAATACGATGTTTTGTATATATGTTCTACGCAAAGTAAGAATATGGACGATTCCGGAATCGCTCTGCGCAAAGTTAGAATTCTTAAAATGCGCAACGATTCCGGAATTGCGCAGGACTATTCCGGAATTGAGCAAGGGTTAAATATATAAACCACGCATTAAGTGTCTCTGCACAATTTGAGAATATTTTGCACAAAGTAAGAATTTGTGTTATGATGTGTATAGGAAGATTCTAACTTTAAACCTACTTATATTTCATTTTAATATGCTTATTTTGCTTCATCCATCAGCGACGAACAGATAATTTACAGTTAAGTATCGCGTATGATTAACATAAACTTAATTATTTACAAAACAATTTGAAGTCCTTAACTTAAACAATACGTTCCAGGTTCCATAACATTTGGTACGAAAATTCAATTGAACTATTTTTATTTATTTCAAACGAGGTTGCCTGACAATGCACTTTATTAAAATCACATTATTTGCCCATTTAATTACGTTTCGCCTACACAGGCCGTGAGTATGCTTAAAGTTTCTGCTTATCAAAGAAAATTATGTTATACTACCTAATATGTCGGAATAATTAAGTAAGACGGTTCTATCTGTTGAATCGAAAATCACTCTTTCATTGGCTTTTCATGAAAAAAAACACGTTGGTATAGATATAGTCAACGTGTTGCTGTCGTTTTAAAACGCGACTTTGACTTGCAACATTATTTAGATATCGATGAAGAGAAAACAATGAAAATAATTCTCTGCATATTTAGATTGTCTTCACACATCCTTGACATAGGAAGAGGAAACCAAGAAAATCACAGAAAGGAAAGAATAATGCAAACTTTAATATATGAATTTTATTGAAAACGCTCTTGCGTCCTTTTTATAAACCACTTATTGCTTGTGTGTCCTTTTCATGCGTTAATCTGATATAAAAAGAAAAAGAAGAAAAATAGATTTAAGTGATAGTTTTAAACATGTAATCTTTTTGTTTTCTCAGTAAAACATGTTTTGAAATATGCTTTTATTGTGGAAATATCTGTTATAATGTAGGCCAGGCCTTCGTTTCCCAAATGTTCTCCAAGAAGCGAAAACGGTATGGGGTATGAAATAAACCGTAATTTCGGTTTAAAAGGCCTGCATATTGAACAATTAATTGAACTTATTTTCGCTTTATTATAGTTGTGTTTTATTCTTTAGCGTTGTTATAGGTTAACATTATAATAATTAATAATAATAATTTGCAAATATGTAAAAAAAGAAAAAAAAGAAGCTCAATACACCGCGAACTAAAAAAAATAGCATTTCCAACTTTAAATTTAATATTTCGAAATACGCATATATTGTCGTCAATAAGTATGAAAAAAGCACACAACTTCTAATATGATAAAATGTATTTAATATTTCTTCTAGCTAGTTAAATTATTTAACTTTCACCGATTCCAGTATGTTAGTATACGTCAATAAATTATGGCGAAATAATTATATTTAATTTAAACATATTTCATTTCATTTTTTATTTCCTTTATTGTGATTGGCTAATTAAATAAAAGGGCGTATCTCATTGCATTTAAACAATATGATTGACCAACATGTCTCAGGGCCACAAGTAATAGGAAGCGTGACGGAGCGGCGCGTGGACTCCTTCACACCTTTGAACAACATTGCACACACACTCTCTTAACAGTGTGAAGTTTGTTTAATTTTGTCCATTAAATACCATGGATATATATGTATGTAGATCTATGTATATACCAATCATATATAAATTGACAAAACGACTGTTAATCGAACGTTGTATTTAACTATTATTACATTACATGGTCATGCATTCATTTCTTTTAGCGATGGGGAAGCTTATATTAATCAGTTTTACAAAGTATATTTTCGACAATATAAACATACATAAAACATGTTTTACTGAAACAAAAATCGATAACCTGTTTAAAATTATAAGTTAAATGTTTTAATTTTACAATATGCAGGTTTTTAAACCGAAATTAAGGTTTTATTTCATACCCCGTGTTAGACGGGTTATGACAGTTAATTTCTGGCCACGTAATGAAATTAATGTTGAATATAATTATGTTATGTTATACGATATTGCAATATTTCGAAATATATTTAAACATATTTAACATATTTAGTACACTACGAATATCGTTTCATACGAACGCTACATTTTTGATGTAATGTTAGTGCTAACACTTAGAACACAGTATAATCAGCCCATTTTCACGTTATTTTCTAAATTACTATTTCACTTCTTCATCTTTCGTCGATTTTTGTGCAAAATATAACCTATTTATCTGTCGAAATGCTATGAAACACCGTTCGTTCGATCGTTCGTTCGAACGTTCCATCCATCCATCCATCCATCCATCCATCCATCCATCCATCCATCCATCCATCCATCCATATTCATTCATTCATTCATTCATTCATTCATTCATTCATTCGGGAACCATTTCTCCCCCGAGGGAGATATTTCCCGTATCTCAAAACACTGGTTATAGCTTATTTCCTATACAAATCACAGACAAAAATGTAACATAGGGAAAGCTCACCCGAGGGATCAGAATGGCAACCAGAGACGAGGCTCTGTCTGATCTCGAGGGTGAGATTTCCCTATCTCACGTGGATAACTCTATCGAATGAAATAAGATAATATGCACGTAAATGAGGGTATGTGGACAGTGGGACATATAATGTATGTAAAGATGGTACGGGGGCATCCTATGTAAAGATATAAAAGGTACGGGGACATACAAATGATACGGGGGAATATTGTGTATTAAAAGATATATAGAGTATGTAGATATACTATGTAAATATATAAAGGGTACGGTGACATAATATGAAGGATATAGAGTGTACGTAGGCATATTACGAAAGCATTTAGAGAGTACGGGGATATATTATGTAAGGATATAAGGGGTATTCATGGGTTTATAATATATAAGTATATAGAGAGTACGGGGACATATTATGTAAGGATATAGAGAGTATGGGACATATTATGCAAGGACATATAGCGTATGGGGATCTAGTTATTATGTAAGTATAATATCCACATACCCTATATATCCCTATATAATATGTTCCCATATCCTCTATATTATATAGAGGGTATGGGGATATATTACATAAGGATATATAAGGTATGGGGATATGATATGTAAGGATATATAGGGTATGGGGATAACATATATTATGATAAGTATATAGAGAGTGCGTTGACAAATTATATAAGGATATATATGAAATATGGAATGCAACACACAGAGCTTTCTCACCCACATAACTCAGTAGAGTCAATTCGAGTTCTGACTGTTGTCTCCACGCAGTTGCCTAACGCAAGAGAGACGTTGGTCTTATTATGGTCTTCAACTTTATGTTTTCAAACTATTTAATATGACTTAAGCTACTTGCGAAATATTTTAGGCACATTTGTTATTTTGGGAACTGAACATGTTTATAATAATTATGATATAATCTCGTTAAAGTGACAAGTGTTTGTGGATATTTAACCTGTGTCATTATTTTGATGTTAATACAATCTCTTGCACCCAGATCTTTTCACAATGGGGCTTTCAAAATGCACTAAAAGGTATGGATTATTAACGTCTGCTGATGTAAAGCCAGACATATCAAATTAAATGTCTGGTTACGAATTGAATAGTTTTACATTTTCAAAAGATAGTCGGTAAATACAATGCAACTTTATAGACTACAGAGGGTATAGGACCGTGTGTTAGTGTTTGTTCGTGATTGATTACTTTTCTTTTCATTAGTGAATACAACTCCCAGTTCTCTGTTATTAAATGTTATAATTGTTATAACAATTCATTTGAAACATAATTCGTGTCTCTATTTGTATGTTACGTTACCATTACTATTTAATTAACTTAATACTATTTGTATGTTAAGTGACCATTACTATTTAATTAAATTCATAATAATAAGAGCATGTTTTTTTTATATCCGTTTGATTTAACTTTAAAAAATAGAACATTTTCTAATATATAATACGGGAATGTTGTCATCACACGCATGTTCCCATATGCATTCTACATTTCGACCAACGGTGTAGCATGAACTAGCAAACTTTTATAAGACACTTACAGTGGTTTAATAATCGCTTTTACCATATTTTAAAAGGTCGTAACTGCTAGATACAACTTTTTTATGAACATCTTCCTTTCCGAATATTTAATAACATAAGGTCGTAAGTGCAATAGCTCGGATTACAAAGTCAAAATTATTTTTTTTGAAATAACAAATACTTTGTTTTATGAGAAAGCAAACTACAGCTTATTTCATATAAGATTGTTCAGAGAATTCACACAGTTGTTGCTGTCAGTCCGTTTTTTTTCACTTTCCCGAAAACTATGATTTTTCACTTACGACGTTATAATTCTAGACCATCGATATATAGAGATTATTTAAATGCTGGGATGGATTATAGGGAAATCCTTCAAGAGTGGTATAGACGTGTGGTTCTTTTCACGAACGAGCATATGAGAGTGAGTGAAAAAACAAAACACGGCTACCATCGAGTGAAGGATTACCCAATAATCGATTCGGGCAGTTAACTAATCTATTTATTACACTTTAAGTCAGTTTACTGACGCAATCAACGTTAGTTATAACGTCGCATTGTTAGTTAGTATTGTGTTCTGAGTTAGTTATTAATTTAATATTTAGCGATTATGAATATTCTTGCATACATCCACCCTGTAATACGCGGATCCCCGTGAGATTGCCGGGGTAGAATACAACCACTGCAAACACACCATCACATGCAGAGGTAGGACCCCACCCCTACACACCCCACTCCCCCCACCCACATTCATAATATTATTTTCATTTTTTACCATGCTCATTCAAAGTCATGACACGCGTACGCAAACGTGGAAACGTGGCTCCATCGTAAATGGCAGCAACTCTGCAGTTCTGCAGGTAAGAAGGTTCTAGGCCCATTCTACATATTTTATCTTGATGTTAGTGGAGGATTTTCATTCCTGTTAGGCGTCATATAACCTTTCATGTGTTGGTGCGCCTTACAACCCAATTCAATTCAAAGTAAAACGCGGAAAGCCTTATCCCGAATGCAAGAAAATACTTTCTATCCGGAATGTAAAACGCAGATATCCTAATCGGTATGTAAGACCACCCACGGTTGTCGGCTTAAAATAAACACACACATTTAAGTATTAGCAAACTAAATCACAGTATGTTAGTGATTTTAACAATACGTACGCATGATTCAAAATAAAATTGTTTTAGCTTTACCTACTGACGTATGCATCATATTTTCTGGATTAAATAGCTATTTTACTTAAGAATTTCTTATACTAATATACTGCTGATATGTTGACTATTTGAATGAAGCAAACAAAAATCAAAGTGTATACTCGCAAATATGATTAACGAAAATATTCCTATTTTGTTCCATTTCCTACCTTCCGCACTGACGATAACGAGCATATTCTTACATTGTCCCAATTCCTACTTAGCGCACGGACTATTCCGGAATTGGACCGCGCATTTTGAGAATTCCGATAATGCCGCGCATTTTAAGAATTCTTACTTTGCGCAGAGCAATTCCGGAATTGTCCATATTCTTATTTTGCGCATAACATATATACCATGAAAAGTAATGAACTGTTTGTCTGAAATCATTGACAGTTTCAGTTTATTTTTAAAACATATAATTGAGATTGGGCCCTATTGAAGAGAGAGAGAGAGAGAGAGAGAGAGAGAGAGAGAGAGAGAGAGAGGTATTATTGATGAAATATAATCAACAGTTAGTAATAATATGCAAAAACAATTTGTTTTATACTAGTCATAGTTTATATAAATTATTGAACAAATGCAATTTATGTAGAAACACTAACAGACGCCGCGAGTTTTAAAAAAATCAGGATTGATGTACCTTTAAACTATTGTAACTGTTTGCGGACTAGAACATCTACGTCATGTAAAACTTTAAATAAATGTTTGTTTTCATTATGTTACAGGCACGGACAATACGTAACAACATCTTACATTCACCAACGTTACAAGTGACCACTGCAGATTTGAATTCTGCAATCGATACACTGATACTATTGCTATCTGACACGAAACATCTTGCCAGTGATCAAAAGGCTCAATATGCCATTGAAAAGCTGAAAGAGGTAAGCAGTGTGTTAACTCTGTCACCTATGAAACACACATATTTGCCTATGAAACACGCATATTTGCCCATGAAACACGAATATTTGAGTATGAAAGACACATATTTACCTTTGAAACACATATTTGTCTATGAAACACATATTTGCTTATGAAACACGCATATATGCCTATGAAACACGCATATTTGCCTATGAAACACGCATATACGCCTATGAACCAGGCATATATGCCTATAAAACACGCATATTTGCCCATGAAACACAAATATTTGAGTATGAAAGACACATATTTACCTTTGAAACACATATTTGCTTATGAAACACGCATATATGCCTATGAAACACGCATATATGCCTATGAAACACGCATATTTGCCTATGAAACACGCATATACGCCTATGAACCAGGCTTATATGCCTATGAAACACGCATATATGCCTATGAATCACGCATATATGCCTATGAAACAAGCATATTTGCCTATGAAACACATATTTGCCTGTGAAACACGCATATTTGCCTATGAAACACACATATTTGCCTATGAAACATATTTGCCTATGAAACACATATATTTGCCTATTTAACACACATATTTGTCCATGAAACATGCATATTTGAATATAACGCATGCATATATGCCTATGAAACACGCATATTTGCCTATAAAACACATATTTGCCTGTGAAACACGCATATTTGCCTATGAAACACGCATATATGCCTATGAAACACGCATATATGCCTATGAAACACGCATAAATGCCTATGAGACACGCATATTTGCCTATGAAACAAATATTTGCCTGTGAAACACGCATATTTGCCTATGAAACACACATATTTGCCTATGAAACATATTTGCCTATGAAACACATATATTTGCCGATGAAACACACACATTTGCCTATTTAACACACATATTTGTCCATGAAACATGCATTTTTGAATATAACGCATGCATATATGCCTATGATACATGCATATTTGCCTATAAAACACATATTTGCTTGTGAAACACGCATATTTGCCTATGAAACACGCATATACGCCTATGAACCAGGCATATATGCCTATGAAACACGCATATATGCCTATGAAACAAGCATATTTGCCTATGAAACACATATTTGCCTGTGAAACACGCATATTTGCCTATGAAACACACATATTTGCCTATGAAACATATTTGCCTATGAAACACATATATTTGCCTATTTAACACACATATTTGTCCATGAAACATGCATATTTGAATATAACGCATGCATATATGCCTATGAAACACGCATATTTGCCTATAAAACACATATTTGCCTGTGAAACACGCATATTTGCCTATGAAACACGCATATATGCCTATGAAACACGCATATTTGCCTATGAAACACACATATATGCCTATGAAACACGCATATATGCCTATGAAACACGCATATATGCATATGAGACACGAATATTTGCCTATGAAACAAATATTTGCCTGTGAAACACGCATATTTGCCTATGAAACACACATATTTGCCTATGAAACATATTTGCCTATGAAACACATATATTTGCCGATGAAACACACACATTTGCCTATTTAACACACATATTTGTCCATGAAACATGCATTTTTCAATATAACGCATGCATATATGCCTATGAAACATGCATATTTGCCTATAAAACACATATTTGCTTGTGAAACACGCATATTTGCCTATGAAACACGCATATATGCCTATGGAACACGCATATATGCCTATGAAACACGCATATATGCCTACGAAACACGCATATATGCCTATGAAACACATATATTTGCCGATGAAACACACACATTTGCCTATTTAACACACATATTTGTCCATGAAACATGCATATTTGAATATAACGCATGCATATTTGCCTATGAAACACGCATATTTGCCTATGAAACACATATTTGCTTGTGAAACACGCATATTTGCCTATGAAACACGCATATATGCCTATGAAACACGCATATATGCCTATGAAACACGCATCTTGAAAATTATAAAACTGAACATTTACTACAATGTTACTTATGGCTTAATGTAAAATGAGTGTGTGAGTGTGTACGTTTGCCTCGTTAATACGATAGGGCCTTCATTTTTCATCCGATCTTTAAACTTGGTTGAATTGTTAATTACAATATAAGCTCAAACAAGTTCGGAAACCGGCTAACCACTGTTATGATCTGTAACTTATTATTTAAACATGCTATAAATTACGAAGTGGGCCTTAATTATACATTTAACCTTTTCCAAACTTGGTTAACTTGTTAATATCAATGGCAACTCAGAAAAGTTTGAAAACCAGCTAAATTGAAACAGTAACACCTCAGTTATGACCCTTTATTTTCCTAATTATGCTGTTTTTTGCCTTGTTAAGACAATATGACCTTTATGTTTTATTCGACCTGAATCGAACTGTTGTTTAGTGCTGTGTGGCGGCCGTAAAAAGTTGCCCCGACTTCAAATCAATAGTGTTATTACTTACTGGTCCTTTGGGATCATAAAGCCCAATATTTGTGGCTTTAAAATAGAATATCGATTAAGCCGGTGCTAGGAGGCGTGAGAGGTTTTATTTATGGACATCCACACTAGCGTTTGTTTAGTGCTGTGTGGCGGCCGTTTAAAGTTGCCACGACTACAAATCAGTAGTGTTATTACTTACTTGTCCTTTGGGATCATCACACCCTAATCTTAAAGTAGAATATCGCTTAAGTCGGTTATAGGAGGCGTGAGATGTGTTGCACGCTACATAACCTTTCAGGAACAGACTCAATAAAACCGAGTCTGCTACTTTTATCTCTTGTTTGTGTTTTTTGGTTCCGATTGATCCCCCTTTCAATATTCATTGATAGTCACACTAGCCTTTGTTTAGTGCCTTTAAAAGTTGCCTCAATTACAAATCAGTAGTGGTATTACTTACTGGTCCTTTGGGATCATCAAGCCCAATCTGTGTGGCTTTAAAGATTTATATCTCTTAAGCCGGTGCTAGGAGGCGTGAGAGGTGTTGCACTCTTTATTACCTTTCACGAACAGACTCAATAAAACAGAGTCTGCTACTTTTATCTCTTGTTTATACTTTTTTCAGTATTTATTGACATTCACACTAGCGTTTGTTTAGTGCTGTGTGGCGGCCGTATAAAGTTGCCAGAACTACAAAGCAGTAGTGTTATTACTTACTGGTCCTTTGGGATAATCAAACCCAATCTGTGTGGCTTTAAAGTAGAATATCGCTTAAACCAGTGCTAGGAGGCGTGAGAGGTGTTGCACGCTACATAACCTTTTAGGAACAGACTCAATAAAACAGAGTCTGCTACTTTTATCTCTTGTTTGTGTGTTTTGCTTCCAATGGATCCCTTTTTCAATATTTATTGATATTCACACTAGCTTTCGTTTAGTGCTGTGCGACGGCCGTTAAAATTTGCCCCGACTACAAATCAGTAGTAGTATTACTTACTGGTTCTTGGGATCAATAACCCAATCTTTGTGGGTTTAAAGTTTAATATCTCTTAAGCCGGTGCTATGAGGCGTGAGAGGTGTTGCACTCTTTACCTTTCACGAACAGACTCAATAAACAGAGTCTGTTACTTTATCTATTGTTTGTGTTTGATGCTTTCAAGGAATCCCCTTTTCAATATTTATTGAAATTCACACTAGCGTTTGTTTAGTGATGTGTGGCTGCCGTAAAATGTTGCCTCAACTACAAATCAGTAGTGTTATTACTTACTGGTCCTTTGGGATCATCAAACCCAATATTTGTGGGTTTAAAGTAGAATATATCGTAAGCCGGTGCTAGGATAAAGACTTTCAATTCAATTCAATTCAGGAGGCGTGAGAGGTGTTGCACTTTACATTACCTTTCATGAACAGACTCAATAAAACCGAGTCTGCTACTTTTATCTCTAGTTTGTGTTTGTCGCTTTCAATGGAACCCCTTTTTAGTATTTATTGTTGATATCAATAACACTCGAACATTTGAAAAACAGCTAGATCGGGTTAATAACTCTAGAATTATGACCCTTGTTTTTATGAAAAATGCTATCTTAAAACTTGTGATCACTCTAGCACTTTCTTTTTTATTTGATTTTTACCAAATCAAGATACACATATCGAATAGGAAAAGCAGTATTTAAGGACCACAGTCAACTATCAAGAGGCCCATGTATCTCTCTACTGGCTAAAGAGTCCATGACAGTTGAAGGAAAACAAATATGTAAAAAAAGATTAACATAAGCAATGAAACACGTTTCAAAACAAGAGACCCGAGACGGCCTATATCCATCTACTGGCTGTACAAATTTAGCGGAATTCAAGTCAAAAACAAAACATCCATGCTCTAAACAAAATGTATTAAATGGCCCTGAATCGCTCGCATGATGATTTTCACAAAAATGAAAGAATTGTCAAACAAGATTATAATTTCATAACAAAATTAGATCACGAAGTCGATGGCACGCCATCCCAAATTCACGCACCCGCCTTAAAGTGTTCAGACCCAGTAAGTGTATAATAAGGTTAGAAGGTGGGGATCTCAACGGTATCTAATATATGACCCAGGAGTGGGAATAGACCCCACTGCCGATGCTGGTTGGACAGTTTTATCCATATGTTCATGCCCAATAAGTGTATAATTTATATGGTTCTAGGGTGTATCTCAATAGTTTTCCAAGTCACTAGTATGTCCCCAGTGGCTGGGACTCTGGGGACGATGCTTGCTGGATGTTGCATCCGTCTGTTCATGTTCAGTAAGTGTATACTTGTCGTCTTCCAATAGAAGTCTATGTAAAACTTGTGTCCCCTGGTGTCGGACTAAATTTGGATTTGAATAAACTCTATGTAAAACCAGGGGCGAAGACAGATTTTACCACCAGAGTCACCATTTGATAAACCTGTTCAGTATTATTGATAGAGGACCATAGCAACTCAATGTTACTAATCTAATATAGCTGGTTCTCAAACTTGTCCAAGCTTTCATTAATATACAACAATCTGACCAAGTTTACTAAATATCAAATACAAAATGAAGGTGCTAGAAGTGTTAGAGTGTTCACAATCACAATGCTAATATGGCATATTTCAGTAAAACAAGGGCCATAATTCTGGTTTTACTTATATATTGTTATATAGCTAAATTTGGAACTTGTCTGAGCTTTCCTTAATACCACAAATCTGACCAAGTTTAGTAAAGATCAAATACAACATGAAGGTGCTAGAGTGTTCACAAGGCAGAATATGTAATTTTCCAATAAATCAAAGACCATAACTCTGGTGTTATTATCCTGATCTAACTAGTCTGCAAACGTATCCGAGCAATTAGTAATAACAATGCGGCCAAGTTTGGTAAAGAACAAATAGAAAATAAATGAAGGTGCTAGCGTCTTCTCAAAGGCACAATATTGCATTTTTCAGTAAAATATGGGCCATAACTTTGGTGTTACTAATCCGTTCTGACTGGTGTTTGAACTTTTCTGAGCTTCATTGATATTTTGGTAAATATTTGATTAATAATGTAGTTCCTGACGTGTTCACATGGTAAAAATTATCGACGGACGGATGGCGGAAGGACGGATGACGGACAATTCGTACACGAATTAATAAAGGCAAGGCCTGTGACAACAAAAACATTAAAGGGTTGACGATAGGGCTACCGCCCTGAAACTGTTATTGGCTAAAAGGATCGCTGAGGATTTAAATCAGGCTCATGGATGCACTAACGTTACTTACAAAACGGGACAGTGTAACATAAAGAAATCCCCGCCAGCTATACCCTCTATCAAACTAGGCAGCTTTAATAGGCAATATAAGTATAACACAAAGATGATCAAGTGTATATGATAGATAGGAGACACATCTCGAATTGTCCAGATTGTTGATATTAAAGAAAGGTCGAACACAATCCCCAGTTGAATCAGATTAGTAACATAAGATATCAAAAGGTACTGGAGGCGATCTGGAAGAGAGATTGGTGTCAGTCCAAATACAAATAAAACCCCTCATAATGTGCTTCAGTTTTATTTGAAATGCACAGTATCATTAAAATAAGCCGCTTGTTACATTCGGTTGTATTATTGTTTGTGAAAACGTTCGTTCTCATATTAACAAATGGGGTGTATTTTGCTAAAGTTGTGCATATATTTCAAAAATAATATTTATTTCGAACACAAAACACATATTCATAAGAGCCGTAACGTATCAAATAATTTAATACTAACGATTTATGCAGTACAAACTAACCGAGTAGTCTAGTTTTTCGGACCAAGCTATTTCATTAGCAATAATTCATGGGGCCTAGATTAGTGCAGGCGCAGACTGAATGTGAAACTGAAACATCATATTTGTATTCGTATTGAGATTGATACCCATAATTCTTCTTGTCCCTTTGACACATTCTGTCAGAGTTTTGATATTAATAAAAGCTCAGACAATTTCGGAAAACAGATGTACATGTATCGCATTACTAAAACCAAAGTATTGCTCCTTGTTTATTGGAACAATGCTATATCGATAGCAATATTTCCTTACAGTATCTAGACACACGAATTGATCAGGTCTTAATATGAAACCCGACATGCAAAAGCGAACTATCTCAATAATCATTACGCGTATTCGACTGGCCTTTTCCATTAAATGTTGATTTTTCCGTTGAGCTCGTTGGACTACACAATCAGTAGTGTTATTACTTACTTGTCCTTTGTGATCATCAAGCCCAATCTGTGTGCCTTTTAAGTTAAATATCGCTTAAGCCTATGTTAGGAGGCGTGAAAGGTGTTGCACTTTACATTACCGCCCATGAACAGACTCAATAAAACCGAGTTCGCTACTTTTATCTCTTGTTTGTGTTTGTTGCTTCCAAGGGATCCTATTGTCAGTATTCATTGACATTTACACTAGCTTTTGTTTAGCGCTGTGTGGCGGCCGGAAAAGTCGCCCCGACTACAAATCAGTAGTGTTATTACTTACTGGTCCTTTGGGATCATCAACCCCAATCTGTGGCTTTAAAGTAGAATATCGGTGTTCGGAGGCGTGATAGGTGTTGCACTTTACATTAACTCTCATGAGCAGACTCAATAAAACCGAGTCTGATACTTTTATCTCTTGTTTGTGTTTGTTACTTCCACCTGATCCCATTTTCAGTATTCATTCTATTCCACTTGCACAATTTACTGTTTACGTTAAGTACTTAATTCTCACGCTAAAGACCCCGTTATCTCCGTTGGGCACAGGATAACGACTGACCAATCGAATCAAAAATCAATTCAAAGAATTGATCGAGATGTTACTAATGAATTGTTTACTGAACTTTCTCTTGGACGATACGAAAGAGAGAGAAAATCAATAAACAGAACAGCAAGTTTCTCAACGGAAAAAGGCCAGGCGAATACTCGTAATGTCTACAACATTGCTGTGTATTGTTTGCAGGGAATGGTGCTCTACATTATATATTTGAATTTCCAGATCAAGAACGGCTTTCTATCAGTAACAGTTGATGATGAAATTACGGTCAAACTGTTAAGAGATAACTCCCTGACAGAGTACATCAGAGAAAAGAAAAGTAAGTTGTTCCAACAGTTCCAGTCTGTAATATAACATAGTTGCCCAAGTATAAGCCGAAATAGGCCATATTTCAACTTTGGATGTAAATTAAAAAACATCTTTTTTATCCAGAATTAAAACCGTCCAAACTAATGTACATTTTGAGCTGAAAATGCATCAATGAAGTGATAAATCGTTTTAAGTGAGTATACAATCACTGCAGTTATTTGATACAATGCTAATGATTAATTGATCTAGAAATGATAAAGTAACATATTTCGTAAGAAAGCACTTTAATGCATGCTCTTTAGCAATATGTAATAAATACAGAAAAGGGGATCCCTTAATAACGATTAGACTATCGAGTTCGTTAAAGTCCCCGAGTCCCCGAGGTGAAAAAAATGGCTTCGCCCCCGGGGGTCAAATGTTTGTATTAGAGATGTCTCGCGTTTTACATTGACTTACAATTGGACAAACATCGGAAACTCTTCTTCTCAGAAACAAAAAGGCATAAAGCTTTCATATTTTGCATGACGCATAAACTTGTGGTCCTCCCCAAGTTTGTTTAAATGCTGACAATATGGCCAAGCTTGGCCCAACCCGGAGTCAGAGTCATACATACAGCTATACAACAATTTATTTCGCTGAAACTATAAAAGCTAATGGCCTAATAATTTGCATATTGCTCCTCTACCAAGTTTATTCAAATGGTGACCAGGGCTAAAAGTTGCACCACTCCAAGGATCACATGTTTATAAAAAAAATGAAACATATTCTCTACAACCACAATGGTATAGCTCTCATATATTGCATGAGCATAAACTTATAGCTCCTAATCAAGATTGTTCAAATGGTGACCTTAGGGGTCAAAATTGGACTGACCCGGAGAATCACAGTAAACATATTCATCTCTAAATCCACAATGCCTACTTATAACATATATCACTTAAAGCATAAACTTACCGTCATCAACAACATTTATTTGAATGGTGACCCTGTCGTTAAATTTAGAGCTGCTGCAGGGGTCAATGTTTTGCATAGATTTAGACTGGAAATTATTTATAAATTATCTGAATTTACCAGACATCTTTTAGATCATTCGCTGTTACTCTTGCAAGTTCCAATAATGGACAATGTCCTCAGATGAGAGATTTATGGCAATTTGGCCATCTTTGTTTTGACATCAATACAAGTGTTGCTTCACACAGATTTAAAGTAAGAAATTAAAACCTAGCTAAACAGTTTGTGCTAGAGAATGGTATCTCCAAAGATTATTTCAGAAGTCATAATAAATATCTTTTCGTGAAATGTGGGGTGAGGTTGGAGTGGTGGGAGGAGGGGAAGTGGGGGATGGGGGAGTTTTTTACCAAATGTTTTTTTCCACCTGACGTTAAATAAATGCAGGGATGGAAACTAACGGTTGCCCGTTCGCCCGGGACGACTAAATTTCAAGCTGGGCAAGTAGATTTCATAAGTCGGTAGTCCGCCCGGGCGACTAGCTTTTTCGACAAGCTAAAGTCGATTTCCTCGGCATTATTCGTCAATGCGGGACGAATAACATTTCAGTAGAAAACAACAACAAAGAAAATATTTCTTACACAGTTTATTAGCGAGCACAGCTTGCGTCGCGAAGCGACGCGAGCGCAAGCGAGCTCCTATGGTATCATGCAAGCGAAAAGTAAACATATCAATCCATCCTTTTGAAAAGTCTTGGGTCATTTACGGTAGTTTATGGGCGACTACAACCGTAAAGTAGCATATTTCGTTACGAAATTAACAAGATAAGCATTCGTAGAAATCATTAAGAATGGTGGTTTCCAAGCAGAATGCGGTGAAAAAGCATTAGAAACCTTTCTCGAACCCATCCAAAAATGACAATGAAAGTGCATTTTTACCTATGTCGCCAAAACGGCCATTAACCGGAAGCGTTGCCCAAAGTGTTACCTTGCACATTGTTCATTGGCCAAAATTCGTCAACACAATTCACAATTTAATAAAAGTAGATTTCGTGTAGCAGAAATTTATATGTCTTGCTAACCGATTAGGATAATCAGATTTGATAACTACCGTTAAAAAACATCTTTCATTTGTTTATCATTATCGCCATTTTCCCGTAAAACCATAAATGCAATCGGAATTCTTCGCACATTTCCGTATTCCACTATTGAAAGCCATTGACGGAAACCGACGAGGTTATTCCGTTTTCATTCGTGCCAAACCCGAACAACCTGGCAATTTCCGGAAATGTTACGGAAATTATAATAAAATGAGAAGACGTCATTGATTTACGTCATCATCGTATGTCATCACGTTATAACGTATGGTCTGTTAGTAAACAATTAGAGAGCTACATATCCATCTTTCTTTCTTCCAATACTATAGTATTGACGTATTGTACACATATTTTTAATTATCACAGTTTCGTTTCTGTGGATGAGTTTACCTGCAGGCTTTTTTGGTGATAAAGACAGACGTTCAGCGAGAGTTTTAACCTGAATAGGGTATGACAGGGGACTAACTGCTTTACATAGGAAGAATGACATACTTTCACAGTAACGTTAACTATCTTGCACGAACAGGGGCGTACCCGGAGCATTTTGAAATGTACGCCAGATATGAGCGTAGCTGCGAACCGAGCAGCGACACTGCGAGTGGGGGGTAGATGTGGGAGGGGGGACGGTGGGGGTTTGATTTTGAAAATAAGGAGGCAAATGATGCGTTCTCAAGCTATATTTCATATTTGGAACTATTATTTCTTCACTTTTGCTGACGAATTGTACGCATTAGCGTACGTGCGTATGCCTGGATACGCGCCTGACGAATAAGTTTTAGATCTAAGGGAGTGCGTTTTCAATTCTCGAGACGTGAACCTCCGGGAGTCGAACCCCAGACTTCTATATGCAGAGGCAAGTAAGCTAACCACTCTGTCATCGCATCTTTTTTACCGCACAGTAACATTATGGTCCATTATGAAAAAATATAACAACTAGTATTTAGAACAACACCAGGTCTAGAGTGACTAAACGATGGTTACGCCCTAAGATGTTACTCACACTGACAGGGGTAGGAACAGCCTCCTTCCCGAGATCCCAATAATTTGACTGGCGTTTGGGGTTAGGGGAAGTTCAAAAAGTATTTTACCCTATGTTGCATATTGGTGTGCTTCGACCTTTTATCCAAAAATGGTTTTAATGAGTTGGGCAAACCGAAATTAAGACATCCTGAAAAATTGATAGCAAACAATTGAGGCTAACTGAAGTTATATTTGAGATTTCTTAATTTGTTGCTGTCCCAGCAACACGGCAGATGTACATAATACCTGAAAGAGGGTAATGCAGGATGTAGACAGATAGATAGGAATTTACATACACAAAGCCTCATCTAAACTGATGGCTGTAAAATATTTATTTCTTAACCGAATTTCAAAACTAAGGTGTTTTTATTTACCACTAGAATTGCCAGTTCCAATTATATATAATGTATTTACATTTTGTTAAAATTACTCACTTACATAGTTGAAAAACCTTTGGCTTAAACAAACGCCCGAAATAATAGAAATCTGTCGGGTTTAGACTCCACCATAATGTACAGATATTTTTTTCTTATTTTTTTTTTGGCTGGATTGCGTAGCAAATCCAGGCTTATTTCCATCTGTCTGTCCGTCTTTCCATCCGTCCGTCTACGAGTTTTGAAGTTTTCGTTAAAGTTTGTTTTTTTCCTCATTTTTCAAAAATGAATTGTCGAAAAGCTTTGAAACTTGACACTTGTTCAATATCATTACAAATGTTATATGAAAATAACACTAACTATGTCATTTATTTTACCTGGACTATTCCCCCTTTTCACACAGATTTTTCAGTTAAAATGTTAAATTCGCAATCCGGCGTTCGCGTTTTTTTTGGTTACCTATAACAAAGTTTGATGTTTCCACTGGACCCCCATATAAATGAAACGTTCCTATGCCAGTGTACCTGTAACCGGTCATCCGGTTTGGTCTGATGCTACGGAGTAGTTCAAATTTGAAGGTGATGAAAACACGGTTTGAAAACTTTACCTGTCTTCTGCTTCAATCGATCTATGCTTTTCGCTGTCCTATATTTTGTTTTTCTACCACCGATAGAAACATAAGGGTCAAATAGGACACTTAGTTTCTTAAAATGTAGATGTAGAAAATTATAAGTATCTTGAGCACAGCTAGTGCTAAACATCAAGAACGGTGAAACAAACTAACGTCTTTTCTACATAGCATTTGATGAATTTGGTGCATTTTCAGAATATATTGATGAAAAACGTCGGACCCGGTGTCCTCCACCCCCAGATATACTCAATCTATCTGAACTAATATTCTGAAAATGGACCACCATTTATTAAATATCAAGTAGGAATCAACAAATTCCTATGTTTTAAAAACATTGTACTTTTCTCAAACATACATCATCATAAAGATTAGGCAATACGTATGAATCAATTTAACACACGTTGAAGACAACACGTATATTCGAATAAAAAAAAGCTTAAATCTTATATATACATTTTTTCGTAATGACATAACGTTGAAACCGTAATTACATGTTGTTCGGCAAAAAAAATTACGCGTGCATCACGGTTTATGTATATATATATATCTTACATACACTGATGTAGTAGCAGCTTTTTTGACGGTTAGTGATTCAGCCAATGTCGATCCAGACTGGACCATGACTAGACAGCCGTTCGAAGTTCGTTCCATGTCATATCTGTCCTGTCTGGGAACGAACTGAAATTTGACCGAAGCATTGTGGTGTACTGGTTAGAGCGTCTGCCTTTCATTCGGGAGGTCGTGGGTTCGAGTCCCCTGACCGCGTAATACCAAATACTTTAAAAATGGAGTAGTCAATTGTAACCATTGCCTGACAGGCAAATAATGACTCCATTGCGCCTATAATCGTCGGGTAGGCGGACGGACTATAATCCTTAGAAATACACACACACACACACACACACACGATTTGAAATTTGTTGGGAGTGGGATGTCACGATTCATAAGACACGTACAGGTAGACTTGCACTAGGCGTGAGAATCATGGCTCTTATGGTGGTATGTACCTACCATGGTATAGGTACATACCATAAGAGCTACGATTCTCGCAGCTAGACTTGCACATACCGGTGCATACATACCGCACAATCAAACATGAACTGTGCTCGCCCTATAGGTTTAACCTATTTCATATTAAGCGATTAAATGCAGTAAATAGTCGCAACTCTGTTTATTCAACGATAAAATGCAATTTAAGTCAACCGGATATTGGGAAATTGACGCATTTCCGTTTAAGGCCATTCTAAAATGCGGCTCCCGTTCTAATTTCACGGAGCGTGAACGTTACGGTATTTGATGTTATACAAATAACACTTTCACGGGGGAATCTTTAAGGGCACTAGTCAGCTTTTAGGTGACTGGGGCCAGGGCCTTCAGGAAGGGGAATTGCAAAAAGTATGCTGTTTTCCTGTATTGTAGTTTAACATTTTCTAATATATATATATATTTTTTTAATTTTTTTTAAGAGGGGAATTTTTCACAGGAAAAGGGTGAAATATATACCATGCCAGAGTAACTGTAATGGCCATGATCAGACTAGTGAACTATAGAATATAAATATGCCTACCTGCCGACCCTAGAGCATGCAATAGGAAGCACACCTATTTTTTTGTTTGGCCTAAATAAAGTAAATTTGTTAAAATCATGTTTGTTAATGTGTTTGTTAGTGTGTCGAAAAGAAAAATCCAGAAAATCTGGGCTCATAAATTTTCAGCTGGGCAACCAAAATCCAGAAGATGGTTGCCCGTTTGGGCAACCAAGCTTTAAAAGTTAGTTTCCATTCCTGTAAATGTCGATTGCCCAGCAAAGAAAACAAAAGCAAGTCTTATGGCCGTAGTTTAATTGTATTCATTCATTGTTTATGTATATTACGAACACACCAACAATGATCACTTCGACAAATAATTGATGGACAACGTATTGCTAATAGTTCAGCAATTATGTTGTATGTTATAGACATCATAACTGTCTTTACTTTTATTTGAAATTTACGGTATGTCTGTATTCATGTTTTATTATTCTTTTACATATAACAGATCTACAGAGAGATCTTATCAAGCTGTACCAGAAGAGATGTCTTAACACGCCCATTTATCCACTGTCACCACGGAAGTCTGTGAAAATTGATTGTGTATATGTGCCACCCTGTCTCAAACGAGTTGATCCACATATATATAAGGACTCAGGTTCCAAAGATAAAACAGTAAGGGGCTATAATGATATTTTTCCGAAGGACTCTAATACTTGCCGAAATATTTACATCACCGGAGATGCTGGAATGGGTAAGAGCACATTCTGTCAACAGATGGTTCTTACATGGTGCCTGGCTCATAAAAAGAATGATCAGATGTCTTCAGAAACAATGTCAGGCTATGGAGGCCTTCATTTTCAAAACGAAGAATCTATGTGCCAATTTGACTTCTTGTTCTATATTTCCCTTAGAGACGCTACACAATACAGCGACATAGAGGAAATGATAAAAAGGCATTTATTAAACAAAAAGTACCACCTGATATTCTCTAAAATATTGGCTGATGAATCAGAAAATTGCCTCATATTACTAGATGGGCTCGATGAATGGAGTCCACCCACACAGAATGACCAGACGTCTCCGCTTGTCAATAAAGGACTTCCTGGTAGAGAGGTCATGGCTGACTATACAATCATAACCACCACGAGACCATGGAAACTTCATTTCCTTGAACTCACACTGTCAGAAATTGATCTACAGATTGATCTTGTTGGATTAGACGCAGATTCGTCTGACAAACTAATCGTGAACATGGTTACTCTTCTTAATCAAACAAATGAAAAAGACATGTCTGCAAAGGAATTCAAAAATTTGGTTAAAGAAAAAAAGACGGAATTTAAAAGAATGGTTAAAGAAACAAAACTGGAGGAATTTACAACAATACCTGTAATTCTAAAACAAATGGTATGTCTGTGGCATGTTGGCAAAAATATTGGGAACTCACAGTGTGCGATTTATAGTGGTATGATTAATCGAATGTTCGAGTTGGCAGAGAAACCATCAGAACGCTTGGCAGGTAAACGAGATGCAGACAGAATGAAGAAAGAATCGACAACATCTTCAGTAAAATTGCCAAAATGTTTTGAGGGTAAATCACAATGCCAGGAGTTTAGTCAATTGTTAAACTCTCTTGCCAAATTGGCATTTCAAACAATATTTGATCACAACAGAGAGTCATCTCTGGTGTTTGATACCTCAGTAACCGAGAAATGGGGCATGTCTAAAACTGATTACGATATTTCCCTCCAAGTCGGCATTTTGTCTCAAGCAGAAGTCTTTGAAGATATTATATTACAACAGAAAAAACTGTTTTTCTTCCACAAAACATTTCAAGAGTTTCTGGCTGCCTTGTTTATTTCAATGAGCACGCATGATTCACAAGATGCCCATTTTAAAACCATGACAAGTATATGCACATCTTTAGACAAGGTTTTCGAGATGTCTAAAGTGTTCCTGTTCATCAGTGGAATGAATCCCGAGATTGCTTGCAGATTTTCAGAACACATCAGCAAAGTAGCTTCTGAAGATCAAACTGTACAGACATACAGACGCACAACTGACGATAAATTTAGTCAATCCTATCACCGAACATGTCATATACAGGATATTGTTATTGATTGTGTTGAGGAGAGCTCTCAAAATGGTTATCATGGCTCTCAATTCAAGCTTACTGATATAACTCTTAAAACATACGGTAACCCGCCACACGTTCTTCACTTGATGGAAACAAATTTGGGTAGCATTAAGTCTCTATACATAGACGACTACTTACCAGAGAATTTGCAAGTTATGTCTATAAAATCACTACACAAGCTATTTATAAATAGTAGCTATATCGGCAGTGACATGATTTACAAGTTAGTGGTTAATTCCAAAGAGAGTTTGGTGACTTTATGCATTTGGTTTACACAGTTTGCTAGTATGTCACTGGAACTTTATTCTGAAATGATGCTTAGTCTACATCACCTAGTGGCACTGAAACTGTATATAATTACTCTGACACATGCTCAAGTTGAAAGTTTGATGTCAATCCTGTCAAAGAAAACACAGCTAAAGCAGGTACATCTGTATAATTTAAAGTGCACAGACTGTGGTGATGACTGTGGTTACCAAATGAACTTATCACAATATACACAACTGCAGGATCTCGAGTTAGGTGACCTTCGTGTAAATAATGTTCTTGTCAATACCACAAACATGGAGAGATGTAAGATAGAGGAGTTATACCAACTTGGTGCTGAAGCCTCTATAATGAGGAGTTTGTATGATGCGCCAAAACTACAACGACTATATTGCAGGTACTGCAAAGATCCTGAATACATTGATGCACTAGTGACGACGGTTCCAACGTTGCTCAGTTTAAAAGAAATTAGTTTATTGTTTATAAACTTTGGTGGAAGAGAATTTAAATTATCACCTGAGATGAAGAACCTTAATTCAGTTGACATACATAGAAGTTCAATGTCAAGTAAATCCTTCTGCAGTTTTGTTGACAGTATACCTGTTACACCACGCCAAGTGAACGTAGAAATTTATGAAATCACAATCACACCACCAGAGGAGGCCAACAGAGCTCTCGAATATGTTAGAAATTCTTTACGGTTTGTTGTGACCGAGGAAAGAATAAAAGGACATATTTATTTGAAATTCCACACAGTGAAGACGAGATATACTGACAGGCGCTAACATTTGCTATACATTACTACCTATTCCTTAAGGGTGGACTCTAACCCCAACAATGAGTAAAATAAATACGGCCCCGGATAGTATGGTTGATGCGTATGTCCAAGGACTGGCACTACCCTTCACAACTGAATGACTGATGTAAAAAACCACAGATAATATGGATGATGTTTATTTCCAAGGATTGGCGCTATCCTTCACACTGAATTCCTGAGGCACACAGTCACAAATAGTATGGACAATGCTAAGTTCCAAGGATTGGCGCTAACCTTAACAATGAATACTAAAGCACACAGCCACATATAGTATGTGGCAGGTGCTTTATTCTAGGGACTGGCATCAACCTGCACTATGAACGCCTGAAGCACACAACCACAGATAGTATGGATGGTGCTTATTTCCAAGGACTGGCACTAACCTGTTCAATGAGCGCATGAAGTACACAGCCCCAGATAGTACGGATTACCCTTATTTCCAAGGACTGGCACTAACCATCGCAATTATCGATTGAAATACACAACTACCGTTAGCATGGATTATACGTATTCCTACGGACTACTGCAGAAGACCAACCACGTATGTCTGGACATAATCTTCGATGATATTTCAAGAAAACAAAGATTGAGATAAAAGTGGTAAAATAGCTTTTCAAACAATTATCATGAAAAGTGTGGTACTTTGCATTTATACGGCAAAGGCGCGTTGCAGATATTCCAAGAAAAGAAAGACCAATACATAAGTCATGTTACACATTTATACCGTAAAGGAATATTTGCAACTATTCTAAGCAAAGACCAAGCAAATAGGGATACACAACATTCAGACAGCAAAGGCAGTTTGTAGTTATTTAAAGGAAACAATAACAAATGAATTAGTGATACATTTAAACAGCAAAGGAATCTTTGAAGCTTTTCAACGCAAGCGAATACCAATCCACGTTTATACCGCAAAGGAACCTTCAAGCTATGCCATGCCAAGCAAACCAATACGATAGTTATACGCTACTTTTAGACAGCAAAGAAACATTTGCTACTAAGCCAAGCAAACACAGAGCAATAAAATAGTGATACTCTACATGAGGTGCTGCACCCATTTCAAACAAGCACAGGTTAAAACAATAGTGATGTATCACATTCATACTGCAAAGGAGGTGTTGAAACTACTTCCAAACAAAGAAAACCAGACAATCTTGCTACTCCACAGTTAGACATTAAAGCAAACAAAGACAAAGCAAATCGAGCTACGGTAACATTCATACAGCAAATTCGTCGTTGCAACTATTTCAAGAAAACAAAGACCAACGCATACGTGCTGCTCCACATTTAGACCGCAAATGAATATTTACAACTATTGGAAGTCCCCACAGGATGCCTCCACATATGTTTATATATATTTGGCAGAGGTAGCTTCACATTCACTCTTTTATAGTCTATCAGGATCTCTGGTTAGACACTAACAGTTTTTGGGTTTATTCTTACTAAAAACTAAAAGCAAATGTTGAGGAAAGAAATGGTATGAATATTTTAAAATTGTACAGACTAGGGGTCAATGGACCCCAGAATTGAGAATTTGTGATATAGTATTCCATTTTGTTTGTGGGTTTTGGTGAATTGGAGATACTGTACTAAATTGGAAACGGGCATAAAATACGTGATGGGGACAAAAGACGAAAAGACATTAATCAAATTGATTTGTTATATAGTTACTGGAAATATAATGCATGCAATTGATATTACGTTTTTTTAAAAAAATAAGTTTGCCTAAGGATGTAGAAACATATCTGTTTGCTTTTTGTAAAACGGATGACTATTTTCATCATGACATAATAAACATAGTGATATACCTGATTATACCGGCATTGATCGCGCTTTAACAATTTATTTTATTGTGATTTGAATGATGCGTTGTTTTCGTAGCGTTATGTGTAGCTGGGATTGTTGCTAATTTATCTAATAATGGACAATCGACAATGTGGATGCATCTGTTGAGATGTGTTTTTGGTAACAAAGACGACTTGTGATACAGACACTGTTTTAGGTGAAACTGAGATGCTATATTGAGTGAATTGGAAGCATGTAGGGAATTCGTGATCAGTGGAAGCATGTATACTATGTTTGATGAGTAAAGGGACAAATGACCAAATGATATGAATACAAGTGATTTTTGTTTATTTGTATATAGTTGGTGAAGATGTAGTGCAATCGGTATTGGGTTGCTGTTTTTACGAAACAAAACGAAAAAATGTATTTTTTCTAGTTCATTTTGTTTATTTTACTTAGTTTAGGTTGAAGGCATATCTATGCTTGCCTTTTGTAAAATGCGAGATTTTAATCATGACATAAAGATATAGTGATAGTTCTGAATATGCTGGCATCGATCTGATTCAACACTCATTTATTTTATTGTGTTTTTGAATGATGCATGGTTTATTGTGTTCTATGCTGATTTATCTCAACAGATGCAATAGGCACGTGCAAATGCATCTGTTGAGATGTGTATTTTGTAAAATGAATTGTGAAAAAAAGGAAAAACAATATTAAATATCAGATAGTACTGATTAGGTTGCGAGTAAGCACGTGTGATAGTGTGCAGTTATGCACGTGTAAATGCATTGCATGTAAAACATAAATAAATAAATAAATAAATAAATAAAAATGTGCAATGTTACTGGTGTAAATACATCGCAGTTGAAAGAAAACAAAAAAGAAACTAAGAAGTTTTTTAATAAAACTTTACATTACATCTCAGTAGGCGTGTAAACAGCTGTGCGGTCTGCACGTGTAAATGGCTTTGGATGGAGTACTTCCTTGTCTCGGGAAAATCCCATTTGCAATTCCAGGAATTTGTTGCAGGGCAAATACTTAGCAATTAAAATGAGTGAAAGAATATTGTGAATGGCTCACCGATATCTGATCAAGTATGGCATTGACTGAATAATGGTGTTGACATCCATCAGTTTATGCAGCATTTTGAAGGTTTTGGGGAACATACTATAATCATGACTACCCTCCAGCAAGAATTTTCAATAATGCCAATAATTGGAAGGATTTTTTTACAGTTTATAAATGCTACGGTAAATTAACGTATATGTAATCGCTCCATTGAGTGTATTAAAAAAGTGGGATCTGTGATCCCGCCTCACATCGTGGCTCCTTCAACAGTCGAACCCCAAAACCACAGATTATGTTTACATTTGATGTATTTGAATCACTGGGGTAAAGACGTGCCTTTTGCATTAGATACATGGAAGGATATACCCAGTTAAATACAGTTAAAAATGGGGCTTATTTTACATCCATAGATGGTAAGTCTGGTTTGACAATGTCCGTTTATCTACTGAGTAATGTGATTTAGAGGGTTTTCAATGGCCAGTTATTACTTTTGTTTCAAAACGTTACCATTCGGGTTAAGTTATCAAGTTATATATATCAGGCAATTAATCTTCAACCCACTTCATAAATTCGAAGGAAGTTTTCTATTCCCATGTTTCTGTATATCGATGACCTTATCGAAGAAATCAGGAAAACAGGTTAAAACGTGATAATAAAACCACACTACTCGCATTGTATTTAGTATGCCAAGTTTTAGTAAGATTAGGTTATTGTATTTTAGATAAATCTTGTTGGGTTCCTACTCAGCGTCCTGTCTTTTTGGTTTTATTGTTGATTCGGTAGATACATGCTTTAGGATTACGGTAGAAAGAAAAAGAGAAATTTGCCAAAATCCGTGAAATTTGTTTTACCAAATCATCTTTGACAGTACTGGATTTACAGAGACTGGCAGGAAGATGTATTTCATTTATGTTAGTTGTTCCTGCTGCTAAGCGTTATACTCGTGAACTTAATTCAGCTATATCTCTCGGCATAAAACATAAGTCAAGTATAACAATGACGGATGATTTATTGAAGGAGCTAAAAGCTTGGCAATGTTTAGATAGCTGGGTGGTTGGGGAGGTGTGGTTCATTTAACGGAAGAAATATTATTAGAGGTACCGGATATTTGGCCTGAAAACATGCATCGATTGCCTAGAGCCTATAATGGTTCTACAGCTTATTGAATGTGTTAAAGTCGGTCCAGGACAAAATAAAAGAACACAGTGTCGATGCTTATGTCGATAACCAAGTTTTGATACATGCGTGGAACAATGAAGGTTCGAGATCTTCACTTTTAAACAACGTATTAAAAGATATCTTCCAGTTTTTACTAGACAATGACATTATTTTTAATTTGTATTTTGTACCGTCAAAACCAAATTTGGCAGATGACCCTTCCCGAGCCATACAAAACACCGATGCTCGTCTTAAAAAGGATGCATTGGACCTAATACAGGGCAGATATGGAGGAAGTCATGGTCATGCAATATATTTGATGACATTAGTTTATAAGTGTATGCAAGACCGTAAAGGTCGTGCGCTTAGACATTTTACACCATATATAACCCCAAATTTTGATGGTGTCAATGTTTTCAGTCAAAATATTGCTGTTAATAAAAATTTGTTTTTCCACCATTTTATTTTATCCTTCCGTTTATCATAAAAAATGGTTTGCATTGCACTATGGTATTCCTGGGTTCGATACGGTTCCAATCTGGCTACCGATGGTACAGGAGGTTTTGTCCGATGCCATTATTGTAGGTCAAACGGGTATTCTAACACACCCGTCTAAAAACGGTTTTATACCTGATAAGTATGGTTTATCATGTAATTTATTGGCAATTAGAATCAGTAAACAGTCTTTAACAAATGTAATATCATATGGGAAATTTCTATTTTGCAATTTATGCCACATGTCAACAGATATCAATTTCCTGTGCTTAGGGGATTCGATGATACGGTTTTTGTTGTAAAACATAATGTTCCGTAACACATTAGTACATGTGTATTCTGAATGAGGGGCGCTACTAAACCAGTTGCTATGTCATGTGGAAAGGTTAGCTATGATGTACCCACCAAAGGTTGCTCTTATTCATGCTTCGGTCAATAATTTGAATAAGTCATTCCTCTTTCTTTATTTTTTTTGATTGAGTTTCAACAGCTCGAAAATACTCTGTATGAAATGAAACAATCAGAATTGATATTGCGAAAATTAACAGAACGTTTTCCTAGCTTGCGGGTTAATCTGTCATTAGATGGTTTTGTTTATGCTCGAAGTAACATTGTAAACGCAAGTATTTAGCAGTGAAAAACAAATGGATTTATATGGATAACAAAGTCATTAAAGAGAACCATTTAAGAGATTTGGTTCATTTGAATCAATGTGGTGAAGACAGATTTATTAAAAACATCTCCGATGCGATCAAGATGATTATTTAGAGTGATGAATGACGCAGGATTTTTGTAATTATGTAAATGCATATATAGAATGCCATGATTGTAATTAGTTTTAAAGACAAGTGACATGTGTATCAATTTAAGTTGGTGTGTTTCACACAGAAAATAAGTGAAAATAATTGCACCTATTATCAAATTATATTTTCATTATTACAGGATGTTTTGTTAACTAGTTGTCTGTACCTCGTCCTTTTTAGATATTTCATTCTGTTCTTTTTAATGTCAGACAGTACAAATGTAACACAATAGTTTAGTGTGCATGCGAGGTATTAAAATCCGAATTTGCAACTGGCTAAACTAACGGCGACAAGGATTCGAATATCGTTCTGCGAACTGTTTTAAATATATACCAACATGTCCGTTTTTATTTATAATTATGATTTTTTATTTAAAATACCTCATTTGATATTGTTTTCTATTGGACTGATGAAAAGTAGTACCTCCTGCACCGTTAGTTCAGCCAGTTGCCAATTCGGCCGAATTGCGAACAGGGAGCCAGTACGCAGTTTGCAGTTCGCAGTTCGAATAACGTACTGCAAACTATTTCAAATAATATATAACAACATGTCCGTTTTATTTATAATTATGATTTTTTTCTTTAGAATACTTATTTTGATATTGTTTTCTATTTGACTGATTAACAGCAGTGCCTTCAGCACTGTTAGTTTAGCCAGTTGTCATATGACCCAAACAGTTCGCAATTCGTATGAAACTGTAATTGTGAACACACATCAAAGTCGTTATTATTAGGTGAATAAATGCATTTATTTAATGTTCAATTCAACCAGTTGCCCAGTTCGCAATTCGAATCTGGTTACGAGTTCGCAATTCGAATAGAGAACTGCGAACTGGTCCCAACCTTAACGTCATAGTTATAATATACTGAAAGGAAAAAGAAATGCATAATGGATATTTCCGTTATGTATTGTATGTTTAATATGTACTGCTAATCTAATGGTACAGGGCGACGTTAGGCCTGTCCTTCCGGAAAGAAGGTTTAAACAGCACAAAACACACCAATGGTTACCACTTTAAAGTTTCATTATCGACAAAATGCGCATTTGGCTCAAGCAGGTGAGCAAATTTAGGCTTTAAACGTCGCAATATTTTAACATTAAACATAATGCTGAAATGGCTTGACTTTTTCGAGCGAAACTTCAACATTCGTGAATTTCGTATAACAAAGTATACTTTGATTAAAAGGTCTACTACATGACAGAGTTTTCCTTTCTGTAATTAGTTGTAGCCCTTTTTTGGGGCACAAAACACGTTGAGATATATTTGGAATATTACGTAGAATTAGGTGTATATAATAGTGTAGTATAGGCACATTTTTGATTATGCGTTTCTTTTTCCTTTCAGTATTGTCTTAACGCCATATAGTTCAACTAGTAAATGTGCATTGTTTTACATTGTGTTTATATAAAAAATATGCTGACCTGTCAAATACATTGTTTACCTGGATTCTATGATTTTATGTCAGTGTACAACGTAATTGAATTTTAGTAGATAAAAAGTAAAAAGCAAAACAAACAAAACATTTCTGTATTCATTGTTTATATTAAACCCCAGTAGGTACATTTAAATTCACATTTACATTTAGTTGCGAAGGGTGTTCTAGTGACCTTTTAGTAAATAAAAAAATGCTGTATTCAAATACATGCGAAGGTACATTTAAATGCATATTTACATAATGTATTTTACGTGTAGTATCGTTTCATGATTTTTCCAAAACCAAAATAACGCGATGGAAAGTTGTTTACGTTATAAGTGACGTTCTGTCTTAGGTCAATAGGCATATTATGCCAAGAGCAAAATTGTTGACTCGCAATTAAGATACATATATGGACCAGTTTTTTTATTATAATTTTTGAATATTGTTTATGCAGGCCTATATATACTATATCTTAAGGAGTGTATTTATGAGCAGTGGATATAAGTATGAATTGCACAGTTAGACAAGGTTTTCTTGATGAATATATTGTCTATATATCCAATCCTAATATATGAGAGGCAGAATGGGAGTACGAGGGTCATTCAATAAGTTCTGTCACTAACGCGTTTTAACAATTATGTGCTCGTTGTGAGTGTTGATGTTTGATACCAAATGAAAGAGAGTTTCAATACCATTCCATTGATGGTAAAATGAATGCTGTATCTTTTGTGTGACGAAAGTTATGGAACATTTAATATACATCACTTATACATACTGAGGCATTTTCGTCCTGAGCTTTTTTCAGGTATGTTAACTGTTACTTTTTTAAATGCCTGTTTCTCTTTAAAGGGACACATGGCAATCTTCAGTTTTATTCAAACATTAAAATTTTCTCCTCAATTTAGTTATCCTGCGTCATTTTGACTTTAAAACTGCTTGCATATGATTAAATAAAAAAATGAGATTTCAATTTTCTTCACTATTTCACCAAATTTTTAAACATATTATTGATGCACTATTATAAAAATTTAGTAATATGTAAAAATAATTTGCTTTGAACTATTCTAATAATTACTATTAATGATTGAACAAATGCAAGTGAAGAGAAAAACTAACGGGACGCCGTGAGTTTTTAAAAAATCAAGATTGCCATGTGTCCCTTTAAGTTCTTGTCGAAGACCTTTGAAATTTCTCATACATTACCACTTATATCTGTGCATTACAAGATTCAGAATTTAAGCATGGTAGATGAAAAGGCATTGTCTTAGAAATTAACATTTTAAGCTAACATGTACAATTAATTTAATGATAAATGGACATTAAATGGAAGGGCAGTCTTCTGAAATAGCGTTTTTGGATGATCAATATTTTCACCAAACATTGTGCAAAATTCTACAATAATGTGTTGAATATGAAATTTAAACACTGAAGGACTAGGATTTGTAAAAATATATGAAAACATATTAATACTATGAGAATAATTACGACATTTAAAAGATATTATAACATTTCTGTAAACAAAATTAAGAAAATCAGTGTTATTTCCGCTAAAATTAAGGGATATGCATTCACTCCTATCTGGTTTACAACAAGACCTTTCCGAATTCTCGACAATAATTGTCATGGATTATAGGCAAATAACAACAGATGGCGTACAAGAAAATTTAAAAGCATAGAATTATTCAAATAATTTTTACAACGTTTTGTAACAAGGACATTTTCAGAGATGCCTGTATCCAAAATGTGTGGTAGGGGGAGGTAATTCAGGGGTATAAATAACCGGAATTTTTTCATTTTTGTTGTGTAATTTGAGAGAGCGAACCCAGTAGTACTATAAATACACTACTTTATCTCAGTGTAATATCCAGTTCAAAGGATATATGCCTAGTGACAGAACCTTTTGAAGCACACTCGTATGTTCAATATACTACTATTGGAAATCCCCACATCCCACAAGATGCCACCACATATGTTTATATATATATATATTTGGTAGAGGTAGCTTCAAATTCACTTTTTTATAGGCTGTCAGGAAATGAGCACTGTAAAAATTATGCGTAGATGTATGTTTATATTATATTTATTAACCCATCCACCCACCCTCTATCTGGTTTCATTTTTCTTCTTATCTTATAGAAACTTTGATTTTCTATATTTCCAATCCTAATATATGAGAATCAGAATAGAATGGGAGGACTTTCAATATACTACTATTCCAAGCATAGCGATACATACAATTCAGACAGTTTTAAACAGCAAATCAATATTTGAAGCTTTTCAATGCAAACAAATACATAACAGATGCTCCACCGCAAAGGAATCCTTGGAATGCAACTATTCCTAGCAAACAAAGACCAACCGAAAAAGGGATTCTCTACTTTCAGACGGTAAAGGAGTCGTTGAAACTATTCTAAGCAAACAACGACCAAGAAAACAGTAATAGTCTACATTTAGACAGCAAAGGAATGGTCATTACAACTATTCCACGCCGAAAAATACCATGATGACAAAAGTCTACATTCAGACTATAAAGGAGATGTTATAACTATTTCAAGAAAAACAAAGACCAAGAAATATAAAAATATCGGACAGGGAAAGCAGCATTCAAGGACGACAGTCAACCACAAAACACAAAAACAAACACGCAAACAGAAGGCAAAAGTAATACAAAATGCAAACGACATCACAAACACAAAAGGGTTGACAATAGGGCTACCGCCTTGGAACGGTCAGTGGCAACATTGGCCACTGGGGGTTTACACCGGTTCTAGGGTGCACCAAACCTCACACTTATTTTATTATTGCTTTTGCCTTCTTGTTTGTCTGTTTGCGTGTTTGTTTCTGTGTTTTGTGGACAAAAGACAGCTGTGATACTTTACATTTAGACATGAAACAAATGTTTGAAGATATTCAAAGCAAACAAATACCAAGACAATTATTATGATCCACATTCAGAAAAGTAAAATGTGCAGCATTTTTAAGCAAACAAACCAAGACTACATATTCAGAGAGCAAAGAAGTCGTTTCAACTATTTCAAGTAAATACCATGAAAAAGTGATACTTTACATTCAGACAGAAACTAAATCGTTATAGTCAAACACTACAAAAATACACCAAGCTGTGGGAATGCAAATAGTTGGGGTTAATAGCAGAAATATAGACCTCCTTTTGTGTTTGTGATGTCGTTTACTTTTATTATTACTTTTGTCTTCTTGTTTGTCTGTTTCCATGTTTGTTTCTGTGTTTTGTGGTTGACTGTCCTCCTTGAATGCTACTTTCCCTGTCCGATCTATTTATATTTCTTTTGTTTTAGATGCTTCGAGTTACATTTCTAGCACAAAATGATGTTCGAGTTACATCTCTAGCACAAATGAAATGATATTCGTGTTACATTTCTAGCACAAATGATGTTCGAGTTAGATTAAACAATGTAACTATATATGGAATGTAACATTTTTAAGGCTTTTTAGCACCACTATTC
This sequence comes from Cyrtodaria siliqua, assembly GCA_037043455.1. Lineage (NCBI taxonomy): Eukaryota > Metazoa > Mollusca > Bivalvia > Adapedonta > Hiatellidae > Cyrtodaria > Cyrtodaria siliqua. The sequence continues at coordinate 245,785 of JAWPHD010000322.1, forward strand.
GTACAATTATGTAATTACTCCAACAGTGTCTGTGTCGGGGTACTATTCGGCGTCGGCTTTCAACGCGACCTGGAGTTTTGAGTGTAAGCTGTGCTTAGATTTCTTGTCTTAGCTCAACCAAATTTTGGCAAGAGCATCCATATAGTATCACCTAAACGGTTGCATAAGTAATTTTAACTATAACCCTAGTCAACCATGGAACCTCAATTACGATAGCCAGTAAAACGTGAAATATCCTACTTCAATGCAAATTTGGATATAATTGGGTATTTCGTGTCACCGTCCAAGTTTAACCAAATTAAGCAGAGGCTGTCATATATACTGATAAAAAATAAATTTAGCAAATAAATAACATATAAATCCCGTTGATCACATTCTAGGATATGTGGAGAGGCGTTCATGGGCAATATAACGTACACAATTATCAGTTATACTAAGGAAATTAGTCTCAAAAGAAATATGCGAAAACAATAGCAACATGAGGTAATCTACATGTTTTACAGATTTTATATATATATATACCTACCAATATGCACATGCCATTCAGTCATTTATCGCTAACCAGGTTCTCGCGCCGAAGACAGCTCATGTTTATATTTATTTCTTTATTGTTTATTGGAATGTTTCGTATCGTAAGCCAATTTTATTATTTCCAAAAAGTATAGTGCACGCATTTTACCATTTGTTAAGGCACTATACTTATTATTTTGGCTGAAAGATTGTCAGTCATGTGACTTGTTAGTATTAACGTAGCTAACACCGCGGTGCGATGGAGATAATTCACACAGTTTTAATAACAGAGCATTATTTATAGTCCGTTTTAAAATGTTTATAAGATATAATAAGTGGTCCGACTATTTGTTTTCCATGTATTTTGATCCCGAGGAGTTTTTAATTCAATACAATGATCGTCCAGGAGGAAAGATTATCTAACCTTAACTTGGGTATAATGTCTGATATGGAACCTGATTTTGTGTTCATTTAACTCTAGACAAATTCACTCTGTGATACGGATATCCCCTATGTTCTTGTACAACATTTGTCTGGGAAGGTGGAATCCATGACGTTAATACATACCGAAAGCATATACGTAATAACAAATAGACTGGGAACTGTGAACTAAAGTTTAGGTGACACAGTGCGGACATTTCACAAAATATTGCCGGACTTTAAACACACAGCATGAAGAGTTTTATCCATATACGTTTCATTTATGTCAAAACGATCACAAATTTATTTCTCTTTCTAATGATGATATTTTCCTTAACGTTTTAAGTAAACAAGGAGTTTGGAGGGAAGTTTCACTATGTCATTTGCTTGGTTTTTAAGAGAAAAGCCAAAAATGATAATATTTTAAATTTTAATCAGCTTTTTGTATAATGTCTTATTTTGAAAATAATAATAAATTTAGTTTAATCCCATTTCGCTATTCATTATGAATCGTTTGAATGTATTCTCATTAAAAATCAATTAATATTTGAGAGAGGAGTCAGAAGGAAAAATTAACATGCCACGTGATAGTCTGGCTTCTTCATTGGTTAGCATCGGACGTTTCTGTTTGTGATTGGTCAGAGCCGAAAGTATCGTTCTGGGCGCACAAGGGACTATGGAAACCGGAACTACTTCATCGTACCCTCGACTCTGATGGAGTTGTGTCAACAGTTAAAAAATATTGACATGACATTGCCCTTATCGTGAAACGGTATTTCTAAAATGTATACATTTGCGTACAGGTGTGCAAATTCTCATCAGGCTCATTTGAGTACCTATCCAGCTAAAATGTAAAAAAAACTCCATCATTTTGCAGGTTATCAAGTTACCTGCTTCCGTTATTTTCAGTCATTTGTAAAGTTATGAAACTCAACTTTGCAGGTATATTCTGTTCTGATCTTTAGAGTTTTCGAGGTATTTTCTTATGTTATTACAATTGCTATTTTATAGAATTAAAATGCACGTTTATAAGTGACGATTTTAATATTGGTACGGCAGTTCTTTCTATGTCTATGTTATGGCAATTCAATATGTATCCTATGGTACGGCAATTGTTCTTTTTATTTCTATGGTACGGAGAGTCAAGGTTGATGTCTATGGTACGGCATGTCTATGGTAGGCCATTATGTTTATGACTGTAGTACGGCAATTATAGATATACCAAGGGTGTACTGGCAACACATATTTATATTTATGGCATGTCTATGGTACGGAAATTATATGTATGCCTGTGGTAAGGCAAATATTTTTTATGCATCTGGTGCATCGGCAATTCACGCGGTCAGCTCCAGTGGTTGGTCAACAATGAGCCTTATTGAATATTTTCAAATGTGAGAAATCAGCAACATTAAACCGGCGAAAAGAAATACAACCCAAGAACATTTCAACAAATTACGTCATGTGTACTTCTTACATTTAAGTTTATGTGCACATTTGTGTTAGATGACTAACGTTACATATATACTTTTTAATATTTGTCAAAAGCACATGTTCGCGCCGTGGTGTTATCACGCTTTAATAGCATGTCAGGAATCGCGATTTCAATCCCATCCAGAATCATATTCGGATAAGTTTCAAAATTTCCTACGTTACCAGTCCTTCGAATGTAGCTGAAAAGAGAGGTGCCGCATTCAATCAATGCACCACAGACACCGTTGATAACCCATTTTGCCCGCATGAATATGTTCGCAAGATCAGAATTGGTAAAACAGCCTTCACTTTAATGAAAAATGCTCTATTTTGCTTCGTTAACATTTTAGCTCATTCATTTAATCACCTAATTGTTGTTGTTGTTGTTATTATTGTTGTTATTGCTGTTTTAATATTAAAACGACCATCGACCAATTTTGTCAAATGTGTCATTGCTCCGCGGTTCCCGTGCTACGAATCAGTACTGTTATTTTTACTGGTCCTTTGGGACCAACGAGCCAAATATAGGTGGCTTTAAAGTATAATACCGCTTAAGCCGGTACTAGGGGCCGTGAGAGGTGTTACTTCTTTCATTACTTCTCATGAACAGACTCAATAAAACCGAGTCTGCTGCTTTATTCTCTTAATTGTGTTTGTTGCTCCCAAAGGATCACCTTTATCAGTATTTATTAACATTCACACTTGCATTCGTTTAGTGCAGTGTGGCGGCTGTAAAAAATCTCCCCGTGCTACGAATCAGTAGTGTTATTTTTACTGGTCTTTTGGGACCAACGAGCCCAATATAGGTGGCTTTGAAGTAGAATACCGATTAAGCCGGTGCTAGGGGGCGTGAGAGGTGTTCTTCTCATGAACAGACTCAATAAAACCGAGTTTTTCTCTTAATTGTGTTTGTCGCTCCCTAAGGATCACCTTTATCAGTATTTATTAAATAAAGTTGGAAAATCTTGAAAGAAAAAATCTTCGTGTGAAACTACAAGGCCTACAATTTATTATTTCAATTGTAACATATGCTATGGTCCTCTTCTAACTTTGTTCAAATGGTGTTCCTGGGGTCCATTTTGGCCCCTCTACAAGGTCACAGTATAGCATACAGACATATAAAAAGATCGGACAGGGAAAGTAGCATTCAAGGAGGACAGTCAACCACAAAACACAGAAAAAAACACGCAAACAGACAAACAAGAAGGCAAAAGTAATATTAAATGCAAATGACATCAAAAACACAAAAGGGTTGACAATAGGGCTACCGCCTTGGAACGGTCAGTGGCAAAGTAGGCCACTGGGGGTTGAAACCGGTTCAAGGGTGCACCAAACCTCACACTTACCCTACTATCATCCCATTAAAACAGGACAGTGTAAATAAAGAAATCCCCGCCTAGATATAATCTCTAACCAACAAGGCAGCATCAATAGGCAATATAAGTAAAACACAAATATGCTCGTGTAAATATAATACAAAATAACAATAGCCTAGAAAGCCACAAGAGAATAAACCATTAAGGGCTAGACAAGAAAGATCATAGACAAACATCAAACGCCACCGTCCCAATGGGCTTAAGGTAGGCGTCATCATAGTGTCCACAGTCTGTCCGGTCATCGTACAATTAAAGAGGAAAGCATAGTGGCGAACTGTAAAAGGGTCCACCACCAAGCATGCAGTACGTTGCAAAATGATAGGGTCATAACCTCTTTTGATAAACTTTTTAACAAGTTTAACAAAGATAGTATGAAAGTCATCATGACCAAGAATCTTACGAAGTTTATAAATCACATCACCATAGAAGTCAGGTTGTGATAGTCCTTGTCGCAGAAATTACTTTTATATATGGAAAGAAGATCAGGGTTACGATAATAAAACTTTGCAAAGGTTTTACGAAGTTTATGGTAACGGTAACCCTGATTGAGTAGCTTTTTAGTTATACAAAGATTACGAATATTAAAGTCCTCAACTCGAGTACAAGCTCTTGAAAAACAAATAAGTTGAGACACATACACCCCATAAGAAGTTGCTCGGGGAACATCCCCATCCAAGTGGGGATAATTAACAATGTCAAAATTAAAATCATCTCTATTGTCATAGATTTTGTTAATTACTTCACCATTTAAAGTTATATAGTAACATGTTTAAAAGCCATTTTTCTCTGGAAATATAGGAGTCGATGATGATATCTACCTAAATCCTAATAGGAAGGTAGCATTTGTTGTTTGTCTTTAAACTTGCTCTGGCTTCTGACAAGTCACTTTATGAGTTTCTAGTTTTTTTCATATTATATATACATTATCATTTATGTTTTACTTATAATGCCTAATAATGATGCCTTGTTTGTTAGAGATTATAACCGGGCGGGGATATCTTTATTTACACTGTCCCCTTTATTGGGATGACCAAAGAATAAGAGTGCTTTTTGATGCACCCTAGAACCTGGTTTAAACCCCAAGCGGTCTTAACCACTAACCTTTCTTTCCAAGGCGGTAGCCTTATTGTAAAACCAGGATGTGTTTGTGATGTCTCTAATTTTTGCCTTTTATTCATCTTTAAAGTTGTTCTTTGTTTCTGTGTGTGTTTGTGGTTGACTGTTGTCCTTGATTGCTACTTTTCCTGTTCGATTTTTATATCTACTTTGCATATAGCAGAAGCTTATGGTTATCTAACAATTTTTTTCAAATGGCGATTTGTATTTATGCTTGGGTCTTGCTTTCTGTTTCATTAGGATCTCACAATCATTTGTTTTCTGAAGATAGTATCACATGTGAAGACGTTGGGCCTGTTGTTGTTGTTGTTGTTGCAGTTGTTATTGTCTTGTTGTTGTTCTTGTTGTTGTGCTGCTTCTGTTGCTGTTGTTGTTGTTGTTCTTGTTGTTCTGCTGCTTCTGCTACTGTCGCTGCTGTTGTTGCTGCTGCTGCTACTGATGTTGTTGGTTCTGTTGCTGCTGATTGAGAAATGTTTGTTCCTCTTCATTACACAAATGACAACCTATCTATACCCTTATGACCGTATAATGATTAAAGAACTTCGCAAATTATGTTTTAACTATTTTACATGTTTTATATCCCTGAATACATTTATTTGTTTTCCTGTTTGATTATACGCCTCGGCCAAGTTCCATTGAAATACGCCAGTGTTTTAAACGTATATATATGTGAAGTTCGTTATGGGAACATGTAAAATAAATCCCAGTGCAGAAAATACATTTTGACAAATTCGATTCATAATAAAAGATAATGAACATACGGTAAATTTAATTGCATTTGTTGTTTTGTATTGAATATAAAATAAATTGTGCATTGAAACCTTCTCGCCTCTCAATGCTGCATGTTCGAATCCCACTCGGAGCTCGAATATTGTCAACCCCTTTATGTGTGTGTTGTCGTGTCTTGCCTTTTAGTCGTCTTTAAAATTGGTTGTTTCTATGTGTTCCTTTGGTTGACTGTGGTCCTTGAATGCTGCATTTTCAGTTCGACTTTTATATCTACTTTCGCAAGTGAGAACGTGTCCATTCTTACGGATGGAGGGATGTATACCGTACTGGTTCCACGCAGGATAAAATGGGTGGTCTGTCTCCAACGCGAAACAGTGCACCGTCATATAAAGACTTACATGTGCTGAAAACACCATTCAATCCATCCAACAAAATAGTAGGTTTGAAATCTGTATGTACAATCGAGATATGCTACAGTGTATTCAGTAATGTATGTACAATCGAGATATGCTATAGTTTATTCAGTAATGTATGTACAATCGAGATATGCTACAGTGTATTCAGTAATGTATGTTCATAGTAATAGTCATATGTACAGTAAACTCTGTCATTTGAAGACATTCTAATTAAAGGGACACGTGGCAATCTTGAAGTGTTTATCAAGCATTTAGATTAGCGTTATTAGGTCTGTGGGATAATTTAGAATTAGGAACATCGGGAGCTGCACTAATTCGAAGTATAGGTACAAAACACCTTTAACTTCAATGACTAGTTGCGGCCACAATAAAATGTGACAGACGAACGAACATATACTTTTTCTATGTATATCAGCTTTCTTTGAAAATACGTGGACACAAATATTATTAAAAACAAACTGAGGTCGTCCAAGATACATATTTAGTCTATAAAGGATCACATTGTAGCTCTATTGTAGGTATTCACCATAAGAGCTATGATTCTCGCAGCTAGCCCAACATAAATTACCAATATAATAAACCAGGCCTGGAATTCACCATTCTTTAAACTATTCTGACTTGAGTACTGAAAATTGGATCACAAATATTGCTATGACCTTCAAAGATAAGCAATCGTAAGAAGTCAGTATTTATTAGTATGCATCATATGTATACATAGCAGCTTGTTATGAACGTTTATTCTGTAAATTTATAGAAATATTTGTGATTGAAATTTGCATACTTGAGCAAACTTGATCTAAGAATATTCTGAAGAATGGTTGGTGAATTCAAGGTCTGACCTCACACGTCAATGTTCTTCAATAATTGTCAGGAATTCGTTCCGAGAAAGTAAAATTTGAAATGCTTTTGCACGGATTCATAAACCATGCTAGATATACAGTGTGAATTTCATAGCCAAATTTTGGAAAATTAAGTTCACGAAAACCCAAACTGGTGTTGTCCGTTATTTATAACGTTCATACATCAGGTATGTAGAAGAAATATTACATCTGAATCAAATGTGTGTATGAATATATGTTGGGCATACAAGCCAACGTAAAATGACTTCCGTCTTCGGTAGATATGTTTTTCAATACTTACTTGATTGCATATGGCCGACAACTATTTTCTGCCTCCAAATTCTCACCAAGGACCGTAGATCTGACCCGAATTCACTTTACTGTAGCACAATGTGTCCCTTGTTGGCAAATTCGATTTTACACTGCCAAGATTGTAAATATAATTTTGTTTATTTGCTGATTGTTTTCTGGCTCACGAAGCAATAGTCAGCTAGGTTTTGTGTGCTTTGGATCTTTCCAGTGCAATGTTTCTTTTTAAGTGTACAAACAATGCAAAATTCGTAAAAACAACAACAACAAAAAAGGTATGATGCATAAACATATTTAAACAATTTAAACTTTTAAAGGAAAAAAGAGATAAGATAAATCAAAAACCCTTCCCCCCACCACCACCCAACCCCAACACCCCCGCACACACTCCCCAGCCGCTTTGGTAAAGGATCAGATACAAAATGAAGGCTCCTTTGTCTAAAAATGGCAAAATATAACATAATTAAGAAATTCAAGGGCATAACTCCAGTGTTACTGGTCTGAACTGGCTTGTCCCTGCTTTCACTGAAATCAACAATCTGCAAAGTTTGCTAAAGATCAGATGAAAAAAGAAGGCCGTATCCTTTTAAAGAGGTATACATGGTTATAGGGTGGGATCTCACCAGTTTTCAAGTTATAATCAAAGCGTTATGTCCCCAGGGGTGGCGATAGACCCCAGGGGTGATGCTGGTTGGATGGTTGTATCCATCTGTCCATGCCCATTTAGTTTATATATGGTTATAAGATGGGATCACAACAGTTTCCAAGTTCTGATCCAGGGGCTATTTCACTAGGGATGAGGATGGACCACAGGGTCGATGTAAGTTAAATGGTTGTATCCGTCTTTTTATGCCTAGTAAGTTTATATAAGCCATTTTCAAATTAAAAACATATGTACGCAAGATTACGGATATAACAAAAAGCCACATGTTAGACTTGTGTGATAAAATAACCAATATTTAGTTATGGGGGATACGTATGGGGGTCGCAAGTGCTACTGAGTTTCTTCGATGTGTTCTTGAGCAAAACACTTTCCCTCAGCCTCGTCCGTCGGATGGGGACGTAAACCGGGCGGTCCCATGTATCGGTCTATCCTCCGAGCACGTTAGAGAACCATAGGAATCTATTCGATAATAGGAGTAGGTCACGGTTCCCGGGTTCCTATATATCCTTTTCCTCTCTCTGGGGCGGCTCTAAATAACCTATACTGTGTTGATGAGCCGTTAAACAACAATACATTCGCAAGTGCTATACCAATAGAACGACAATTATTATTTTGTAAGCGCCTTTCAGGAGTAAGACTCTAAACTCAAAATATTTTTATATTTGATGAGTTACGAAGGACACTAAAATCAAGTGTCATAGATTAGTGGCTACTATACGTTTTTGGTTGACAATATTACATTGCGATCATTTAAAATACATCAAAACGACATACAACATAATGCTCAATAAATTAGCAACTCTTCCAAATAAACTATCCTGGGCATCATCGGTTAAAACCTTCTAGAAATCTAAATTATGTGAAAATTAACTAGCATTGACATACTGTAAATTGTGTACTGATTGGCCTATTGGCTTTTGTATGAAATAAAGTACCGGTTATAAGTAATTAAGTACGTTTTTTTCTATTATTGTGACATGTGCGCACAAGTAATCATATATACATATATTTATAAAACAACATAAGCACCCGGCCCAATGGACATATAAGTCACCAAATATAGAAAGAACATGTCTAAGTACAATAATAGATAACCAACATGAATAAGCAAAATCGAAAATAGGCGATTATGTAAGAAATATAAAAAACAAACATAAAACAACGTTGTAAATATATCCAACAATTAAAAAGAAATAAAACAATGAAATATGTTTAGGCCAAAATATCAGTTATATACTTTTATTTTTGTTTAAATCAGTGTTCATATATGTTTCAGTTCCATAAACAATAAATTAGTTTTTAATAGGAGTATTTCACGTTAGTATCGATATTGGATTAACCATGTAACTATTGTTATTAGTTCACAGGCCTGTAGCTACACAGAGTAACACCGAGGCTGTATACATTGGGAAGGTACCAAACATTGAAGGCATTTCAATGGAATATCAAATAAAATCAATTGAATAATCTTGAATATAATTGTCCAACATAAAACTGAAAACCTGGCTTGGGTATGCACTAAAGCAAAGGAAGTCGCATTGAGTAATGTAAAACAATTCCCGAGGGCATTGCCACAGACCCCTCTAGGAAGAGGGTTGCCTCGTTTAAATGTTAGTGCTGGCTACGGGCCTGGTTCTACTATTTTGCTAATCCTCATCGACGCGGTTGATGGTATTACCAATGGCATGATCAAGCATATCGTATGACACTTAATTGTCACTAAACTGAAGTTATAGTCAGGACTACTTCTACAGACCATAATAACGACAACATTAATGTCAAACATAATTACAATACGTGTACAAAACAAAGTGCTATCATTTCATCAACTGCAGGTATTATAGTTTCATACAATATAGTAATATTAACACCTTCAATAGGTAAACTAACTTTAGAGTAGGAGTGAGGTGTGGTGCACCTTAGAACCTAGTTTAAACCCTCAACAGACTAGCCTGTTTTTTGTCACTGACCGTTCCAATGTAGTAGCACTATTGTAAACCCTTTTAAGTTTGTGATCTTATATCTTTCCTTTTATTTATCTTTGTAATATCTGTTTGATTCTGTGCATGTTTTTGGTCGCCTGTGGTCATTGAATGCTACATTTCCTGTTCGATATGTATATATATTTTTATTTATATCAATAAATACTGAAAAGGGGCTTGTTTACAAAGAAAGAAATTGTATATAGGTTGCATCACCGTCAGCCTGGGATTCAGTCGTTAGTATTGTGTGTCCTACTTTTATAGTTGTCTACTTACTTTCCTCTTCATTTTTTTATCTTTATTTTGTCCTTCAACTTTCATTGATACAACGCGATGGATTTCCCCATGGAAATAACGTACCGATCGCAAATATCAACAGAGATTTAGACGTCACTCGTATTTGATAGCAAGACCCTGATTAAAAGAAATATTAACACACAAACATTGCAAATTTATAGTTTGTGTTGTTAAAGCATAAGCATAACCATGTACAAAACGGGTATATAAGTGTTTTGCGTGACATTTGTCATTGATCATCTTATACAGAAGTTCTTTAATACAGAGCAATGAACCTGAGATAATAAGAATTAGATTTATGTTTAACTGAAGTCGGAGACAATTAACACTTTTTCCTATTAAAGGGATTGATGCATTATTTTCAAAATGTCTTTTAAAGCAAAGAAAATCACTGCAAATGAAAAATAAGCAGACAATTGATACATTTTACGTCTGTATATCTATTCTTAATCAATTTGCAGTGATTTTCTTTGCTTTAAAATGTATTTTGTTAATATGCCATATATGGTAAAAGGCGCGATGACGTCATCGTTCCAGGATGGCCGCCTTCATTTATGTTCTTTGCACATTTTCAATAGGTCATATCTCTTTTATTTTTCATGACACTTTGATAATTCTTAAGCTATTTTAAAAGTTTTTCAGAGCTCTTTTGAACAAATTTTGTTTCAAAATAGTGCTTCAACCACTTTAAGAAACAAACACTAGTGTAATTCCATCAATGACTGATTAATTTACGATAACTTCTTTAATGAGATCGCAAACGGTATCGGCACACGTAAAATCGCAAGCATGAACTATAACAGAAAGTTTTAATTCAGTCATCTCTGTGTGAACTCTCCAGTCAGTTAAGGACATATGGTAACAGATATGCTATCAATTAGTGTGTTCGTTTATTTCATCTATAACCCCCGTAAGAAATTTCGTAAGATATATGCGTTTCTATTTTCCGCAAAAAGTTCGAAAAACAAAATATTCCAAAACATTTGAATTTTGAAGAGAAATCTCCTAAATAATAGCTTTTGTCAATACAGTAGAGTCAGCAATACCAAATATGAAAACACAATACAATTAACACTCGTGAGTTTAGATTTATAAATAAAATGCTAATAAAAATTCATGTTTGATAACAAAGTTGTAGAATATATGTGTTATCATAAACTTAAACATTGATATTCCATAATACATATGGTTGTTCCTTCTATGGCAGCTTATTCATGTTTAATGAGTACCCATGATTATTAATCTATTTAGAAATAAGTAAAAAAAAGAATATAAGACGTACATTCATCCTCATTAAGAGGTCCATTACGTGGTCCCGCCTTAAATTCATTAAGCGATGGGAAAAATTATATTATCAGGATTTTATAACGGATAATTCGGCAATGAAACACGTTTAAAAAATGCATTTTGTTAAAAAAATGCGATAACCTGCTTAAAATTACTTATAAATGTTTTTGCAAACTTTTAAAGCCGAAATTAAGGTTTTATTTCATACCCCGCCAACCCCGTTTTCGCTTCTTGGAGGAGGGGTTGGGTGGGGTATGAAAGTTAATACTCGGACCACGTAATGTAAACATATTACAGCTAAGCACGATTTGAAGATATCCCTTTGTTTTGTAGAAACATATATTATACGAGTTATACGTATATGATTTACCGAACGTAGTCGGTGTGGTAATGTAAGAGACACTGCGAACAGATTTCGATGTAAACCCGTGAGTGTAGGTTTGGATGAATATATTGATGTTTTAAACTACATGCTTGAGTCCAGGTTACCTTACTGTCAAAGGTATTACCCAATATTATTTACTGCTACTAATACACGTAATACGTTGTGTTGTAAAAGTAGATATAAAAGTCGAACACGATTAGCATCCAATGACCACATTCAACCACTAACACGCACAGAAACAAACAACTACAAACATGACTAAAACGCAAGATATGACATCACAAACATAAAAGGCTTGACAATAGGGCTACCACCTTGGAACGGTCAATGGTAAAATGGGCCACTGTGGGTAAATGAGGCGGTGTTGTGTGTGTGTGTGGGGGGGGGGGGGGGGAGGGGTTAAACCAGGTTCTAGGTTGTACCAAACCTCACTCATACCATATTGTCATCCCAGTAAAACGGGACAGTGTAAATAAAGATAACCCCGCCAGATTATATTTATATAACTAAAACACATAAATATATATATATAAAAAAGCATAAAAAGCCATAAAGCAAGTACTCATATGACTTGGCAGAAGCCAGAGTGACAAGATAACAACCCGTTAAGGTACTAACACGAGTTATAAGGCAAGTGCCAATTTTATCAGCAACCTTTTTGTTCTATGTAGTTCTATCGATACTAATACAAGACAGTACTAAATATGCGCATTTCTCTTTCAACAAACGTATCGTCCTTAATACACCAGTGTGTTATAGTACTGCATTGTTAATACTTTATGCTAGAAGAACTCGTACAGTCTAAAGAGCCATCTTCTTAAAGAACTGGATTGGCGTGTCACAAAATTTAGAAACCTGTGTACATCTGTTGTTAAAATGTGCCTTTGTTGCGATGAATAGCTACATAAAGTACTAGATTGGCGTGTCAAGTAATTTATCACCATTGTCGTCGATTGTCACAGAGGGAATAGCTCGTCTAAGACGCTCAATCATTGCATCAATGTCAGCTAAATCTTTGTATCTATCCATTGTTTCGGTAATCCTTTTGTGTCGAAATTCTAGGTAAACGTCTGTTATATCCTTAAAAAGAAAACATTGCAATTAGTACAAAGTACAGCTAGCGTAATTATTTCAATATACTGTGCGGAAACCAATTCCCGCCTGACGCCCGTTCGCCCGTGTTCCTGCTTTCCTGCACGGATACAATGAAAACATAGTGTTCTGTTTAAAGGAGGCACATATAGAAGTATAGAAGTAGTAACATTATATCAAATGGACAAATCAAAGCTATGCAAACATAGGATGCATAGAAACTATGTTAAAAGTCATATGTTACATATGGATATAATGTGTTTACTTGATAATAACATGTACACATTTTAAACGACAAGTTTTAACAAGTATGCGTAGTATGGAGGTAATAAATGGGCAATTTGTTACACATTCGCAGTTATATATAATTGCAGCTGAAAGGTATGATCATGTATTACAACTGCGGAATCATTCAACAGAAATAGAACCACTAGTAAACATGTATGTGAAGGTTCACATAAATTCAACAGTGTACACTTTTTTGGGCATAAGCAAAACATTAATCAATTGATATGTTGTCAATTCACAAACAGAACCCAAATATTAAGGAAATATTATGAAACAAGCGCCCCGAACACATGTTTTAACAGTCTTTTGTATTGATTAAAATGTCTTGAGCTAAAACAAAACACAAAAAATATATGAGATCAAATACTTCAAATGTTATGTTGCCCCAACCCCTCCAATATCTGAAACGACCTACAGGACTCACACCAATATTATCTCCCTTGAATACTCGTGCCCTACAGATGAAGGAGGTAGATAAAAAAGTTCGCTTTTCTACATTTTACAGGATACATTGGTTTATCTTGAAATTACCAGGTTCAAAATCTACAGCATTTTAGGAAGAGATCACAGAAAAATGCATGTTGATACAAGATTTCTAGCTAATTCTGCCTCATTTTACACATCATGGGTCTTATAACCACGGGGTTGTATTTTTGACTAAATTTTGATAGATGTCACGCAAACATGAAATTAATAAAAGTTCAATCTGGTAAATATTTGTTAAATGTGTTTTAAATTGCAGATATTGGATCAATAAAGAATTTAAGCATAAATACATGTTGTAAAATATGTTTATCTCTATGCCACGAACAAAAACATTACAACTGGACCCTATGGAAAATTAATTGTGGTGTGAGAATTACACAGCTGAAACATTATAATGGCACATTCTGGACATGGTCCGTGCCTCCATTAAACTTCGATAACTCTTGACTATGTAAGCTATAAGGTCAAAACTGCATGACATTTAGTCATGAAAGCAACTATAACATAATCGCAAGTTCAAGATTCGTGGCTGTAAACAGACTTCTGGTTGCCACTAGGTGATTGGAAGCAAGGAAATATTCTTTAAAGATGAATGGCCACCCTTTTTTTCGTCATCATCATATGAACATTTCTTGATAGTCTCGGAGAGAAACATATATTGAAAACGCTACTAAGTTATATGTAAAATAATTATTATTTGTATGAAGTAGATATTTATTTTACCACTGCGTGACTGCACGTGAAAATGCGGTAAATCTGAATTGTGCAGCTGCACAATATTGACAGTTAATGGATAAATACATTTACCTGTGGATTAATTTAGCTGTTCAAAATTGTCTACGTCATCAAATAAAATCTTATTCTCGCTTTTCACAGATATTGCAATGAGTGAATTGTAAATATGTATTGTTGTGTATCGATTTTGATTTAAATAAACATAAACATGTTCATGAAACAAAACATGGCTGGCCGGAGAACTTTTAGAAAGTCTAGGAAAAGCACATCAGGCATTGTCAATTAAAGCATTAAAATCAGTTAAAGGAATAGTAGGTATACTTTCTGTAGTTCTTTTTTTTAAAGTCGGACCATGATTATTTTTTATATATCTTTCATACTTTTATTGTCTTTTCTGCCTAAAGATGAGGAGCATGACAAGTCGTCCTGAATGTTCAAGATGTGTTGACTCTCCATTGTTTGTGGTTGTGTATGAATTAACTCTGCTTTAGGTAGTTCTCAGCATTAATAACCTGCATCGGATGGTTTGACAATCAACGTGCAACCTTTTGTGGCAAAGATCAAAGGCATAACAACTGGGGGTTGGGTGGGGTGACCGCAATAGTTCGACAGGAAAACTCTTGTGTGTAAATGTGTGTGTGGATGGGGGCGGGGAGCGGGGAGGGGTTCAACGTATTTTGAGAAAAAATGGTAAGGCTCACAAGGATTACATTTGACACTGTATGTTGAATGTTTTTATTCACCAATTATGTGTGATTTGGGTCGAGTTGAGATTCCACCATATCGTGTCAAATACGTTACACGGACGTAAATCTACTAGTGATAGCATTAACCAGACCTAATTGTTTAGTAGATTACTGAAATGTTTATCAAATCTGACTGAAAGTTAGAAATATGTTCATAATAATATCCATGTGGTAGAAGCACATATTATTTGGTGTTCTTTTTGCAACGTCGTAACTTCTAAGTCGCTTGATATAATGAGACGAAACTTACTTTGCATATTTAGAGACGGATCCAGCGGGTGGGGTGGGGCGTACATATGAACATTCATATATAAAAAGCGTTTTTCTTTTTTGTTGCGGCCCAACCACAACTCCCCCCACTCCCACCAAATCTCAAATGCTTTATCCGCCCCTGAGATGAGCTCGCTATGAGGCAGTGCCTTATTCATATTAATTAAATGGATGAATGCAAAATCCCACTACTGCAGGATCGGAGAATAGACTGCAGTTCATTCGACCGATCGGAAAGGCGAAGCATAGAGAGTAAGATACAAGCTAAATGGCACACGTAAAATGTACTGAAGAGGCGTTTCGAACATTTTATTTAGAGGTCAAGTACATTTAAAGGTCAAGTACAATTATTTAACCACCACACGCTCTAAACAAAATGAGAGGTCCTAAATACACAGTCCTATAACACGGGTGAACATTTCCAACTACTCAAGTGTTAGTTGATTGGTAAAATTAAATATAAAAAATATTCTTACGTTTTCTTCAATGATAACAGATACGGTATCCTCGGAAATGGAACCATGACAAATGTTTCTCCCATGCAACTTTTCAATACTTTGCAGTAGTCGTTTTTTAATCAGCTGTACACCCTGTTTTGACAGGTTGTTGTTAGCTACGAACCGAGCCAGTGACATGCTACCTGGCGCATTTATAATACGTCCATCTAATGTAACGTCGGTATATATCTGCAGAAATACGTTCGTCGTGACAGCATCTATAAAAGCGATAAATACGAACTTATTTAATGTATGTATTGTAGTATGTAAAAGACTGATAACCAGGTATTACAATGTTTATTGCTCTTTATATACCTTTCAATAATACATGTAAACACAAATACGGCAGTGAAATATAGAATGATAATAATTGTTGAAACAATGTAATATAATAATTTTAAATAATATATATTTTTAAATCATAAACAATTTCCTTGACAACCTACACGATATAGGTAAACAAATGTTTGACCTCACGATGACGTCATAACAAGCTCCATAATATAGTGCAGTTTGTTCGACATCATGACATCAAGACCGCCTACATATTATAGGGGCATGTTGTTTGACGTCAGGATAGCCTACATAAAATAGGTCTAGATTGTTTGACGTAATGACAGCCTACACTATATACGTGTAGATTGTAGTCTACTTTATATATGTGTACATTGTTTGACGTCATGACAGCAAACACTATATATGTGTAGATTGTTTGACGTCATGACAACTTACTTGATATAGGTGAAGGGTATTACAGTACATGAACACTGCTTGCTAGATGTGAAGGATTGCTGTTCAGCTTGTTTAAATGTATATGTATATTTCTCTTACAAACGTGTTGATAAAGCATGATTGCATTTCTAAAATGGTTCGCAGTTTCCTGATTGATAACAGTTCATAGTATATCGGTGGTGCAGATCAATGCTGATAACTAAGCAGTAATTTAATCAGTGAAGTACGAACGTGTACTTTAACTAGAGGATTTTGTTTGTAAAAAAGTGGCAAAAAAGGCCGCTGGGGGTTTAAACCAGGTTCTAGGGTACACCAAACCTCACACTTACCCTACTTCATACCAATAAAAGGAGACTGTGTAAATAACGAAATAACCAACAAGGCAGCATTACTACGCAATATAAGTAAAACACAAAAATGCACGTGTATATATATATAGAGAGATACAAAAAACAATAGCCTGGAAAGCCACAAAGAAGTTACTCAGTGACTTGGCAGAAGCCAGAGCAAAACTAGAATAAACCATTGAGATTACGACAAGACAGGATTGCAGACAAATATCAAACGTAACCGTCGTTTTTGGCTTTAGGTAGACGTCATCATAAGGTACACAGCATGTCCGGTCATCGCACAATTAAAGAGGAAATCATAGTGGCGAACTGTACATGGGTCCAACACCAAGCATGCAGTGTGTTGCAAGATGATAGGGTCATAACCTCTTTTGATAAACCTTTCAACAACTTAAACAAAGATAGTATGAAAGTGATCATGACCAAGGATCTTACGAAGTCACCCTAGAAGTCAGGTTGTGATAGTCCTTGTCGCAGAAGAGTTCTTAAATTACCTTTATATTTGGAAGTCATACCTGATATTCCCGTTTTACTTTTTACAGCTTTCTGAAAATAAATAGAAGAACAACTTTTTTCGCGTTAACTGCAAGCTAAAATCGAACACAAGTGTGCATATTGTTATTACGTAATAAGTACTGGCAGTACAAAAAGTACATTTGTTTGTACCTTTTTTGATTTAACTAGTGTTCACGATACTATACACATTTATACAGTTATCGTAAGTGTGATTACATATCAAAATTATATATAGTGTCCTATAGAAACCACAGCGTCCGAACGCAATGGCATCGTAGGTCCGCACTGTACTGCAAACAAGGACTAGAAACTACAATGAAAGGGACGGAAACAACAGAAAGGGTGGTGAAGACAGGGTTACCGACTTGGAACGGTCAGTAGGCAATAAGGCCTACTGGTTAGCTTGAATCGATTTTGTATGCGCACAATCCTCGCTATTATCCTGTCTTCAGCGCCTAAATAGACAAAAGACAGTGTAAACAAAAACGAAAAGAGACAAAAAACAACAGAAAAGGTGGTGAAGACAGGGTTACCGACTTGGAACGGCCAGTAGGCAACAAGGCCCACTCTTGAATCGATTTTATATGCGCACAATCCTCGCTATTATTCTGTCTTCAGCGCCCATATAGACAAGACAGTGTAAACAAAACTACATCCCATCAAAAGGAATTCTCTAACAATAAAGTCCACATCCAGAGAAACTAACTAAAGATACACATACAAAATAATAAACATCTCAGGATATATCCAGAATCGTACTGAACAACCACAGTAGTTGCAGCCGAAAGCTCATGTCAAATGTAACACAACGAATAAAAGAGTCGATGCCGACATAATAAACGAGTGTTGATGTCGGAGGTATATGCTGTTATGTGTTCAATCAGGAAAGTATAAATGCCTGTTATTGATGGAGGTATATAAAATGAGCAAAATGATCCTATAGATATCACAGCACCCAAACGCAATGGAACCACAGATCCGCACTATACCACAATCAAAGAGCAAATATTAACTATATAATGAAAAAGACAATAAACAACAGAAAGAGTGGTGGAGACAGGGTTACTATAACGCAGAAATAAGCAGACAACCCCAGACTCCATCCAGAGAGCATGAAAAGAGTATGAAATGAAAAATTTAAAAATCGTCAATCACGATAAATACAAAAATATATTCCAGTGTCAGTTTGATTGAGACTGTTCATGAACGGTAGAGAAAAATACTTGCTACCGTTCATGCCCTCTAGCCACGGGTTGAGCAGAACTCAATATTTAAAATGCCAACATTACAAAAACGTTAACCATCCCGAAGATGGTATGCATATGACGGTGAACATGAAACCTTCAATGATGTATTTTCATACCATTCCATGGCCAGCGGCTAATGGTTTCAGTTTCTAACACAATGCTTTGCCCTAAACGATAAAAACAATGGCCGAAATAAACTAAATTAAGTTGGGAGCAGAGGTTTTGAAGCCTGCGTATCACAAGTCACAGTCAAATACTAAATTAAAAACAATATATCTTAATGGTGATTAAACAATACTCAGATTTAAAAAGCTGGAGTAGTGGAACCACCTACTCGAAATTAAAGTAAGAAACCAAAAGTATTTGAGAATGTACCACCAAAATCTGTATGTAAATATCGGGCTCAACGATCTCCAAAGATCGGAATGAATAACAGTGTTGATTGCAAGCACGGGGAGACGTTTTACCTCTTCCACACTGCACACTGCACAGGCAACGCTACTGTAATATATACAAAAAGAATCGCGAAACACAATAAATACAAAAAGTATTGCAGTCTCATTTTGACTGAGACTGTTCGTGAACGGTAGAGAAATCGGAAAGCAGGTTGAGGCACTCGCCGGTGCAAGCACTAGTTTCTGGATTGGTGCTACCATTTACGCCCGCTATCCCCGGGTTGAGCAGAACTCAATATTTAACATGTCAACAGTATAAAAATGTAAGCCATCCCGAAGATGGTATGCATATGACAGTGAACATGGAACCTTCAATGAGGTAATTTCATACCAGTCTATGACCAGCGGATTAAGGTCCCAGTTTCTAACACAATGCTTTGCCTAAACGAGAAAACAATGGGCGAAATAAACCAAATGGAATTTAGTTGGGAGCAGAGGTTCTGAAGCCTGCTTATAACAAGAAACTATAAAAATACTAAATTAAAAAGTGACGACATATTTCTAAGATTGTTACCGTTCAAGCCCTCTAGTCTCGGTTTAGGCAGAACTCAATGAACGCATGTTGCTAACAAGAGTATGTATACACCTAGACTGGATCACGCGAGATTAGACTCGGACGAGAGTACAAGTATGCTTGAAGGAGAATGATACGTCGATCAAGGCAGAGATTATCAGATCCAAATCTAGATCATACGAGGTTCGATCCGGAGAGTATGAGCGCATGATGTTCATGAGTGTATGTTTACATCAAGATCAAACGAGGTGATATTCGCAGAGTATGAACTGCTGTTGTTCACGAGAGTATGTTTACATCTGGATTATACAAGGTTCGATCCGGAGAGTATGAACGGCTGTTGTTCATGAGAGAGTAAGTTTACATCTAGATCATACGAGGTTCGATCCGGAGAGTACGAACGATTGTTGTTCACGAGAGTATGTTAAATCTTGATCATAAAAGGTTCAATCCGTTGTTTACATCCATATCATACGAGGATCGATACGGAGAGTATGAACGCATGTTATTCACGAGAGTATGTTTACATCTAGATCATACAAAGTGCGATCCGGAGAGTATGAACGGCTTCTGTTCACGAGAGAATATGTTTACATCTAGATCATACGAGGTTCGATCCGGAGAGTAAGAACGCCTGTTGTTCAGGAGAGTATGTTTACATTTAGATCATACGAGGTTCAACCCGGAGAATATTAACGCCTGTTGTTCACGAGAGTACGTTTTACACCTAGACGGGTTTAAACGAGTTTTCACCCGAAGGAGGATAAAACGAATGCTGTTAAATGAGCTAGATATATAGTTAACGGGATATATAAGCAGATCAAACGAGCTCGATGAGGAGCGTATGGTCGTATGCTGTTGACGAGACTATGTTTATACTATGTTTATACCTAGATCAACGAGGTTTCAACGTGTTTTGTTGAAGGTCTAGATAACTAAATAACACGAGGCTCGATCCGGATAAGATGAAATGTATGATTTTGGGAGATAAACAAATTAAATGATGATCAATCCGAACAGGTAAATGTCTATTGATAATGGTGGTAGAAAAGCACATAACATGAGCCTTGCTCCAAAGGTCATGAACGCTTGTTGATGATAGAGAAAGATAAACAAATTAAACGAGGCACGATATGGAAAGCTGTTGTGGACAGAGTGTAGGTTACTATATGAAACCAGGCTCGACCCAGAGAGTATGACAGCCTGCTGACGAAGACGGTAAATACGTAAATTAAATCGGACTCAGTCCAGGGTGTATGCATGGCTGTTGTTGATGGCGGTAGATAAGAAAATTAAACAATAAATACTGAAAATGGGATCCCTTGGAATTATCAAACACAAACAAGAGATAAAAGTAACAGACTCGGTTTTATTGAGTCTGTTCATGAGGGTTGTGCCTCCTAGCACACCGGCTCAAGCGATATTCTATTTTAAAGCCACACAGAGTGGGCTTGATGATCTCAAAGGACAAGTAAGTAATAACACTACTGATTTGTAGTCGGGGCACTTTTTACGGCCGCCACAAAGCACTAAACAAACGCTAGTGTGCATGATAATAAATACTGAAAAGTGGATCCCTCGGAAGCAACAAACACAAACAAGAGATACAAGTAGCAGACTCGGTTTTATTGAGTCTGTTCGTGAGAGATAATGTAAAGTGCAAAATAATATATAGGGTCCTATAGAAACCACAGCGTCCGAACGCAATGGCATCGTAGGTCCGCACTGTACTGCAAACAAGGACTAGAAACTACAATGAAAGAGACAAAAAACAACAGAAAGGGTGGTGAAGACAGGGTTATATACTTGGAACGGTCAGTAGGCAATAAGGCATACTGGTTAGCTTGAATCGATTTTATATGCGCACAATCCTCGCTATTATCAAGTCTACAGCGCCAAAATAGACAAGACAGTGTAAACAAAACTACATCCCATCAAAAGAAATTCTCTAACAATAAAGTCCACATCCAGAGAAACTAACTAAAGATACACATACAAAATAATAAACATCTCAGTCATCGCACAAGTGAAAAGTGAAGCGTAATGACTGACTGTAGAGGGGTCAATCACTAAACATGCAGTGCGCTGCAAAACCAAAGGGTTATATCCTTTTCTGACGAACTTCCTGATTAAATTTGTAAAGCGGTCAGGAAACCCGTCAGACCCCTTTAACTTACGAAGTTTATAGACCACATCTCCATAAAATGAGGGTTGTGATATGCCTAGTCGCAGAAGTGTTTTAAGGCAACACCTCTCACGCCTCCTGGCACCGACTTAAGCGATATTATACTTTAAAGCCACACAGATTGGGACTGATGAACTCAAAGGACCAGTAAGTAATAACACTACTGATCTGTAGTCGGGGCAACTGTTTACGGCCGACACACGGCACTCGATCCGGAAAGTACGAATGCCTCTTGATGATGGAGGTAGAAATTAAGCAAATTAAATGAGGCTCGATCCAAAGAGTATAAATGGCTGATGATGATACTGGTTGATAAGCAAATTACACGAGGCTCGATCCAAATCGTTTAAATGCATGTTGCTGACGGATTAGTGGAGTAAGTTAGTCTAGGTCATCTGCGACGCTTGCTTGTTTTCAAGACAAAGACCAATTCTCCTGAACACATTTTGCTTTTGCCGAGATTCTGGTATCGTTTCTGATTGGCATGACAGAAACACCTGCGATCCAAGATATA
The DNA here is from genome assembly GCA_037043455.1 of Cyrtodaria siliqua. Lineage (NCBI taxonomy): Eukaryota > Metazoa > Mollusca > Bivalvia > Adapedonta > Hiatellidae > Cyrtodaria > Cyrtodaria siliqua. The sequence continues at coordinate 268,212 of JAWPHD010000322.1, forward strand.
CCGAAATGGCAGAAAGACAATACATTTATTTAAAGAGGGAAACTTCATCATTATATCGACTAACAAAATGCGGATGGTCAGAACTACTATAATTCAAAATCATAAGTCATGTGCTTCCGGTTTCAAATGTGTTTCTATACAAACGGTCAAGACAATCAAGCGTCGAAGATGATCAAGACTAAGCAGCAACTCCGATCCTTATCGTATAAATCATGCTGTTGACGGGTTAGGGGAGCAATTCCGATCCGTATCGTGTTGTTAACTGGTTAGAGGAGCAATTCTGATCCGTATCGTATGAATGCATGTTGTTGACTGGTTAGAGGATCAATTCCGATCCGTATCGTATAAATGTATATTGTTGACGGGTTAGAGGAGCAATTCCGATCCGTATCGTATGAATGCAGATTGTTGTCGGGTTAGAGGAACAATTCCGATCTGTATCGTATGAATGCATGTTGTTGACGGGCTAGAGTAGCAATTCTCATCCGTATCGTATAATATGCATGTTGTTGACGGGTTAGAAGAGCAATTCGATCCGTTTCGTGTGAATTCATGTTGTTGACTGGTAAGAGGAGCAATTCCGATCCGTATCGTATGAGTGCATATTGTTGACGGGTTAGAGGAGCCATTCCGATCCATAACGTATGAATGCATGTTGTTGACGGGTTAGAGGAACAATTCCGATCCGTATCGTATGAATGCATGTTGTTGACGGCTTAGAGGAGCAATTCGATCCGTTTCGTGTGAATGCATGTTGTTGACTGGTTAGAGGAGCAATTCCGATCCGCATCGTATGAATGCATATTGTTGACGGGTTAGAAGAGCAATTCCGATCCATATCATATGAATGCATGTTGTTGACGGGTTAGAGGAGCAATTCCTATCCGTATAGTATGAATGCATGCTATTGACGGGCTGGAAGAGAAATTCCGATCTATATCGTATGAATGAATGTTGTTGACGGGTTAGAGGAAAAATTCCGATCCGTATCGTATGAATGCATGTTGTTGACGGATTAGAGGAGCAATTCCTATCAGTATCGTATGAATGCATGCTATTGACGGGCTGGAAGAGCAACTCCGATCCATATCGTAGGAATGCATGTTGTTGACCGGTTCGAGGAGCAACACAGTTTATATAGTTGTGTGCTTAACATTTTGGTTTGACCAAAAAAAAAAAAAAAAAAAAAAAAAATTAAATTGTTACATCTTTTCAAAGTTACCTTCCTTTGATATGAAAACATGATACTCAATAGTATGTGCCTATGAAATACATAACGTGAATCAAAGTCCACTTAAAGATATAAAAGTGTTAACATTGGTAGGACCTAATATTTAAAAACATAAAGGTTTTACACATGTAATTGTGGATAATTCTAAATTACCTCCTTTTTATCTCGCACACATAGTGGGTAGCGAGACACAGCAGTCACTTTTCCGGCGGCGGCGGCCACATTTTAAATCAACTATATTTCAACAACCGCTGCCCGAATATTTCTGAAACGTTGTCAGATGCTTTGTTTGGTCAAGGGACATCACGTAATGCCAAAATTACCAAGGTCAAGGTCATCTGTTGCTTCCCCAAACTTAACCTTGGTTAGGTAACTTAATCTCAGTTAACTGTATGTGATTGCCTCATTTTCTTTGTTTGATACTTGGTCATATGTATTGTTGGCATTGGTGGACATCGCTGAACGACAACAAGTACCAAGGTCAAGGTCATATTTTGCTTATTTTCCCCAAACTTAATCTTGGTTAGGTAACTTAACCTTATGTTAACTTTATGTGATTGCCTAACTTTATGTCTTTGATATTTGGTCATATGTATGGTTGGCATTGGTGGACATCGCTGAAATATAAAAATACCAAGGTCAAGGTCACGTTTTGCGTTATTTACCCTAAACATCGATTTGGTTAGGTAGGTTAACCTCAGTTAATTTTTACTAATAAAAATAATTTCTTTGTTTGGTACTTGATCATATGTATTGTTGGCATTATCGGACATCCCTGAATGACAAATAATTCCAAAGTCATGGTCATATTTTGCATTATTTTCCCCATACCTAACCTTGGCTAGGTAACTTAACCTCAGTTAACTTTATGTGATTGTCTCACTTTATGTCTTTGATACTTGGTCATAGGTATTGTTAAACCCCCGCTAAACGAAGTCTAGAAGGGTTTACTGGTTTCACGCTGTCCGTCCGTCTGTAGATGCAACATTGTCCGCTCGATAATTCCTCTCCCTCTGAAAAAAATCTCATAAAACTTGCGAGGACTGCCTGTGATGTGAGGATGACCCCTATTGATTTTGAGGTCAGTAGATCAAAGGTCAAAGTCACAGGGACCCGATAATGAAAAACATTGTCCACTCAATAACTCCTCTCTTCCTGAAGCAAATATCATGAAACATTATAGGTGAACAGCCTGTGGTGAGAGGATGAAAAGTTTTAATCTTGAAGTCAGTAGATCAAATGTCAAGGTTACCGGGACCAGATAACGAAAAATATTGTCCGCTCCATAACTCCTCACCCTCTGAAGCAAATATCATGAAACTTAATAGGTGGACTGCCTGTGATGAAAAGATGGCCCCTATTGGTTTCGTGGTCAGTAAGTCAAAGATCAAGGTTACCATTATCCATCATGAAAATCCCATTCCACTCAATCTTTACTCAAACAGTAGGGTGGGGAATGGGGGTATATTTGTTGCCCTTAAAAGGCGAAATCACTAGTTGGCATTGGTGGTCATCGCTGTATGACAAAACAATACCAAGGTCAAGGTCATATTTTGCGTTATTTCCCCAAAACTTAACCTTAGTTAGGTAACTTAACCTCAGTTAAGTCTTTGATACTTCGTCATATGTATTGTTGGCATTGGTGGGCATCGCTGAACGACAAAAAATACCAAGGTCAAGGTCATATTTTGCATTAATGTCCAAACACTACACCCTGGTTAAACCACTTTATCTCAGTAACTTAGCTTCTTATGATTACTTCGCTTTTATTTGTTTGATACTTGGTCATATGAAGTGTTGTCTTTGGTGGACATCATTTAACCACACATTTAATAAAACATTTCATATGCGATTTGCCGCGGTGGGCGAGACACCCTCTGACCAAAGTTTTGTTAACTGTTTATCGTTTGAAATTCAAGCATCTGTAATTCAGCGTTAATGATACCCTAAGGTATAGAGGTGTAGCATGATAGTTTATGATTAACTCTATGATCTGTATAAACAACAAAGGAGGTTAGTATATCAAATGCAAGCTGCAGTATAATCTTATATTTCAACTTATAGTATCTGAAATACTCAGTTAAAGCAACATTTGACAATTGCAGTTTTCATTATTTTTAGATATTCATTTTCAGCGCCTACACCGTTTCCCCAAATGATCACCCAATACGGAAAACATTGATACTTTAGTGTGTCCTTAACATATATAATTCGAAAATGTCTTTTGCAAACGCATTTGTAGTGGTAATGCTAGTAAAATATGATGTCAAAATAATTTCAGTTGGCATATTTTAAACTTTTGCACACGGAAAACAGCACTAATTAAAAGTACTGAACAAATTCATAAGTACCCTGTTGTATAAGTGTTACCATGTGTTTTCAAGAAAGCACATCGACTTTAAAATGTGTTCATACAATCAGAGCAGACGATTTATACTCGTTATTTTGCAGTTCGACCGTATCTCCAATCAAGCTTGAAATTCACAAAATAATGAGAATATTATTGACATATTCTTAGGTAGAATTTTGACTAGTTCATTTATTCGAGTTTCTAACACATATTTAACATTACACTGGTCCATTGTCCTATATGGTTGTTCGATAACACATTTATCTCTTCAAACTAAGATTTAAAAAGTTCATAATAAAACATATACTGCACAACTCGAACTTATTTAAAAGCATAGCTAAGTGTATGTGTTATACAATCGAACTTTCACTGTTCAATTTTGCGTTCGATATTGCAAATGTTGTATTTGGTGTTTTTATCATACTTATTATAAAATAAAAATTGCAAACGTGCATATCATCAGAGAAAGACTGTGTCAACTAACGGAAATCGAACGTTTTTGTCAAAATTTAACTTTAAGTTCGAAACACTTTAATTATGGGTTCGATAACGCATATATCTATTCATCGAATATAATCCGTAGGAAACATTATATTGAAATTAAATACTTTTAAATGAAATTAAAAGATGTACAGCAACATGAACGGCTGCTGTTGAGGGGAATAGTTAAACAGGTACCAGGAGTCTTGACAAATTTCCTCATTTTTGATCAAGAGATTATGCACATTTTTGACAGGGTTAAGTAAGCATATAAAAGGAGACTCCATATAAACGTGTGAAACAAGACTCGATCCGAGGTTATGCACCATAAGCTGATCCGATCCAACGAGACTCGATCCATAGATATATTACGCCTGTTGTTGGCAGAATTCGCTTTAAAGTAGCTATCCCCACAACAGCAACCAACTTTTACAACAAGTGTTCACCGTTTCTAAACCTACTGACGACGAGGTTATACATATAACTTACTTTAATTGAGAATCTAAACTCTATAAACGACTTTAACCAGCCAGGCTAAACCCCAAACATGAAGCGTCGAATTAAGAGTTACCAACTCATAATTCATTTTACGCATATTCAATCATGGGTATTTTAAAAAAACGTGAAAAAAACAAACACTTTTGATCGGCACATATACATTATTATATGACATGAACACAAGGGAGAGGTCTTTATAAACGGCTGTGTAGTGTAATTTTACCGTTATTTAGCAGTTTAGTTTATTTAATACGAGATTCGATATGGAGAGTATCAACACCAACACCCGTTGACAGGAGTAGAAAGTCAGCTGATACCTTACTCGAATCTGACATGTTGACGGGAGTAGATACACATATAAAACTATACTCGAATCGAATCGGACATATCGGCGGGAGTAGATACACATATAAAACTATATTCGAATCGGACATAGTGACGGGAGTAGATACACATATCAAACTATAATCGAATCGGACATATGGACGGGATTAGATACACATATCAAACTATAATCGAATCGGACATATTGATAGGATTAGTTACACATATCAAACTATACTCGAATCGGACATATTGACGGGAGCAGATACACATATCAAACTATACTCGAATCGGACATATTGACGGGAGTAGATACGAATATCAAACTATACTCGAATCGGACATATTGACGGGAGTAGATACACATATCAAACTATACTCGAATCGGACATATTGACGGGAGTAGGTACACATATAAAACTGTACTCGAATCGGACATACCGACGGGAGTAGATATACATATAAAACATATTCGAATCGGACATAGTGTCGGGAGTAGATACACATATCAAACTATAATCGAATCGGACATATTGACGGGAGTAGATACACTATCCAACTATAATCGAATCGGACATATTGACGGGATTAGATGCATATATCAAACTATACTCGAATCGGCCATATTGACGGGAGTAGATACACATATCAAACTATACTCGAATCGGGCATATTGAGGGGAGTAGATATACATACCAAATTATTAAACGAGGCGAAGTGACATGAATGTATAACACTTAAGCAATGACACGTTAATCAATTTTAAATTAAAAATGGGTTAAAGTTCTCTGGCCATGTTTTGTTTCATAAACATGTTAATGTTGATCTAAATAAATCAAAATCAATACACAACGATATATATTTGCAATTCACACATTGCAATATCTGTGAAAAGCGAGAATAAGATTTTATTTGATGACGTAGAAAACTTTAAACAGGTAAATAAATCCACAGGTAAATGTATTTATCAATTATCTGGCAATAGTTGTGCAGCTATACAATTCAGATTAACCTCATTTCCCCGTGCAGCCACGCAGTTGTAAAAGTAGTATCTACATCATGCAACTAATAATTATTTTCACATACAACTTAGTACAGGTTTTCAATACGAGTATATGTTTCTCTCCGGGACTATCAAACAAATTTCATATGATGTTTAAGAGTTAATTTATTAATTGATAATACTACAAAAAGGGTGGCCATTCATCTTTAAACAGAAAGGTAAAGGGTACGGCAAACACTGCTGCAAAAGAATAACACTATTTAGAAGCACAACTTCGAATGTGATATTTAATAAGACATTGTCTAGACGTGACATTTTAATGGCTTGGATTGCTAATCTCTAAATATACATATTTCAAGGTACCTTGCACATGTGAGCTACCTGTGGTGTAATGTTTTGTATCGTTGGCATGTGTTGCATATATTTTGACTGACATGGGATGGGTACATATACACATTATATCAACAATAATATCAGCAAAACAATTATTATGCCCGAAAAATTCATTACGAAATCTTACATAAAATTATGAAAAGTAAACTTTATGGTTTATTCTCTTACTGCTCTGGCTTCTGCCAAGTCATTGAGTACCTTCATTGTTGTTTTCTAGGCTATTGTATTTTTGTATTATATTTACACGAGCACATTTTTGTTTTACTTATATTGCATATTGATGCTGCCTTGTTGGTTAGAGATTAGATCATGGCGGGGATTTCTTTATTTACACTGTCCTGTTTTAATGGGATGACAGTAGGGTAAGTGTGAGGTTTGGGGCACCCTAGAACCGGTTTAAACCACAGTGGCCTACTTTGTCACTCACTGACCGTTCCAAGGCGGTAGCCCTGTTGTCAACCCTTTTGTATTTGTGAAGTCGTTTGCATTTATTATTGCTTTTGCCTTCTTGTTTGTCTGTTTGCGTGTTTGTTTCTGTGTTTTGTGGTTGACTGTCCTCCTTGAATGCTACTTTCCCTGTCCGATCTTTTTATATTTCTTTTTAAAAAAATTTATTTTAATAATTAAAAAAACTTTCAAAAGAAACAGAAAACATTCCGATTTATTTTCAATAATCATTTTTTCCACTCTGTATTGCTTAGTCTACAGTGTAATTACCTATAATAGGTTCTACAAACAAATAATCAAACCTACATTTGGGTAACATGTGTTTCTGTCATGTCAACAAGTTACTTAGCACCTTCTCAGATTGTGCTTAGACATTAATCAGATATTAAGCAAATAGGTATTCAAGCCAAGGTGCAAACATTTTGCAAAATTCCTCTCAACAAAGGAAATGTCCAAGCTAGCATGAATGTTTAATTCCTTCTTGTGAACAATTGAAGCATTCTTACAGGAAATCTGAGAAAAGCCAATTCCTTGTTGAGAAAATATTTTTCACGCCTGGAACGGGTTTTTCTGTATAAAATGGTAGACGCGGTTTTTCATCAGGCACAATCTGATTTGCCTGAATAAAGGAAACACCATTATTGAAAGCCACGTCTCTTCTATAATTCCAGGTATGTGAAGTCATTATTTTTATCTTTACTTTTAATTGTAAAAAGTTACAAAAGTAAATCTCTGCATTTTATAACTTCGAGATTTACATTTGTGTATTTTAAGTATAGTTATTTTATTACTATTTCAATATACTGTGTAAAAAGAAATACCTCTGTCAGGTAAACAATTATAATGTTAAAATTATCTAAATTCATCTGCATTAAATCAATGGGATGACATTGCATAATAATCATTACTGCATGGACAACTGTTTTATTTTGGCTAATAAATTAGTGTATAGTATTTAATTATTGAACGGATAAACCATGACAGAAGTACATTCTTAGATTTGCTAAGTTTCTTATAGTAAAAACTGACAAATCATATAATTAACTGAACACGTATATATTATTTCACAGGGGTAATAACATTTGAAATGATAGTTTACTATTAAACTTTGAATGAAATTCAGATCATTTGGAATGTAGGGTTTCTTTGATATTCCTTTCATTTAGCAGTCGAATTTAATAAATTGTTTTAGTATATATTACTGTTGACAAATATTTCTAAAGGAAAACATATGTTATTTATAATTTTATTGTTATAAGTTCAAGTTGAGATTCACATCGTTGTAAATATCTTGTTTAAGTAGATTCATAGCATAACCTAAGTAGGTTATTCAAATAAATTCTAAACTGATGTAGACATGTGATAATTGTACCTCTCTAAAAGCTAATGCGAGTTTTCTCCATATTTAATATGCACTGATAAAAATAAGATATATAGTACTGTTGACATTTCAATTAGATATTGTGTTTTAAAGAATTGAATGCAATTAGAAACATATATGGTTTATATAAAGTGTATTTGATTTATGCATAGTTAGAATAGTCATCATGTATTCTCATATTACTATTTTGAATGTTAGACAATCTGATTTGCCTGAATCAAGGAAACACCATCATTGAAAGCCACGTCTCTTCTATAATTCCAGCCACACTACGCGACAAAAAAAACCAACCTTACGGCATTAAACATTCAACAACAAATACAACAGATGTATTACCTTTTTCTTTCGAATGGAGGATATCGTATACAGAAAAGGATTCAGAGCCGCATTTATGGGCAAACCAAAGACGATGATCCACGCATAAATGTCCAGAGATAAGTTATATCCACCTAAGGACATAAAACCTGAAAAATAAATATGCATACTCCTTTGAAAAAAGGGAGACTATAAAATTTGGAAGAAGAAACACATATTTGCCATTATTTGTCATTATTAAGTTACATATACATATACTCCTTTTTGTTTGTATACAACTATGTATTTTCCTTTGTTGTCCTAGTCATAACACTAAAATTAAATTATGGGCAATTTATTTGATTTTTCTTATAGAGACTGAAGATACATTGGATTTAAGAAAAATGATTCCAACTAGTGCATATTACAACATCTCGGAAATTTGGAACAAATACCCGGATGTGAACGTTATGAATGTGCACTTTCGTAATATCAGCAATATACCTTCGATGCTATCCGTTACTAAATTAGGTGTTTCTTACGAAAAATGACTGTTTTATAGTACAATGTGGTACGTGTTTCAAGCAAATAAAATATCATTAGGTGTCACTGTCCTGATTTAATGTGATGACAGTAGGGTAAGTGTGAGGTTTGGTGCACCCTAGAACCGGTTTAAACCCCCAGTGGCCTACTTTGCCACTGACCGTTCCAAGGCGGTAGCCCTATTGTCAAACCTTTTGTGTTTGTGATGTCGTTTGCATTTATTATTGCTTTTGCCTTCATGTTTGTCTGTTTGCGTGTTTGTTTCTGTGTTTTGTGGTTGACTGTCCTCCTTGAATGCTACTTTCCTTGTCCGATCTTTTTATATTTCTTTTAATAAAGACGGTAGGAAAGGGGAGATCACGTGATAAATTGGTCTCTCTGTAGCTAAAATTAGGTTGTGTTTTTGCTACAGATTAACCCTTAGCCCGCTATGAATGTATAATGAGCTGTCCTGTCTTTAAATTTAGACCATTCCATTTATGTTACAAAGGGTTGTTTTGGTGGAATGACTGATGAACAGCCGGACATTGTAAACCCTGATCTGCCTGCGAGTTACTCTCAGGCTGATCTGGGTTTACAATGGACGCAAAGGATATTGTAGTCGCCCTTAGCAGGTGAAGGGTTAATAAAACGTGTGGAAAGCTTTTGGAGAGACTGTTTATAGACAAATTATTGGTATTCCGTGTGGGTACTGACTGTGCGATTTTTTCAGATTTGTTTTCACTTTTCACCAGTGTCGTCCATCAAAACCTTTAATAACACCTAGCGGTATCTGGTTGATACATTAAACATCGACAACTTGTTTTTGTTTACTATCATATACACTAAATAACTTCAACTGAACAAAACCAATGTTTTTTAAACTCTGGCTTCTTTTCGCTCAATTTAAAATGGAGATATAATACTAATATCATTATGCAATGCACTGCATGAGTACTATAGTCTTTAAAACAAGTCGTGATAGTCTTTAATATACTTCATTAAACTACTATTTCTATTCACAATGTACACATAAGAAAACCAAAGTTAAATATGCAAGTTCGAATAAGTCCGCTGTCTTAAACAGTGTGATTGAAACAGCATGTCGATTTCCCAACTCAAATCGAGGGACAAAGTCTGGATCTTGTGATTACTGAGCTCGCAAACGGGATTGAATTACTTTCATGTGAGCCAGGCTCGTTTTTATCTGACCACTGTGTTATTAAATGCGTCACCAAGATTAAAAAGGAGAACATTGTGAGTAAATCTGTTTCATTTCGGGACTTCAAAAATATGGATAATGAAGCGTTCGCAAAAGATCTGAGAGAAATGACAATTACTTATGATACCGTTGACGAATATGTAAATCAGTTTGAAAACAACATTGAAAAACTACTCAACACACATGCACCAATTAAAGAGAAAGTACAAATCTATAGAACGCCCAAACCCTGGTTTAGTGAGAGCACTATGACCCTGAAGCGAGTGATGCGTCGAGCTGAAAGACTTTGGCGATTACACCGGCAATCACGTGACTATGAAATATTCAAATGTGCTCGTTTTAAATATCACTCTGCTCTGAAAAAAGAAAAATGCTGTACTCTCAGTGGAAAGGTTATGGAGGCAAAAGGTGACTCGAAGAAACTTCATCAAATTGTGAAGGAACTCACCGGTAGCAAGTCCGAAAATCCTATGCCACCAGTGGACAATGAGAACACACTTGCTGACCAATTTGCAGACTATTTTATGAATAAGATCGCTAAAATACGAGAATCTTTGAAAGACTATGAAAACTTTAAACCATCTCGTAAAGATGTTCCATCGTTTGATCGTTTTGTGGAATTTACAGAGGATGAGATCGAGAAACTAATCAATCAGTTAAAAACAAAGTCTTGTGAGATCGACGTATTACCTACAAAAGTGTTAAAACTGTTTCTTAATGAGCTCTTACCAACGATCACTCGGCATGTGAATCTTTCTCTGACGCAAGGCGTATTCTCAACTAAGTGGAAACAGGCGGTAGTCAGACCTTTGTTGAAAAAGTCGGGTCTTGAACTAATTTTTGCCAACTATCGACCCGTCAGTAATTTAACTTTCTTATCAAAACTTATTGAGAAAGCTGCACTTTACCAACTGAGTAAACATGCTAGTGCCAACAATCTTCAACAAATCAGAGTGCATATCGCCAGTCTCACTCATGCGAGACTGCCCTTCTCCGTCTTGTAAATGATATTCTAGAAGGCATGGAACATCAAGAGGTCATTGCTTTGATTGCTCTTGATTTAAGTGCTGCATTCGACACTGTTGACCATAGCATTTTACTTGATGTACTCGAGTGCCAGTATGGTGTTTGTAAATCCGCTCTGGAATGGGTGGACTCGTACTTGAGACCGCGCAGTTGTCGGGTGAGCGTTAACTCGAACTTGTCGTCAGTGCGTGAGCTGGATTGTAGTGTGCCCCAGGGTAGTTGTTTGGGCCCATGGCTCTACTTGACCTACGCTGGGACAATATTTGACATTGTACCTCCTTCTATTTTGGTTCATGGGTTTGCCGACGACCATACGGCAAATAGACGCTTTAAAACATCTGAAGAAACTTTCAGACTTTGCAGTAGATACAAATGAATGGATGAATGGGAACAAGTTAAAGATGAACAGTACAAAAACTGAATTTATTGAATGTGGTAGCCGCCAACAACTAGACAAATGTGATGCAAATGAAATCAATATATGTGGTAAAAACGTTGAAAAACAGCATTGTATTAGATATCTTGGTGCATTTTTAGACGAGTCATTAAGTTTTAAAGAACATATCAAACGAAAATGTAAAACCGCTATGCTTAGCTATTTTAAGATCAAGAGTATTCGACAGTATTTGTCTTCTGATGCCACTGAAACACTTGTTCTATCACTTGTAATATCTCATTTGGACTATTGTAATGTCATTTTGTACGGCATTTCCCAAACTGAGCTTTCAAAACTTCAACGGATACAAAACATGTGTGCTAAACTAGTATTAAATCGAACCAAATTTGAGAGTTCAAAACAAGCATTGTTTGATTTACATTGGCTTCCCATCAAAGCACGTATAAATTTCAAGATCCTTGTGTATATGTATAATTGTTCTGTAGGAAAAGCACCAGCATACTTAATTGATTTGTTGACTCCTCAAACCGCAAAACGCTCATTAAGATCATCTCAATCATCTGTAGGATCATTTGTTGTGCCATTTAATAAAAATAAGACTTTTGCAGATAGAAGCTTTAGCACAGTAGGTCCGAGATTGTGGAATAAACTTCCCATTGAAATCAGACAGAGTGAAACTGTGGACATTTTTAAGAAGCAGTTAAAGACTCATTTTTTCAGAGACTATTATTCTCTTTTCTAAGAGCAGTGTGCTTCATGGGATATGACTGTTGTGTGTAATAAAGCGATTATTGATTTCTATATTATGATATTCCTATCGCAACTCTTTTAAAAATTATTTGAGTTAGAAATAGTATATTTTTGTATAGTATTTGCGTACTTTGGATTTTCATTCTATGCAGTATAATATTTTTCTTCCATGAATATATAAGTTTCTATTTCCATGAATTTCTTTGATATAATGCTTAAAATTGTTGTTTCTGAGTAATAATTTGTTTTATATGACATGCATTTTATTTACTAATTTTCATGTATTTTAATCATTGTACAACGCCATTGAATGTATACTTTGTATGTAGAAATAGGCGTGTACTCAAATAATAAAGTTTAAAGTTTAAAGTGTGCAAGCAGTCTCCTATCTTAAACGGTGTGATCGAGTATCCGCCCGACCCAGACTCGCCCAACCGAGACTGTAACAGGCCTCCACTTTCGAGTCCAATCCTCCAGTCTAATGATCTCCAGAACACTGGCTGACACCACATCATAATATCCCAGTTCTTGACTGCCACTTGTACTTAGCGTACTGCACATTACCTTTAAATCCAGTTTAAAACTAGTTCAAGCTTATTTCAGACATCAAATCTCAACATTTTGGAGTAAAAAAGATAATTAACCTGGTTTCTGGAGGGGTGTTATACAACCTCAATGTCACGAGCTCCTTTTAGCATATGAATCTTAGATCATTCACGAGCCACAAATAGCTGTGACACATGACTTGACATGTACAAGTGTAAGGCATGTACGTCACAAATGAACTCTGCGGTATGACTGGTAGGGCCACCGTTTCATAATTAACCCAGTTAAAACACACACACTTCCCGGTGACCCAAGGCTTCTTGTAATGGCCTTGCTTAATACATAAGTCAGATGTGTGTGTCATACATGTACTACCGTCGATCCTAAAGTGGTAATGATCGTTGACCAATATCGTCAATAATTACATAACTGTACATGGATATATTACAGATGTTTATGTATATGCTTTCCTCTTTAGTTTTGCTATGACCGGACAGATTGTGGACCATATGCTGACGTCTACATGAATCCTCATGGGACGGTAATGTTTGATATTTGTCTTACATCTTTTTTTCTCGTACTCTTAATGTTTATTCTCTTGTTACTTTGGCGTCTGCCAAGTTATTGAACACTTGCTTTGTGGCTTTCTAGGCTTTTGTTTTTATATTTATATATACATGACCATTTTGTTGGCTATCTTTGTATTTCTTACTAATGCTTTCTAGTCTGTTAGAGAATATAGCATGCCGGGATTATCTTTATTTACACTGTATCGTTTTACTGTGATGATAATAAGGTAGGATTGAGATTTAGTGCACCTATAAACTGGTTTAAACCCACAGAGCCCATTTTTGCCAATGACCGTTCCATGGCGGTAGCCCTATTGTCAACCTGTTTATGTTTGTGATGTCAATTGCCTTGCCTTTATGTTCATCTATGTTTTGTTGATGCAACCTAGAAACTTATTATAAAACCCGTGGCCTTTTAAACACTGACCGTTTTTAATGATATCTTGCCTCTCTCTACAATATAATTAATACCCAAACTGTGGTTTTACTTTCTGTGCAGGTTTAATTTATATATAAAATGCAATCTTACCTAGTACACAAATAGGGAACCAACAACAAAAGTTCGTTATTATGACGACCGCAAGTGACTTCGCTACTGCAGCATCTACCTCTCCTTGTTTTCTGTTGGATTGTATATTTGACGATTTAACCGCTTTATACAACAAACCTTGTACGATTCCAATGGCAACGAACAAGATCATATTGAAGATAACAAATACACCGTAAGAGTAGTGCCATCCTTTTGTACGACTGCCGGTGAGTGGTAGAGCGATACATACATCGGAATTTGAATAAAACACTCCCCCAAAATAAGCATCAGTAGTAACAGGAATCACTGCGAGTATCGCTGCTACTATCTTAGCTAGCACACCAAATACCAGCGATTGTGTTGGAGTCAGTTTTGAAAACGGATATCTGATAGCGATGTACCTATCTACTGCAATAAAACAAATAAGCATTGCGGATGACTCACACGAAACCGCGGACACAATCCCGGCAAACGTACATAGTGGACTCGTTCGCCATTTCATTTCATGGATGCCGTACTTTCCTCTAAAATACACGTCTACGGAGGATATAATCAATGTATAAATTCCCATTAATAAGTCCGATACACCTAAAAAGGTAACATAAACTGTATACGACTGCCATCTTTGGATTCGCATACTATGTCTTATATGATAACCAATTACAAAAACATTTCCAAGCACGGCAAAACATCCGATAATCCAAATGCACAGTCGAAGTAAATCATTTGCGATAAGATCTTCGCACGATGAAATGGCGTTTTCTGGTGCGATACACACAGCAAGGCGATACACTTCTTTCATCAGGCAGCATAAAGCGAACGAGTCGGTGTGAAGCTGTTCAAGTTGTCCGATTCCAGCAAAAATGCCAATTTCAAGTTCAACAGTTGCTTTGCGGATATCTAAAAGTGTCAAGCTAAACAGATCACGGAACGCTCCTGTCTGTATATACAGAGGATTATTATTAAGGTATAGATATTTCAAACTTCTTAGTCCTAGAAATGCAGTATATTCTATACGTTTTATACCACAATATGCAATATCCAAATGTTTGACCCTCTGCAAATCATTAAATGCACCAGATTCTAAAGTAACCAGATCGGTGTTCCCAGTAAGAATAAGTCTCTGCAAGAAATATAACTCGCGGAAGTCATTTAGTGTTATCTGTTTAAGCATGTTGTATGAAAGATCTAGAGTACTTAAGCTTTTCAAAAACTGAAATGGGTTAATCGTTAAGTTTGACATTATAGTTTTTAATCCACATCTGGATATATTTAAAACGCTCAGTGATTGAAATACGGATAACTCGTTTAAACGTGGACTCGACAGAACTGAATTGCTTAAATATAAGTAACGCACATGCTTGTGTGTTGTTGTAGCATTACCAAAGGGTAAGGCAGCATTGCATCGTAAAACAGCCACTCCATTACATTCACAGTGTGGTGGACATTCAAATCCACAGAGTCGTTCATCGTCTCCTTGTGGACACTGGCGTATACCGTCACAAACCAAGTGGTGTGGCAGACAAGATCCACTTTTTCTGCAGCTGAACATGCCGTGGCATGCGTAATTGTCTAAAAAAATAAAGTACGGCATATGTAAAGATAAATAACGGCCAGGCCCGTACATTCACACTGTGGTGACATTCAAATCCACATAGTCGTTTACCGTCCCCTTGTGTAGGTACACTGTCGCATAGTGTAAGACAGATTTCTGCATGCGCACATGCTTTTGTATGCGTGATTTTCCAAACAAATATATGGCATTTGTAAAATTAGATACAAAGTCAAGCAGGAAATTAAATTTCAAACCAAATGTTCGCATTAAAAATACACACAAGGATAAAAAGAAGCAACTTATGAGTTAGATGGACAGTGAGAACAATCCTCTAACAATTGGTAATATGATGGGAAAGATGGACAGTGAGAACTCTTCTCTAACAATTGATAATATCATGAGTAAGATGGAAATTGAGAACTCGACTCTAACAATTGATAATATGATGAGTAAGATGGACAGTGAGAACTCTTCTCTAACAATTGATAATATAATGAGTAAGATGGACAGTGAAAACTCTACTCTAACAATTGATAATATGATGAGTAAGATGGACAGTGAGAACTCTACTCTAACAATTGGTAATATGATGAGTAAGATGGACAGTGAGAACTATACTCTAACAATTGGTAATATGATGAGTAAGATGGACAGTGAGAACTCTCCTCTAACAAATGGTAATATGATGAGTAAGATGGACAGTGAGAACTCTACTCTAACAATTGATAATATGATGAGTAAGATGGACAGTGAGAACTCTTCTCTAACAATTAATAATATGATGAGTAAGATGGACAGTGAGAACTCTACTCTAACAATTGATAATATGATGAGTAAGATGGACAGTGAGAACTCTACTCTAACAATTGATAATATGATGAGTGAGATGGACAGTGAGAACTCTACTCTAGCAATTGATAATATGATGAGAAAGATGGACAGTGAGAACTCTTCTCTAACAATTGATAATATGATGAGTAAGATTGACAGTGAGAACTCTACTCTAACAATTGATAATATGATGAGTAAGATGGACAGTGAGAACACTTCTCTAACAATTGATAATATGATGAGAAAGATGGACAGTGAGAACTCTTCTCTAACAATTGATAATATGATGAGTAAGATGGACAGTGAGAACTCTTCTCTAACAATTGATAATATGATGAGAAAGATGGACAGTGAGAACTCTACTCTAACAATTGATAATATGATGAGAAAGATGGACAGTGAGAACTCTTCTCTAACAACTGATAATATGATGAGTAAGATGGACAGTGAGAACTCTTCCTTAACAATTGATAATATGATGAGTAAGATGGACAGTGAGAACTGACCTTTAACAATTGATAATATGATGAGTAAGATGGACAGCGAGAACTCTCCTCTAACATTTGATAATATGATGAGTAAGATGGACAGTGAGAACTCTACTCTAACAAATTGATAATATGATGAGTATGATGGACAGTGAGAACTCTACTATAACAATTGATAATATGATGAGTAAGATGGACAGTGAGAACTCTTCTCTAACAATTGATAATATGATGAGTAAGATGGACAGTGAGAACTCTACTCTAACAATTGATAATATGATGAGTAAGATAGACAGTGAGAACTCTCCTCTAACAATTGATAATTTGATGAGTAAGATGGACAGTGAAAACAATCCTCTAACAATTGGTAATATGATGAGCAAGTTGGACAGTGAGAACTATACTCTAACGATTGATAATATGATGAGTAAGATGGACAGTGAGAACTCTCCTCTAACAATTGATAATATGATGAGTAAGATGGACAGTGAGAACTCTCCTCTAATAATTGGTAATATGATGAGTAAGATGGACAGTGAGAACTCTCCTCTAACAATTGATAATATGATGAGTAAGATGGACAGTGAGAATTCTACTCTAACAATTGATAATATGATGAGTAAGATGGACAGTCAGAACTCTACTCTAACAATTGATAATATGATAAGTAAGATGAACAGTGAGAACTCTACTCTAACAATTGATAATATGATGAGTAAGATGGACAGTGAGAACTCTCCTCTAACAATTGATAATATGATGAGTAAGATGGACAGTGAGAACTCTACTCTAACAATTGATAATATGATGAGTAAGATGGACAGTGAGAACTCTCCTCTAACAATTGATAATATGATGAGTAAGATGGACAGTGAGAACTCTCCTCTAACAACTGATAATATGATGAGTAAGATGGACAGTGAGAACTCTACTCTAACAATTGATAATATGATGAGTAAGATGGACAGTGATAACTCTCCTCTAACAATTGATAATATGATGAGTAAGATGGACAGTGATAACTCTCCTCTAACAATTGATAATATGATGAGTAAGATGGACAGTGAGAACAATCCTCTAACAATTGATAATATGATGAGTAAGATGGACAGTGAGAACTGACCTCTAACAATTGATAATATGATGAGTAAGACGGACAGTGAGAACTCTCCTCTAACAATTGATAATATGATGAGTAAGATGGACAGTGAGAACTCTCCTCTAACAATTGATAATATGATGAGTAAGATGGACAGTGAGAACTCTACTCTAACAAATTGATAATATGATGAGTATGATGGACAGTGAGAACTCTACTCTAACAATTGATAATATGATGAGTAAGATGGACATTGAGAACTCTCCTCTAACAATTGATAATATGATGAGTAAGATGGACAGTTAGAACTCTTCTCTAACAATTGATAATATGATGAGTAAGATGGACAGTGAGAACTCTACTCTAACAATTGATAATATGATGAGTAAGATGGACAGTGAGAACTCTCCTCTAACAATTGATAATATGATGAGAAAGATGGACAATGAGAACTATTCTCTAACAATTGATAATATGATGAGTAAGTTGGACAGTGAGAACACTACTCTAACAATTGATAATATGATGAGTAAGATGGACAGTGAGAACTCTTCTCTAACAATTGATAATATGATGAGTAAGATGGACAGTGAGAACTCTCCTCTAACAATTGATAATATGATGAGTAAGATGGACAGTGAGAACTCTCCTCTAACAATTGGTAATATGATGAGTAAGATGGACAGTGAGAACTCTTCTCTAACAATTGATAATATGATGAGTAAGATGGACAGTGAGAACTCTCCTCTAACAATTGGTAATATGATGGGAAAGATGGACAGTGAGAACTCTCCTCTAACAATTGATAATATGATTAGTAAGCCGGACAGTGAGAAATCTCCTCTAACAATTGATAATATGATGAGTAAGATGGACAGTGAGAACTCTCCTCTAACAATTGATAATATGATAAGTAAGATGGACAGTGAGAACACTACTCTAATAATTGATAATATGATGAGTAAGATGGACAGTGAGAACTCTCCTCTAACAATTAATAATATGATGAGTAAGATGGACAGTAAGAACTCTCCTCTAACAATTGATAATATGATGAGTAAGTTGGACAGTGAGAACTCTACTCTAACAATTGATAATATGATGAGTAAGATGGACAGTGAGAACTCTACTCTAACAATTGATAATATGATGAGTAAGATGGACAGTGAGAACTCTCCTCTAACAATTGATAATATGATGAGTAAGATGGACAGTGAGAACTCTCCTCTAACAATTGATAATATGATGAGTAAGATGGACAGTGAGAATTCTACTCTAACAATTGATAATATGATGAGTAAGATGGACAGTCAGAACTCTACTCTAACAATTGATAATATGATGAGTAAGATGGACAGTGAGAACTCTTCTCTAACAATTGATAATATGATGAGTAAGATGGACAGTGAAAACTCTACTCTAACAATTGATAATATGATGAGTAAGATGGACATTGAGAACACTTCTCTAACAATTGATAATATGATGAGAAAGATGGACAGTGAGAACTCTTCTCTAACAATTGATAATATGATGAGTAAGATGGACAGTGAGAACTCTTCTCTAACAATTGATAATATGATGAGTAAGATGGACAGTCAGAACTCTACTCTAACAATTGATAATATGATGAGTAAGATGGACAGTGAGAACTCTTCTCTAACAACTGATAATATGATGAGTAAGATGGACAGTGAGAACTCTTCTCTAACAATTTATAATATGATGAGAAAGATGGACAGTGAGAACTCTTCTCTAACAACTGATAATATGATGAGTAAGATGGACAGTGAGAACTCTTCTCTAACAATTGATAATATGATGAGTAAGATGGACAGTGAGAACTGATCTCTAACAAATTGATAATATGATGAGTAAGATGGACAGTGAGAACTCTCCTCTAACAATTGATAATATGATGAGTAAGATGGACAGTGAGAACTCTACTCTAACAATTGATAATATGATAAGTAAGATGGACAGTGAAAACTCTACTCTAACAATTGATAATATGATGAGTAAGATGGACAGTGAGAACTCTTCTCTAACAATTGATAATATGATGAGTAAGATGGACAGTGAAAACTCTACTCTAACAATTGATAATATGATGAGTAAGATGGACATTGAGAACACTTCTCTAACAATTGATAATATGATGAGAAAGATGGACAGTGAGAACTCTTCTCTAACAATTGATAATATGATGAGTAAGATGGACAGTGAGAACTCTTCTCTAACAATTGATAATATGATGAGTAAGATGGACAGTGAGAACTCTACTCTAACAATTGATAATATGATGAGTAAGATGGACAGTGAGAACTCTTCTCTAACAACTGATAATATGATGAGTAAGATGGACAGTGAGAACTCTTCTCTAACAATTGATAATATGATGAGAAAGATGGACAGTGAGAACTCTTCTCTAACAACTGATAATATGATGAGTAAGATGGACAGTGAGAACTCTTCTCTAACAATTGATAATATGATGAGTAAGATGGACAGTGAGAACTGATCTCTAACAAATTGATAATATGATGAGTAAGATGGACAGTGAGAACTCTCCTCTAACAATTGATAATATGATGAGTAAGATGGACAGTGAGAACTCTACTCTAACAATTGATAATATGATGAGTAAGATTGACAGTGAGAACTCTTCTCTAACAATTGATTATATGATGAGTAAGATGGACAGTGAGAACTCTTCTCTAACAATTGATACATGTAATATGATGTGTAAGATGGACAGTGAAAACTCTACTCTAACAATTGATAATATGATGAGAAAGATGGACAGTGAGAACTCTTCTCTAACAATTGATAATATGATGAGTAAGATGGACAGTGAGAACTCTCCTCTAACAATTGATAATATGATGAGTAAGGTGGACAGTGAGAACTCTACTCTAACAAATTGATAATATGATGAGTAAGATGGACAGTGAGAACTCTCCTCTAACAATTGATAATATGATGAGTAAGATGGACAGTGAGAACAATCCTCTAACAATTGATAATATGATGAGTAAGATGGACAGTGAGAACTGACCTCTAACAATTGATAATATGATGAGTAAGACGGACAGTGAGAACTCTCCTCTAACAATTGATAATATGATGAGTAAGATGGACAGTGAGAACTCTCCTCTAACAATTGATAATATGATGAGTAAGATGGACAGTGAGAACTCTACTCTAACAAATTGATAATATGATTAGTATGATGGACAGTGAGAACTCTACTCTAACAATTGATAATATGATGAGTAAGATGGACAGTGAGAACTCTCCTCTAACAATTGATAATATGATGAGTAAGATGGACAGTTAGAACTCTTCTCTAACAATTGATAATATGATGAGTAAGATGGACAGTGAGAACTCTACTCTAACAATTGATAATATGATGAGTAAGATGGACAGTGAGAACTCTCCTCTAACAATTGATAATATGATGAGTAAGATGGACAATGAGAACTATTCTCTAACAATTGATAATATGATGAGTAAGTTGGACAGTGAGAACACTACTCTAACAATTGATAATATGATGAGTAAGATGGACAGTGAAAACACTACTCTAATAATTGATAATATGATGAGTAAGATGGACAGTGAGAACTCTCCTCTAACAATTGATAATATGATGAGTAAGATGGACAGTGAGAACTCTCCTCTAACAATTGATAATATGATGAGTAAGTTGGACAGTGAGAACTCTACTCTAACAATTGATAATATGATGAGTAAGATGGACAGTGAGAACTCTACTCTAACAATTGATAATATGATGAGTAAGATGGACAGTGAGAACTCTCCTCTAACAATTGATAATATGATGAGTAAGATGGACAGTGAGAACTCTCCTCTAACAATTGATAATATGATGAGTAAGATGGACAGTGAGAATTCTACTCTAACAATTGATAATATGATGAGTAAGATGGACAGTGAGAACTCTACTCTAACAATTGATAATATGATAAGTAAGATGGACAGTGAAAACTCTACTCTAACAATTGATAATATGATGAGTAAGATGGACAGTGAGAACTCTTCTCTAACAATTGATAATATGATGAGTAAGATGGACAGTGAAAACTCTACTCTAACAATTGATAATATGATGAGTAAGATGGACATTGAGAACACTTCTCTAACAATTGATAATATGATGAGAAAGATGGACAGTGAGAACTCTTCTCTAACAATTGATAATATGATGAGTAAGATGGACAGTGAGAACTCTTCTCTAACAATTGATAATATGATGAGTAAGATGGACAGTTAGAACTCTACTCTAACAATTGATAATATGATGAGTAAGATGGACAGTGAGAACTCTTCTCTAACAACTGATAATATGATGAGTAAGATGGACAGTGAGAACTCTTCTCTAACAATTGATAATATGATGAGAAAGATGGACAGTGAGAACTCTTCTCTAACAACTGATAATATGATGAGTAAGATGGACAGTGAGAACTCTTCTCTAACAATTGATAATATGATGAGTAAGATGGACAGTGAGAACTGATCTCTAACAAATTGATAATATGATGAGTAAGATGGACAGTGAGAACTTTCCTCTAACAATTGATAATATGATGAGTAAGATGGACAGTGAGAACTCTACTCTAACAATTGATAATATGATGAGTAAGATGGACAGTGAGAACTCTTCTCTAACAATTGATTATATGATGTGTAAGATGGACAGTGAGAACTCTTCTCTAACAATTGATACATGTAATATGATGAGTAAGATGGACAGTGAAAACTCTACTCTAACAATTGATAATATGATGAGAAAGATGGACAGTGAGAACTCTTCTCTAACAATTGATAATATGATGAGTAAGATGGACAGTGAGAACTCTCCTCTAACAATTGATAATATGATGAGTAAGATGGACAGTGAGAAATCTACTCTAACAAATTGATAATATGATGAGTATGATGGACAGTGAGAACTCTCTTCTAACAATTGATAATATGATGAGTAAGATGGACAGTGAGAACTCTCCTCTAACAATTGATAATATGATGAGTAAGATGGACAGTGAGAACTCTCCTCTAACAATTGATAATATGATGAGTAAGATGGACAGTGAGAACTCTCCTCTAACAATTGATAATATGATGAGTAAGATGGACAGTGAGAACTCTACTCTAACAAATTGATAATATGATGAGTATGATGGACAGTGAGAACTCTACTCTAACAATTGATAATATGATGAGTAAGATGGACAGTGAGAACTCTCCTCTAACAATTGATAATATGATGAGTAAGATGGACAGTGAGAACTCTCCTCTAACAATTGATAATATGATGAGTAAGATGGACAGTGAGAACTCTCCTCTAACAATTGATAATATGATGAGTAAGATGGACAGTGAGAACAATCCTCTAACAATTGATAATATGAAAATGAATGAGTTGTTATCGTTCGTACTCTTTGTGAACGGAGTGAATACTTTATGTTATGATATATGATAATTATTCATATATTTTGCGGTGTTGCAGCACGTCGGTGTGGAAAACGAGAAGACCGAAACAACGTCACTGATGGATCTATTTGGTACATCCGGCGGATGTAAAACCTTTTTACGCAACGTTAAAAATAATTAAATATCATACGCGCTAAATATCTATAAAACGTTATGTTGACTTAAAGGACGGAATATAATTCTTTTATTTCAATATGTGTATTTCTTTTAATTACCTATATGTAAAATTATTTGGTTTATGACAGTACGCAGGTAACATATACATGAATGTAATTATTGGACACAGAAACCAGTTATATTAAAGTATCGTTTCGCATGTATGCACTCCAAGAAATAAGTTACATTCAATGAGAGAAACTAGAAAGTTGAATTGAATTGAATTGGATTTCATAGTCGCACCAACAGCTAAGGTCACATGGCGACTTTCCAGCTTCCACTGGTGGAGGAAGACCCCAGGTGCCCCTCCGGGCAATTTGTGTACACGGGCGGGCACCTGGGTAGAACCACCGACGTTCCGCAAGAAACTAGAAAGTAATATATACTGACGGTTAATTAAAACGCACCAGTAGATTATATGGGTGTTACACCAGTAGATTATATGGGTGTTACACCAGTAGAAGTAGATTATATGGGTGTTACACCAGTAGATTATATGGGTGTTACACCAGTAGATTACATTGGTGTTACACCAGTAGATTACATTGGTGTTACACCAGTAGATTATATGGGTGTTACACCGGTAGATTATATGGGTGTTACACCAGTAGATTATATGGGTGTTACACCAGTAGATTATATGGGTGTTACACCAGTAGATTACATGGGTGTTACACCAGTAGATTACATTGGTGTTACACCAGTAGATTATATGGGTGTTACACCAGTAGATTATATTGGTGTTACATTTTATTGCTAAAGTAATTATTAATAATTAAAGTGCATATTTGAAATTAAAGATATTAATTATGACTTGTCAATTTGGGTGCTGAAGACAGGAAAAGAACGACGTTGTGTACACATAAAATCGATTTAAGCTAACATGTATGCCTTATTGCCTACTGACCATTCTAAGTCGGTAAAACTGTCTGCACAACTCTTTAGGTTACGTAATGTCATTTTCCTTGACATTTGAAATATGCTCCTATTGTGGTTTATGATGCAGTACGGACATACGGTGTCATTGCTTTTCATTGGTGTAAATTAATAAACCTGGTATACAGTGTTCAATGAAAGTTACACGGGTATAAAACAAAAGTCACATTTTAATACAAGGTATAATTAAGAGAGATAGACAGTGTGTGTGAGACACAGAGAGAGAGAGAGAGAGAGAGAGAGAGAGAGAGAGAGAGAGTGTGTTTCTTAGCAAAGACTAGCTGTTCAATTTTCTGTATTTAATTTAAACATGAAACCGTTCTTCTTTTTCAAATAGCATTCTCCAATTTGCCATAGGCCTATGACGGTAAACATGGAACCTTCTTTGTGGTTTTTCCATCCCTCATTACATGTCTAGCGGAGTATGGTTCCAGTTTCTAACAAAATGCTTTTAAACGAGAAAACAATGGGCGAAATAAACAAAATGAAATTTAGTTGGGAGCAGAGGTTAAGAAGCCTGCGTTTCACAAGTAACAATCTACAAACTAAATTAAAAAGGAGACGGCAAATTCTAAGAGTGATACAACAATACTCAGCACATGATTAGGCTGGGGTGGGGGAGGTGGGTGGGGGGGGGGGTGTTAAACCAGGTTCTACGGTGTACCAAACATCACATTTACCCTACTGTCATCCAAAAAAAAGTGTAAATAAAGAAATCCCCTCCATGAACTATTTTTTAACCAACAAGGCAGCATTACTAGGCAATATAAGTAAAACACAAAGATGCTCGTGTATTTATAAGTACAAAAAACAATAGCATAGAAGGCCACAAAGAAGGTACTCATTGACTTGGCAGAAGCCGGAGCAATAAGAAAATGAACCAGTGAGGGCACGACAAGACTATTGCAGACAGACATCAAACGTCACCGGACTTTTGGGCTTCATGTAGACGTCATCATAGGGTCCACAGCCTGTCCGATCATCGCACAATTAAAGAGTAAGGCATAGTGGGAAATTGTAAATGGGTCCACATTCAAGAATGCAGTTCGTTGCAAAATGATAGGGTCAAAACCTCTTTAGATAAACCATTTAACAAGTTTAACAGAGATAGTATGAAAGTGATCATGACTAAGGATCTTACACATTTTGTAAATCACGTCACCATATAAGTCAGGTTCTGATAGTCCTTGTCGCAAAAGAGTTCTTCCATTTTATATTTGGAAAGAGTTTATAATTCTCAGCTCATTCGTTTTGGTAGAGCTTGTGATAATGTTATAGATCGAAATCAAAGTATTACAAGTAAACTTCTTCAGCTTAGTTTTCGTTATTACAAACAACGTAGGTCTTTCTCAAAATTATACCGCCGCAACGAAAACCTACTGGAGAAGTGCAACACCAACCTTAAAACACTTCTGCGACTAAGAATATAACAACCATTATTTTAGGAGATGTGGTCTATAAACTTCGAAAGTTAAAGGGATCTGGCGTGTTTTCTGATCACTTTACAAAACAAATGAAGTTATTCAGAAAAAGATACGACCTTTTAGTATTACAACGCACTTCATGTTTAGTGATTGACCCCTCTTTCGTCCCTCGGGTTTTCTGTTCGTACCCTTGATTGGTTTTCTCTTTGTCTACAACTTCTGTGGTTGTTCACAATCCTGAGATGTTTCTTATTTTGTATTTTATATAGCTTTACAACAACATCTGAGTGTTTCGTTTGTTAGCTTCTCCGGATATGGACTTTATTGTTAGAGTATCCTTTTGATTGGGATGTAGTTTTGTTTACACTGTCTTTATTTGGGCGCTGAAGGCGGATGTGGAAAACGGAAACAGTGAAAGTGGAACATTCGGATTTATATATCTAAGGTGAGAATAATACCAGAATTATTTTTGTAAGTACCAAATTAGCAAGAAAAATGCATAAGCTGCCTTGTTGAGAATTTAATATCAAATATGAGAAAATTTTAATTAAGTAAGAAAATAATTATTTCAAACTGAGGTCGGTTCCGAAACAATTTAATATGGATGAATAGTGTTTAGAAAACTTAAATTTATTTTAAATTGGGTATTTAAAATTCATTTCTAAAATTAAATATACCAGTGAGTATATAAACTGCATTTAAAGGAGAACTGCAGTCTTAACTTAATCTGGCTTATATGAAAATGAAGACAATTATTAAGTTGAACAATGTTTGAACAACATAGTTTCAATGGGATTATACAAGTTTTGAATAATACATTATTAGTAATAGAAATCAGATATTAGATCTATATATACATGGCTGCCATTTAACTCAATACATAAATGGTGCAATACATAATGTACTGACAATTAGATACTGGAGAGGGGTGTATCAAATAGGATAACATTATAATGGGGAAATGGTGAACGTATGACTTAAAGTATCACATCCGAACAAAAATAGTTCGCCAGAATCTTTAAAGAATAATATGTTTTTCGGAAAACAAAATAACACAAAATTGGTTGGTAGATGATATGATAATTATGCGGCATCAATTAAGATGTAATGTCAAGTTGATAGGTCAATAGGTATTGAGTATAGTGTTTTCCGATAAAATATGGATAAGTTTTCCTTTTACCAAAAATGGAATTATACACATGAGCAGTTGAATACTTTGAGTAAGGCTGTACATAAATATCATGTTTTCATTTTGCGATAGAAATGATGCATACAAAAATGTATATTATTATTATGAGTTCTGAGTACAGCTGGCTATAACTGCAAAGTTGAGTACATTGCAGATACGAATAATTCAGTATTGTCTCGTATGCCTTTAAATGCTACATCTCAGGAAACCAAATGGTAAACGATAACACCTATGCTGAGGCAGACAAAACAACCACACCATTAGCCTAAAATGATAAATTAATGGGTTTAGATATCTTTATCTGGCAAGATTATTGATAAGCACAAGAACAAAGGGATTTTAATTGGGGAATGTAATAGCAAGATAGGTACAGGTATGGCTACCTGTTTGAAGCTGTTAAATATTACGCCTGTTAGAAAAAATAATATCTTCTATAGTGAGATATTAAAGGGGAACCATGCATTTGAATTAGTGTTAATGAACTGTTTATAAATGGTGAGAAGTATAATACATGTTATACTGTTTATTTGTACACAACAATATTATAAGTTGAAGTAATTAAAGGCAGAATATGTTGTATGACTGCTGATGAGGTATCACCGTTCTTAATTCGGTATTCGCTCATGCGATATATGAGACAGTCGATGTTCAACTAAGTTTGAGAAGTCTAGATTTGACCTTAGGAGAGCAAGCATTCTCCTGCATCGACGGGAAAGGAGACCAGAAACGACAGTCGCGTCGTGGAAGTTCATGAATTGAACTGGTTGCATCATCAATTGATGTGGATACGGGGAAGTTAGACCCGTAGATGGAACAATAAACTTAAACGTGTGCATAGTTGGAGGTTGTAACTATAATCAATAGATAAAATGTAGTGCGTGGACCTGTATCCAATGTATTCATGTATTTTGTTTATGAAGAATATACTGTATAATTCATGTATCGGTAATTGGACATAACATCAAAAGACATCAAGATAAGAGGGTCTAATAAACATCAGTGACTTATCTTGTATTCGGCAGCAGAAGTTTATTGACCTCAGAATGGTAAATAATTACGGCGTACGAAATGTTAAAGGAGAACTGCGTTTATTGGAATTATTTAGGCAGTGAAGAATTTCGAAAACAACGAGGTATTCTGAGTGACGTAAGACTCAAAAAATGCTCGGATTATCACGGAATCGAACAGTGCACGTTGGATGGAGCCTAACCAGATTATCGATAACGACGGAGCGATGTGGCGTTGCAGTGAAAGACGGATTATCATTGACACTAGAGAAAAGACTCAATTAGTTGTGTTTATATGTGACTCATTTAGTGTTATATTTACTGATTTAGACAGAAGTTTATCAGTAATGGAAATATATATGAACGCTATGCAGAAGTTACAGTGATTAACATTAGCTGCACAGATTATGTTTAGTTGTAGTGAAAAACTCAGTTAGAAATCTTTTGATTTATCAAAATATTTCATATTAGTAGGGAAGGAATATGTAAAAATACAGCCTTGCCATTGTACTTAACCTAACAGTTACAAATGTAACACACTTGTATTCAAATACACCCCTCTTATAACTGATCATGCAATGGGAGTTTTCTAATACTGTCCGTTAGTTGTTGGTTAATCATCGGAACAGCTGTTATTGTTTACCTGTTCTAAACTATGCATTCTGGGAATTAAGAGGTATTGCCATAGTAGTGGAGACCATTCGCTGAAAGGTCTTGTGGGTAATTTATGCATACACTGAGGTAATCACCATGGCGTTAACATGTAGCTACACAGGTCGATGTCCTTACGTGAGGCATGGCTAACTGCCAAAAAACAGTATGGGTAAATCTTTTAGCATAATACTGAGCGCACAGAAAGTCTAGGAGAGTCGGGAGTAGAGAGTCTGGGGTCGGTGGTTAAAAAGTGAAGAGTCAGTCGATCTTGTAAGATGGCTTCCCGCAGTCTAAGACAGGGTGTGGGATTAAATTATACTATTGAAGCCATTATAGTAAGGCAGTCATCGTTACATACTAATTTGAGGATTTGAACCTTTGAAAGTTTCTAAATACTATTTTACTTTGCGAAACTAAGACATTTAATAATAGGGACTATTTAATTAGTTAACAAATGGAAGTACTAGAAAACCACTAAACAAACGGA
Source organism: Cyrtodaria siliqua (assembly GCA_037043455.1). Lineage (NCBI taxonomy): Eukaryota > Metazoa > Mollusca > Bivalvia > Adapedonta > Hiatellidae > Cyrtodaria > Cyrtodaria siliqua. Next base: position 297,523 of record JAWPHD010000322.1, read on the forward strand.
TATGCATATATATATATATAACAGGATGTTCATAGCTTATTATGAATGTTTAATTATTCGGACTGTTTTATATGTACCAATAAATTATGGAAATCACAACGCGAAGTCCGGACCTTGTTATTAAATGTACCAAGCAATAGCATACGACCCCGTAGTGCTACATAATACTCTTTAAGTATATGGTTATACATTTGTTCATTTTATGTAATACCTAAGTTATCTCATGTTTTTAAGTATAAACTATATCCTTGGTTTTTCATGTTAGAGTTATTTCACAGTTAGTCTGTATCTGTTTTGCAATATTTTATCTTGTTTTCTGAATTTCGGGATTTTATTATTTCAGATAGAAAAGTGGATCGTGTGAATATTGTGTTTTCATCATTAATTTCTAAATTGCTTTCAAATAAAATATCCCCACCTCGCCAAAATAAGAATTCCAATAAAGTAATAATAGTAATATAAAACTTACGTAACATGATTTATTTTACGTAATCACTGAATAACGTGCATACCGCAATCTTCCATATTAAAAAGAAATGATAATATATTAAACATACTAACCGCAGTTTCTTTCATCTTCGCTCTGCGGACAGTGTGGTTGACCGTCACAAACCAGACGGACATGTATACAGAAACTGTCTGGGCATTTCACAAAGTTGGATGGGCATATGAAGTCTTCTGAAAACAGATTGTTCAGACGATTGCTTAAAGTATACTGAAAGGAAAAAGAAACGCGACACGGGAATTTCCGCTATATATTGTATATACTGCACACTTAATCCATATATATTCCATGGAATTTGTAAATAAAAAAGGTTGCAGCTAGTTAGAGAAAAGACACAACTGTGATGCTCACATGCTTGAGCCAAACGCGTATTCTGTCAATAATGAAACTGCATGAATACTATTTGCTGTGTTACGTGTGGTTTGAGTTTTTTTTCCGAAAGGAAAGGTCTTACACATGTACCATTCGATTAACAGCAGCATATTGTACATACAATATATAGCGGAAATTCCCGTGTCGCGTTTCTTTTTTCCTTTCAGTACGAATAAGGAAACAAGTACACTTACTAAATACTAAGACGGAAATTAAATAATAAACTTTGAAGTAATATAATTTGTACAACCCGCTATGGCAACAATTGCCCTTGTTCTCTTACATGCCGAAGTATTCTAAGACAGGACGTTTGTGGAATATTAATCTTGTAATTTTACCCGAAAGATCATCAATACTAATTTCACTGGGCATTGTTCCAGCACTAACTTCCGTAAAGTTATGTTTCAACTACACTGCACTCACTTCCCACACAATGTACTACATAGTTCGTGTTTAAAACTACACAGTCCCGTCCCTAAACAAAACAATCCCATTAACTACAACACATAGTGTGTATCATTAGCTAATGTTGCTAGGGTGGGATTGTTTTACTTTTTACAATATTTTCAGGATTTGTTCGCGCGCTTTAAAAATCGGTGGCTATCGCTTCGGTTTTTACGAAACCTAGTCGATGTAGCTTCACCTGGAATATGGGTATATGAAGCACACATTTTATATAGGAAAATGGTCAGTCATAGCAAATCGCTTGGATGAAACATCCAATATACATAATCAATAACCTTCAAAAGTGCATAGATTTGATTAAATGGTATTATTACACAAACAACTAACATTAAAGATTTCAGGATAGTTAAAATTCTGTACTATTGACTTTATGAATATTGAGTTCTGCTCAGCCCGGGGAAAGGGGGCATGAACGGTAGAAAGCATATTTCCCTACCGTTCATAATCAAACCGAGACTGCAATATTTCGTATTTATGGTGTTCAGTCGTTTCCAAAGGTCCACTCTCATACTATTTTATATGAAATACTTAAACTAACAAATACATCATGTGTTACGCACAGCATTATATTGCTGTAGAATAACGTTCATACTTTGGCACATCACTCCGCCGTCAAAACATTCAAAATATACACCACCAAATCTTGTCCATAGGGTTAAAGTACAGCATTTGGTCTTACCAGTACTTGTCGAAAGCTTATAGCATAACAACCTACAAAAACTTAAATTACTAACCTAAACATATATCAAAATGTAGAAAATAAGCCGCGTTTCTTTCGACTTACATATCCATCAGAAGCCGATAGTTGGTGGTGTCTGTCGCTATGTTGAATGTTATGTTCGCCATTTTGAATGTTGTTAATATTTTAGCTATGTGACAAATTATCATGTGATCACTGATTACTTTCTTAGAATGTAACAGAGGTCAATGTACTGCTGATAGAGAATGAGCATATACATGTATGACAAGAAAGACGATTTAGAATTTGACACTGTTATTTTCTCAACTTAATTGTGTTAGTTGCTCTCAAAGGATCACCTTTATCAGTACTTATTGGACGGGGATGTTCCTCGATCAACTTCTTATGGAGTATGTGCTTAAGTATTTGATTTGCTAGAGCTTACGGACATGTTAGGGACATTTATATTCGTAATTAATGTCCTTACATGAGAGAACCTTTTGCAGAGTGTAAAATAATGTTTTAAGGGGATTTCTTTATTTACACTGACCTGTTTTAATGGGATGACAGTAGGGTAAGTGTGAGGTTTGGTGCACCCTAGAACCGGTTTAAACCCCCAGTGGCCTTCTTTGCCACTGACCGTTCCAAGGCGGTAGCCCTATTGTCAACCCTTTTTGTGTTTGTGATGTCGTTTGCATTTATTATTGTTTTTGCCTTCTTGTTTGTCTGTTTGCGTGTTTGTTTCTGTGTTTTGTGGTTTACTGTCCTCCTTGAATGCTACTTTCCCTGTCCGATCTTTTTATATTTCTTTAGAGAATAAGTTAAAGGCGATAACTGATGTGTAGATTGCCGATTGACTACAAATGTCATATAATGTATAAATGCCAGGTTATCTGTATGTTATACTCAAGTTGCCGATCAATGCTGCCTTGTTTGTTAGCGAATATAGACTTGCAGGGGTTTCTTTATTTACACTTTCCCGTTTTATTGGTATGACACTATGGTAAGAGTGAGGTTTCATACTCTTTTTTTATAGCACAGTGGCGTTGCTTGTGCAGTGTGGCGGCAGTAAAACGTCTACCCGCGCTTGCAATCAGTACTGTTATTCATTCGATCTTTGGAGATCGCTGAGCCCGATACTTATATTTAGTTATCGGTGGTACATTTTCAATTTCTTTTGTTTTCTTACTTAATTTTTGATTAGTTGGTTTCACTACTCCGGCCGATAAAAGGCTTTGGGTATTGTTTAACCACCTATAGGATATGTTGTCTGCTTTTTAATTTAGTCTTTTGGCTGTTACTTGTGATACGCAGGCTTCATAACCCCTGCGCCCAACTAAATTCCATTATGTTTATTTCGCTCTTCGGGGCATTTAAATTTATTAGATACTGGGACCATACGCCGTACGACATGGGTAAGCCATGAACCCCATGTCCACCGCCATATGCATGCCATCTTCGGGATGGTTAACATTTTGTACTATTGATTTTATTAATATTGAGTTCTGCTCAACCCGGGGCTAGAGGGCGTGAGCGGTAGCTAGCATATTTCACTACCGCTCATGAACAGTCTCAATCAAACCGAGACTGCAATATTTCGTATGTGTCGTGCTCGGTCGTATCCAAAGGTTCATTATCATACTCTTTTGGTATACCCTAGAACCTGGTGTTAACCACAAGCGGCCTTTCTGCCAAAGGCCGTTCCAGTGCGGTATCCGTATTATCAGCCCATCTATGTTTGTGATGGCACATGCCTTGCTTCTTATTAACATTGTAATTGTTGTTTGTTTTAATACGTATTTTTGGATGACTGTGTTCTGTGAAAGCTACATTTCATGTTCTCACACAGGCATTAGAAAACTGTGCTTCAGCCCTTGACAAGAGGTACGACACCTACTCTAAAAAAATATTTCATCTTTTGCATGGAGACTTGAAACATATATAACATCCCCTTACACAGGCAGTAGAAATATACACTTGAGCTCTTGCATAGCATCCCTCTCGCAGGGACAAATCAATGACGACTACGTTTAAAGCAAATAATATACTCATACGGGTACGTGGAAACAACAACCGGAAATTCGGAGTTTCACTGCCTGTTAAAAAAAACATTTGGCTACTTAACTGCACGATTTTATTGCATTCACAATAAAAGTGGAAATAATGTAAACATTAGTATTATTTGTATTTTATGTTGTTACTTTCTAAGTTGAATGACGATAATTGCCCGAATGGGCACCTGGGGTCTTCCTCCAAGCTGGAAAATTCGCCACATGACCTTAGCTGTTGGTGCGACTATAAAATCCAATTCAGTTCAATTCATTGACGATAGTACTTTAGTGTGAACAAAGACAATGATTCCCATTCAGAGCTAATGAACATTTGAACATATTTGTAGCGGAATGTTTTTCAACTTTGGTGGCCTGTGAAATTCGTATATATTAATATGTTTCACATACAACTTACCAGAATAGATTATTGTCTATATTGTATTAGTCCGGTCATTAAAACTACGGCACTAATAATACGAGTACTGGCATCTCAAAAATGCGTGATTGATTTAAACAGTAAGTTAAGAACTTACCACAGTTGTCCAGATGTGTCAAATCTCTACAGCCGTATGGAGCTCCATCAGGCTTGATATTCAGTAAACACTTATGGCGAGCAAACATCTTCGTTTTCTCTGTTTTACACATGATTGTAGGTTCCTCATTTATCGAATACGGATCTTGAAGATAAACATACTAGTTTCAACGTGCCTCGTAAACAGTGCTGCTTAGCATAAACAAAACTGTTTCAACGTTTATCGAAGACATACACGTGTTAAAACATAGTCTTAAAAGGAAAGAAGAAAGATAAAGTTCACTTACATTTAATATTTTGAAAAAACAGTGTATTGCTGTACATTAAGTTCGTATGTACATTAAACAATATATAATACCTCTGTTGTCACCCGCTGTTAACAAGAAACTATCGAGATATTGTTTTGAGTTGAAAGTAGCTATCCCGCCAAAACAGCCAATATTTACGACACATGTAAACCGTTTCTAAACCTATTGACGACGATATATGTATAACGAATAGAAACTCTATAGAAACAATATAAATTAATAATCGGCTTTAACAAGCCAGGCCAAACCTCAAGACAGGAGCGTCGAATTAAGAGTTATCAACTCATAGTTCATTTTAGGCATATTCTATCATGGGTATTTCAAGAACCCTTGAATAAACCTATACTTGTAATCGTCGCATATCTGTTAGTGTATGACCTGAACACCTTGACAGTGTTTTGATAAACAGTTTTGTGTAATTTTGCCATTATATGGCGGGTTAGATTCTTTAAGTTAAGTGGCAGGTTGATAATAAAATGTCCTGCATTAATCACAAGTAATAATATATAACATATGAGTTATCTTACGTTTACATTCAATGCTCAGCTTAGCATTCAGCAGAGTGTGTCCTTTTAATTCCCATGCTAGCTGGAGCTCGGATGACGCCAGATTACTGGGAGAAAAACAATTACACGCCTAGATAAAGCCACATTACAAATATATCTTAAATGCTATTTAAATGTTGTAAAATTAAAGATAAATTATTTTAAAAAATCGTTATATTTAAACAGAGTCATACACATATAATAACTAGAATATTAATCAAAGCTTTCGCGAACAATACAAATAATTGCTACATAGGGCAGTCATATATGAGACCTAAATTTTCCCTTTAACCACCGAAACGCGTTATTTCTTCACGCAGATCATATCTTATAAGTATATATGATTTGATTGTAGACGGCAATATCAGAGTTATAACTAACAGCAGATGAAGAATTGTCAAATGGTCAAATTAAGTTCATTAACTTGTTCCTTTAAATGATGTATGGGGCGCCAATTTATTTTAGTCTAAAATAAACGGAACAGCGTTTTGACCTTAAATCTGTGTTTAAAGTACTCCGGCCATGTTTTGTTTTATGAACATGTTTATGTTATTTAAATCGAAATCAATACACAACAAAAGATATTTACATTTCACACATTGCAATATCTGTGAAAAGCGAGAATAAGATTTTAGTGGTTGACGTAGAAAACTTTGAACAGGCAAATTTATCCACAGGTAAATAGAGGATATTTGTTGTTTTGGAGTGAATAACAGATTTTATTTCATCGAGAAGTGTGAAAACTTTACATTTTTACGAATGCGAAGCATGAATGAATATATAAAAGTTTGATCACTTCGAGATGAAATAAAATCTGTTATTCTCGACAAAACAACACATTTTCTTTTTTATGTTATGCTTTATAATCAAGGTACACTGCAGTATGTAGCAAAATAAATAAAAACTTAACCGATTTCAATAATCTACGACTCATTTTCTTAGTTAAGTTATTTCCAATCCAATGACAATCCAGTGATATAACTTTTATGGCAACTTTCACAAAACAAAAAAGCAGTGAAAAAATAAAACTCTATTTTTCACGTATACACATATACACCATTTTTATTTCAATACTAAAATCTACTATTTCACTACAAAGCATAAAATAAATGTATTTATCAATTATCTGGCATTTACTTCCTTTCCCCGTGCAGACAGGCAGTGGTAAAAGTAGTATCTACGTCATGCAAATAATATATGTTTCTCTCCGGGACTATCAAGAAATGTTCATATGATGTTTAAGAGTAAAATGTTTTAATTGATAATACCACAAAAATGGTGGATATTCATCTTTAACCATCAGTGGCTTTTTTCTTTTGAATGCGTGTTTTTACTTCATTGTGTTCTGTGAATGCTAAATTTCCTGACTTTTATACACATGTTTACTTGTATCGTCTATTAGGTAAGTGTCCAAATACAGCATGCTCGCAACAAGTAATGCACAGCTTTTTACTTTTCGTTTTATGTCGTGTCAGTTGATAATAATTGAATACTGAATGATATATTGATGAAATCATTTTAAAACCGGCAACAATACATTATATGAAAATAGACGATTGGTAACTGACAACATGCATGTCAATTAATTGTTCAATAATAAATCAACTGAATACATTGATTACTGAAAACATATACATGCTTAAGTACAATTAATTTACTGATGCTTAGTGTTTGATTTTAATTTCGGTGTATCATTCAGTTAAATGTATTTCACATATTTTGCATAAACTGAAATTGATATTCAAACAAATCTGAAAGTGTCTTCTTTCCTTCTTCGCATTTCGTGTAACCATTATATTTTTTCGTTAGAGCGTCGTCTACTGTGTGTCTACTGAACCGAAGGTTCAGGGTTCGAGTCTTTTTTTAAACCACACATTGTTAAGATATTTCAAAACATATTATACGAAACTACTACGGAATAAATCTGATTGGTTTCGACATTTTGACATTTGCGTACTCTGTCAGTATGCGTATGGGTTGGGTATGATGTCACGTATTCTGAGGTGATGTCACGTAACATTTCCTTCTTTCCTTCTTCGCATTTCGTGTAACCATTATATTTTTTCGTTAGAGCGTCGTCTACTGTGTGTCTACTGAACCGAAGGTTCAGGGTTCGAGTCTTTTTTTAAACCACACATTGTTAAGATATTTCAAAACATATTATACGAAACTACTACGGAATAAATCTGATTGGTTTCGACATTTTGACATTTGCGTACTCTGTCAGTATGCGTATGGGTTGGGTATGATGTCACGTATTCCGAGGTGAAGTCACGTAACATTTCCTTCATAGGTATTATCGCTTGAGCATACATTATGTAACGACATTCTTTTAATTTATGAAACCTTGCCGCCTATATATCTCAAAGTAAGTATAAGTTCGTTTTAGGCTACAAATTCTGAAGATTTTTTTTTCTTTTAATTTTTGATGTTATATCAATTAGTGATACATGAACGACTGTTTACGTCTTTTACTAGGTAAACCATGTACACAGGTAAAACAGGACTAATTAAAGCTCCCTTCCCCTTGAAATAGCTATTTCACCAATAACAGTCAAATTTACAACATATGTACACCGTTTCTAAACCTACTGACGACGAGGTATATATATATATATACATTTATAGTTTAGTACTGGTTATGGACAGGAGGACATCGAGAGTGATTCAAATAAGTTCATAGAGCTGTCGTTACAATCGATGTAAAATAAATAAGTTTAAACAAAGTTTAAACTAAACTAATCATATCATTTAATAAGAATAAAAAACGAATAGGATAGCTTGGTTTCCTGAAAACGTTTCACGCCGATTGCCTCCTCCTAATATACTGTCAGTGCCAACGCACTTCTGTGTTCTCCCCAAACTAGAGAGTGAACTAAACAAGTGTGTTAAATATTAAAACTACCAAACAGTACCGAACGAAATTCAGACCATGCAATCATTACCGCACATGAAAAGGTAGCCTTCACTAGGTACATGGACAAAGAAAAGGAAGATCTATAGGATATATGATCTATAGGATATATACTGATATATAGAGAAAATTTGTTTAGAGTGAATATAGGATTTATTTTCATCTAGAAGTGAGGAACTTATATTTTCATGAGTGAAAATATGCGAGTTTCCTTATTTCGAGATGAAAATAAATCTATATTCACGACAAACCAACACATATTCTATTTTTTATATACTCACAACCTTGAAATGTATGTAAAAAAACACATAATGCTCCAAAACAATGACGTCAACAACGTCAATAACGTTCACAGTGGCATTACGCCATTTTGGGTATTTCACATGTGAAATATAAACAATCAAAATATAAGGTTTTATTTTAATCATGAAATCCACTATTTCACTGGAAAGTATATAATAATAATGCTTACATTACGGCTGGTCTTATGGTCAGACCAACGGCTTTTTCATAAATGATTGCACCTAGTTGCCAGCAACGTGACGACACATTGTAAAGCCTGTTTACCAGATGTTTGTTCTGTAGGATAAACTCGACGAATGTTGTGTCTACTTGTTCGTCATAACGCTTACTAAGACGGTTGGTTTGTAATATCGTGTTTCCGTGGCTGCACGATACATCCAGTGTGCCTGTAACAAATGGTGCTATGGTCATAAAAAGAAAGTACATTTGCGCCAATGAACATCCATTCAAAGAATAAAAGAGCATGCTAGTTTTTTCTTCAAAGTATTGCAGTGTTGTTCCTTTATATGTAAGTCCTGTTGTATTAGTTTAAACCAACGTTAAAGGCAGAATATGCTTATTAACACATAAACTGAAACAGTTGACGAAGCACTCGGAAGCGTTACGACTTCCAAAAATTAATCTAACAAATAAACTGAATAAAATTAAACTGTACACTCTGTGCCGAATAAATATTGTGTACTAATTACGCTCTATCTTCTACACGCTGCTCCGACGCTAAGCGCAACACAGGAAGTGTGCCGATCCAAATGGTTTATTTAAAGCACAAATAATGTTTGTAAACACAAGAGTTAAAAAGTCAGCGTGCATTTTTAACGTAGCGTACGTTTTTAATAGTTGTTTCTATTAATTGCTGGGTAAATCGGGGCAAATCTGACGGTAATATTATACACAAATACTTGACACGAAGTCTCTATCATCTTCGTTAAGGTTTACGATAAGCATATTCTGATTGAAAGTATTGGTTGCGTTTAATGGGAGTAGTTTCTTTTATTTACATTTACTATTTATAGAAAAAAACATCACATTTTCTTAATTACAAACCCAAAATACCCCAAATCCCACCCCACAATCTCCTCGCCTACCCTGGGCCCCCGGGCAGACGTCCGAGTTTGCGAAATAATAAAATCGTTTGATATGCTGTTTATCTTTCATAGACGATTACATATACCAAGTTATGTGCAAAAATATGGAATGGTGATAGTGTAATTGAATTTTTAATGTATTTTACTTTATGACCCCACCATCCCCTGAGGGCCACTTGACTCGGAGCCAAAAATAATGCTGCTCTTGCACGCCGTCATCATATGCTGAAATACCCTAAGTTTTATTGAGTTCCGTTCAGCGGTTTAGGAGACGGACGGAAGGACGAACGGACGGACAAACGGAGGCGATTTTAATATACCTTCGTTTCAAAAACGAGGGTATAAATATATTATCGGTGCAATATTATCAACAGTTAATAATATGTAAACAAAATTTTCTTTATACTATTCTTTTAATTAATATTAATGATTGAACAAATGCAAGTTATGTAGAAAAACTAACGGGACGCCGTGAGTTTTGAAAATATCAAGATCGCCGTGTTTCCCTTTAAAGTAAACAGAACACTAACGTTTGATTCATATTTCAAAATTATAACAACGTTGAAGACAATGAGATACTAAATATAGTCTTTGAAACTGTACTGAACATTACGACAATACGGAGTATTAAGCATACGGTTATCCTAGTCAGCTATGTAAATTATGTGTCCAACTGAAATGAAAAAGTAAGGTTATTGTGCCAAAATTAAATGAACTTACCATATTCATCTTCAGCAAGATTAATGCGTGCTGAGTATGTATCATTGTTTTGACTGCAGACGGTAAATATATCTTCAGGTGATGGTGGTTGGTCATAATGGTGATCACAATCCTCGACAGCATCTTCAGCTAATGATCTTGTAATGCACTTCGGGAGTAAACCATGGCAATAGTGCAGACCTTTCTTTTCACAGCTTCCTATTTAAGCAAAAAGAATAGACTGTTTACAATAAGTAGAAGCCCAACATTGATTTTTGTGATTATCTACGGTTATACCACACCACAAAACGTAAATGCAACCAGAGACATAACTTGCTTTGTATTTTACCTACGGTCAAACAGCATTAAATAATTAAGTTAACAACTGAACCCTCCAGTCTCACAAGATCTACAACATGTTTTTAATTTTGGTAGAGTAATGCCCCATTCCACAATAACTCAACCTGCAAGCTGAACCTGGTGGAAAATATTTATTTACACTGTTCCGTTTTATTGGGATGACAATAGGGTAAGAGTGGGGTCCAATGCGGTGACCCTAATGTCAACCCTTTAATGTTTGTGATATATATATGTTTTTGTTTGTATGTAATTAATTTAGCATTTGAATACAAAAGTCGCACAGGCTCTGCAACATGTTTTTATATTTGGTAGAGTAATGCCCCTTTTCACAATAACTCAACCTGCAATCATACTTAGATCATAACTTGCAAATTAGTTGACTTATAGTCAGTAAAACACTACATATCTATATAGGTATATCAATTTTATTAAATCAAATAATATTTAAACTAACTTAATACATTAATTTCTTATCAGTTTTACAAACGACTCGCATAGATTGAATAACACAGTTGTTGATCTAAACACTGCTAAAAGGCCGCTGGGTTTTTAAACGAGGTTCTAGGGTGTATCAAAAATGAGATATAGGGTCCTATAGAAACCACAGCGTCCAAACGCAATGGCATCGTAGGTCCGCACTTTACTACAAACAAGGAGCACTATTTAATTAATTAGACAATGAAACAGACAAATAACAACAGAAAGGGTGATGAAGACCGGTTTATCGACCTGGAACGGTCAGTAGGCAAAAAGGCCTACATATTAGCTTGAATCAATATGATGTGTACACAATCCTCGCTATTATCCTGCCTTCAGCGCCAAATAGACAATATAAATATAAAAGTCGAACAGGAAAATCAGCATTCAAGGACAACAGTCAACCACAAACACACACAGAAACAAAAAAGAAATTAAAAGATGAATAAAAGGCCAACTATGACATCACAAACACAAAAGGGTTGACAATAGGGAAACCGCCTTGGAACGGTCAATGGCAAAAAGGGCCGCTTGGGGTTCAATCCAGATTCTAGGGTTCACCAAAGACAGTACATCCCATCAAAAGGAATTATCTAACAATAAAGTCCACATACAGAGAATACATAAAAAAAAACAAGATGTTGTTGTACTGCTATATAAAATACAATATAAGAAATATCTCATGATGTATCCAGATTTGTACTAAACAACCACAGCAGTTGCAGCCAAAAAGAATATCAATTTAGGGTACGAGAGAAAACCCGAGTGACGAAAAGGAGAAAAGCTCCCTTGGTCGGGATTTCAGTAGGTGCAATCATAGAGTCTCAAGAGGTTGTCCAGTCATCGCACAATGGAAAAGTGAAGCGTATTGACTAACTGTAGAGCCTCACTCTTACCCTTTTATCATCCCAATTAAATAGGACAGTGTAATTAAAGTCAAACAGAAGCAGGGTTTTTCAGTGTTTATGCTTTGGTTTTATATGTACTAAAACAATAAAGATCTATTGAAACAGTTTTACATCTAGTGTATCTAGAATGTGTACATGTACTTATATTTTAGGTACAGTAAAGTTCGAAGTAATATATCGCTATACCTGTTATAATATTCAATATAGCAACGCTATTCACAGAAAATAGCATACTAAAGGAAAAAAGAAACGCAACTCAGGAATGTCCACTATATATTGTATGTTTAAGATGCTGCTGTTAATCAAATGGTACATGGCTACATTAGACCATTCCTTTCGGAAAAAAAGAACACAAATATGATCCCTTCAAAGTTTAATTATTGATAGAATTCTTGTTTGGCTCAAGCAGGTGAGCATGCTTTGGATGTAACATTTTGCAATATCTTTACATTAACATATACTACTGAAATGGTTCAACTTTTTCAAAGCGGAAACTAAACATTTATGAATTTCGTGTTACAACGTGACCTGTTAAAAGTCAACCAAAGCACATTTTGTCCTTTCTCTAACTAGCTGCAACCTTTAAACAATTAAAATTGGGATTTCTCTGAAATGGAACTTAGTGAGCAGTGTATACATTACATAGCGGAAATTCATGCGATGCGTTTCTTTATTCCATTAGCATGTAATCGAGCCCAATAGTATGTACAGCTATATAATCGTTTTATTACCGAGCACAAACTAGTTTGAAAATATAGCTAAACGAACTCTAAACGCGGCACTGAACAAACGTGTTTAACTAGTTTTCTGCCGATCTACCAATCAAAATTGAAGAAAACCGTCGACAAATGTTTTTTCTGCTGAAAACTGGTTTGTCTCATTTCGAGTTTTTGCGTTTGTAAGTTTAGCCAATCATATTGCTGATATTCAGTTTGGCCAGTCAGAATGAAAACGCCTAAACTGTAAACGGTGACTGAGCAAACGGTAAAAAATAGGTTTCCGTTTTTTTCATTTGACCAATGAGAATGCAGATCATTTAACCTGTAAAACATTTCGATGAGCTAAATAAATAATCTATATAAGTATTTCGTAGCAGACGCATACTATTTTATTTTAATGGAAATTCTTTGTTAAGCTACATGTATACATGGTTTTGTATAAATAATGAGTTACATAGCCATATGGTACATGTATATTTAGCGTTTTTGCGTGAATGAGATCATTAACTAGGTACCTTGCTTTAAGTGGATTGAATAAACAGCTCCGCGCATGAAATGAATGACACGCTTACTGCGTGTGTGTATGTACTAGGTGTTAATTGTGTAATCGCAAAAACTGACACCCCACTTCCACTCACCCACCCCCGCGCAACACACACACACACACACACACACACACGCGCCCGCTGTCCGTCCATCTGTATCATCACATGATGGAATGGCTTAGTATTACAACGCTTGAACTTCGCAGGCACAGAGGCGACATGATAGAAACCTCCAAAATGTTAAGTGGAAGAGCGGGAATTGATCCGGGCGATCTATTCGAATTAAATAGTAGTACTACGCGGGGAAATTCACTAAAGCTGAAGAAACCCAGAGCTAGACTCAACACACGGCAGAACTTCTTCAGCCACAGAGTAATCAATGCGTGGAACAGTCTACCAGAGCATGTTGTGTAATCTACCAGCATGAATGGTTTAAAAAAATCCATTGATAGACACTTTAACACGATATATGGGGTTTCTATGGGCACCAGCTCGCTTAACCCCTTGGCCGTACTCTAGAGTGCGGCTACAGGTATAAACAGGTATAAACAGGTATGTGTTTCATAAGTCCATTTTAATTAAATTTGTTTTCAAACGTTTATTTATAGCGATTACGCATTCAATGAAATCGCATCGAAATAGAGTCAGATAATTAACATGTGCTTGCAACTAATACAGCTAAGAAATATAAAAAGATCAGACAGGGAAAGGAGCATTCAAGGAGGACAGTCAACCACAAAACACAGAAAAAAATACGCAAACAGACAAACAAGAAGGCATAAAAAACTCGACGTCAGTGTCTAATACAAGATAATGAGGAAAGTTGAGCATGCATAATAATCATTCTCCATAACACTGCTATCGTTGTAGCTCAGTGTATAAGGCATTGTGCTTGGAGCTATAAATGTATCCACAACGCCGGTTCGCTCCATTGCGGATGCATGTCCGATGGAAAACTGTATTCTTAATCTCATCTCCTTCAGAGGTTACAGTTTTATATATAACGTAATTTATGTGTTAACTATAAGTACTAGACTCTTTTCCATAGCCTCGTCCGTCGGATAGGGACGAATACGGATCTATGGAATGTATCTATATAATGTATCTATCTAATGTATCTATAAACAACACTCCTGTATTACTATTAGTAGTAGTAGCAGCAGCGCAGCAGTAGTAGTCGTAGTAATATCCGAATTAAAACAAAATATGGTATGACGTGAACAAATGCAACGCATGCAAATGATAAACGTGAAAACTAATTAAACATGAATTATTTAATTACGTTTTTTACAGTGAAAGATTTATCTAATGTGCCCGCTGTCATAGAGATTCGTCGTGCAGCAATTTGGCGGTGGGTCTATAAAACTGAGGCTTACACTTAAACACAAGCCTTAACAAGTCGAAAAGATAATTTTCTTCAATCCACCTGATTTAGGCCGGACTATTTTACCCATTCGTATGCAACAGTATTCGTATTGGGCAATTGTGTTCATTGGCGAATTTATACATATCTTAAAAAATAAACGTTTGATTTAATATGTTTGTCCTTATACATATTAATTAAATAATATATTTATTGGTCAAATCATTGATATCAATATATATAGGACTGGTATCCTAAACTGTTATTTACGATAGTCCATGGGCTGACCATTATTGACCATTACAAGCACAGTTCTCAGCGTTTTATATGTTGGCCAATCATATGTTGTCACACAGAGTTTTTATTTATTTATTTCAATCAGCCAATCACAATTAACAAATGCAGTTACTCCCTTTTATTTCAATCAGCCAATCACAATTAACGAACGAATTAATGCGTGGTCAAATCCTTAAATTTTAATTATGCATCCTTTATTGTATATATAATTTTATTAGGTGACATAACATGTTCAACTATGATTTATGACGAATACTGATTTAATTTATAATTAAAGAGGCAATTTCTAACAAGCTGA
Organism: Cyrtodaria siliqua; assembly: GCA_037043455.1. Classification (NCBI taxonomy): domain Eukaryota; kingdom Metazoa; phylum Mollusca; class Bivalvia; order Adapedonta; family Hiatellidae; genus Cyrtodaria; species Cyrtodaria siliqua. Next base: position 312,948 of record JAWPHD010000322.1, read on the forward strand.
AATTTCTTTTCGATATATGTTATTTGTATGATGCGAGTTAATACAATGTGCACTGGTCAAAATAATTATATGAGCAGACGAAAACTATCTGGTATTTAATACTACTCTCAGAAACTACTTTATTTAACAGTGTATAGTTTACTTCCGTTTTTGTACTTTTCATGTATTGTGTGCACATCATGTTGTACAAATAATGAGGAATTAAAAAAAAGCAAACCAGATATAATTATATCGCCACATTTCAATGAAGTTTGATAACGTTGGCAATCTTTGTCATCCTTATTTAAATTCGCCGCGTCCCGTCAATTTTTTTCTTTTATAATATCAATTAAATTCGTGCTTTTGTGACAATTTCTTGTCGTTCGTGTGTGTTTTAAAGTAATGAATTCTCAGTTCATACCATGTACTATAATGTATATATCGGTGTATTGCTGCATTTAACCGTTATCATGCTTGTCAAAAAATGTTAACACGAAATCCTGAGATTTTGAAAATTTAAGACTTAAAATGCGCAAAGAACATTTTAAATGTAAATAAGGAGCAAGCGTGATTCAACACTTGTATATATTCCTCTGACTAGGGAGAGTAACAGGAATAATTCAGGAAATAGCTGATACAAGCTGTTAAATCATGAACGTTTGGTTTTGATGGAAAATCCGGAGATCCGGAGAGAGACTGAAAACTCTGGAGAATCCGGATTTTTATCCGGTGATTTGGCAGGCCTGCGTTATTCACGCTTTATTTCTAAGGCTTCGACTTAAATTGAAGTTGGATTCTCAAAATTCTTATATATCGTCATCAGTAGTTTTAAAAACAGTGTATATATGTTGAAAAAAACCCTGACTATTGTGGCGGGATAGCTACTTTAAGACCTGAATGCAAGACATAGTATGATCAAAACTTAATGCGCTAATGTATGTCACATAACCAACAAAAATATAAGTATTGCGTTGACAGCTATATTTGAAAACAATAAATAAAAAAAGAAATCAAGCTTACGGATTTTCACCGTAGTGCACATTATTACCTATATATGTGTCGTCGTTCCATAAAAATCATATATATTATCTTAAACAAATGTCTTACTAGCACATGCTGAACGTCTTGTTTCATCCGATTTATCGTAACAATCGAACTTGTTGTCACAAAGTAGGTCCAAAGTTACACATTGACCATTTTTGCAGCTCTATTCGCCTGTAGTACATGCTACCGCCACTATTAAATAAGTAATGTAGAGTTATTGCATACACATAAAACAAACATTCCATATTGAAACGGTGGACATACCCTGTTGTTACATATATTGTAAAATTATACAACCAGTCTTAACAAAATATAGAGGAATATATCAAAAGATATGAGCCGAAACACGCGAAAATGACCCTTCAGACAAAATTGTGACATTTGTTTTTTTATGATTATGAATCTCGGTGATTTTCTCTTTAAAATTCTCTTTATTTCGTGTTGATATCTTAATTAAAAATGATTTTATCTCAATTTGAAAATTAAAGATTGTACTCGCCATTAATTTTGACTTTGACGTTAGCGTCTTGGACGACGTCATTGATTAAATAACACCAACAAATATAAACAGTTACCATTTTCTATAGCATCAACTATTTATATTAAGAAAACATAATCCCTATGATATAACAACTAGGTAAAACACGGAAGTGATGAGAAATTTGATTAGTAAGTAACTGATTACCGGCCGACGTCATAAATTGTTACTTCATGACGTTGTCGTCTGAACGTCCGAAGGGACGTTTTCGTATGTTGCGGCTCAATAATGACTGTGCGGCTCAGAAGTTACTTGGAAAACATATCAAATTAAGTATAAGTTTACTCGTACGTACATGCATACATATATATATATATATATATATAGCTATACTATTCATTGTGTGTACGTTTTCAATGACAAACATAAACCATGTGTCAGAAGGGATAGAACTTGTAGTTTAACCAAATTATCGTGTGATGTTTTTTGTTATATATAGCATACGTTTTGCGATATTTGATGCTCTTACAATTAAGCATGCTATTAATTCATCTAGCGATACAGATCCTGTGTTTAAATCGCTTTCTTCTTTGTATTATATGTGTCTTTATTTGTAATAAATACTGATACTGTAACTTCATGTTCACCAGCTCATGGCAAAATCGGATATTTAAGGCATCAAACATAAAGCAGGACATCTTTCAATGTATAGACATCCACTGTAGGTAAAGTTCGAATCGAATTTGCGTTTATAGATATCAACATGCTAGTTTGATGGTTCGTAGATGTGGAAACCGATATTTGGCAAATAATCGTGATTTTACAAATGTATTCTTCATAATACTGTACACGGCCTGTCTGTGTTTTACATTTACACAATGCCCGAGACTTTCAGTGACCACATCGAGTTGACGACGTTGACATCTGAATTTGATGTTATCAGGCGGTTTATACGGTAAGAACTTGTATATATCTACGTTAATGCCTTATATTTTATCAAAATACGTTTGTTGGATCAGTTCAGTTGTATTTCATATATGTTTCTTACAGATGTTAGCTTCATAACTGAATTTTAAAGCCCAAATATATAGTTTGTCTGATTTGATTTGTAGCTGATAACATCTATCGAAGCGAGTGTTTGTTGAAGTTAAGCGCTAGTTTTGTTCATGTAGAGGCGCTGGTTTGTTTTAGATTATCGCTTTTCCTTATAGGGTAAATACTAACATTTAGCTCACCTGTTCCTTACGTTGAAGGTAACAGTCGGTAAAATATAACTTTTTGTTCATTTTATAACATATTAACGAAAAGTGTCAGGGTATATTATGTGCCGCTCAACCGGATAAACCGTCAATGTTCTGTCTGTTGGTGAATTTGTTTTGTTAAGTTCAACCATTTGCCCTACATAATTCGTATTTCATTGAAATATATAAACTAAAAATATTAACGGTCTCTCTATATTAATTGTTTAAAATAGTGTTTGTTAAAGCTCTGAGCTCATGCTTGTTCTCGTTATTTACGAGAAACATTTAAATAAGAATAAACAAATATCTTCAGTAATATATAGATTAATTAAATACAGTAAAAGTATATTTTATAGAAATTCAGCAATACCTAATTGATCATATTTTTGTTATAAAAGTGGTTGATGAAATAAAATAAATGCTGTGTGTTTCATATGCAAGCCATAACTTCATTCATTATACTATATATAATAATATGTATGTAATATGGCAATACACAATATATATAATTATGTGTAGCCTTACTGTTTGTGAGGTATTCAAATATTCCCAGTTAATATTACCATATTATCAGATATAGATATCTATGCTTTGAACGAGTCCTCCGAATAAGAAGACAATGTGTAGAAAACCTTTCAAACAGACACTCAAGCGTTTAACTGAGAATCATATAACTTCACTACCAAACATAGCGCTAGCCTTTGATACACATTTGCAAAAATATTTCGTCTAGTGCTTTCATTGGTACCGAACATATGGTCTATTACGTTAAAGTATAAGACACATAGAGTGTTTTGTATAATTTAACTATGCCCAGACACGAATGTGTTGTCCTTGCCCGATCGTACGATCGGTAAAAGGATTAACCTTCACCTACTACTCCGAAAGCGGGGTAGATGTGTGTGTGTGTGTGTGTGTGTGTGTGTGTGTGTGTGTCAAGGACATATTTTTTAGTTATTCTTTGTTTCTTTGTAGGATTATGTACACATTTTGCTACGCTCGTAGCAGAAGAATAACATGTGAATTATATGAAGATTGCAGAAACGTTTGCCTCGTTTTTTTCGCTGTTGGTTTGCAGCAAATGTCTATATATACACATTTATAAACAACATGGCTACTTCTTGCCTAAATAATGAATTATTACTACTACGAGAAAATAAGAAAAGTTACAGTCTTAAAAAGTCACGAAAACCATTGAAAAACTAGCGCTTATAGCAAACATACCATCGACAAACTAGTGCTTAACTTCAACAAACAAACTCGTCTAGTTTTGAGCATTTAAGACAAATATGAATATATATCACGATACATACTACTACAGTTTATCATTTAATTAAACAAGTTAGAAAGAAACAGCATTTAGACAGAGAAATTTAGACGAAATGTAATAAAATCATATACAATCCATTTTTCGCTATCACTTATGTAATAAAATGAGATAAACGAATACTGACATGTCGTCAACATGTCGTCAACGTTATCAGAATTTAAAGCAGAGAAGAAAATGTAACTTAACGTTTGAAGCAAATGAACTATCGTGAAATTACTACGTTTGTTTACATTTGTAATGCCAATTCAATCTCATGATGCAACTGAACCTGTCTACAAACTAGCGTGTTGATATCTACAAACTACAGACTCGCACTTTACCTACAGTGACATCGATCAGTGCACGTCGTATAACCTGTACACAGGTAGCTTTATGATTTACAAGAACAATGAGAATCAGAATTATAAGATTGCTGAGTGGATGTTCTTTAGGGTATATAGCAGAAAAGAAAGATTTGACAATGTTCATTATGTCATAAAGATACCGAGATATGCTATTAATGACTTCTATGACATCTGCCTGTGTATCTGGCGAAAGACTCAATATGTAATCTATTCTAAAGCGATACAAAAACAAATTTGCGAAACGAGGTGCACAGATTGTGCCATTGAGATACTAACAAATTGTATATAGGTAGTAGTTCTAAACCTGACAAAAAGAGTATCTATTTGTGTATGAAAACACGTGCTTTACAAAGTCCACATAGTGGTATGTCTAAATGTCGTTAATAAACAGTTTTCTAGCACACCTTTTTTTTAAATGTGAGCTAGATAAAGCTGTGTGGTAAAGTTGTATATAGTGGACAAGCCACAATGACTTATAGATGAAACTTGACTTTTATCGCACATTTTATGTATCAAGAATATTTGATTGACCAAGCTAAATGAATCCCAGAGTTGTCATAAGCTTTAATACGATATTGCTTAACGTGGTCTTTAACAACAGCAGTATGACAAGAAGTTAACATGTTTGGAGATTTTAGTGGTGCAGGTACTACAATTAAAAACAAAACGGACTTTATAAGGAACTAGAAAACCATTTAACCGAAGGAATCTGCTTGACACTTAGTTAACATATTGTTAATGCATGAACATAGTGGTCTTATATTGTGCTTTGTTTGGCAGTTCATATTTTATCAAAAATGTCTGGGTTTGTCATAACTTACATTTCGATAAGACAACCTGATACAAAGTATTCCATGTATCACCCTGTTGATCCGGAGTCTTGTTTTTTAATCTTACTAAATATAAATTACGACGGTGGCAGGGATATCAATTACAGCTTCATGTAAAAAAGCTAACTTTGGGATATATGAAAAAGGAATTAGAGGTTATACAACTTATGTTTCAGTTTTGTAAATTTAGCCCTATCCATGACCGCTCCTCTTTTCCGAAGTGAACTGAGTCATTAAGTTAACACAAATAACAACTTTCAAATAAATTAATTCAAAAATAGATTTTCATAATTGTAAAACCATTGAAAAATAAAATGGTAATTTTAATTCCCATCAACAATATGTTGTTAGATTTACATTTTAAACGACAGAGAAAGCAGGTACGTTTGGGGATATAGCGGCATGTGAACCAATATGGCGGCTTCGATTAACCTTTGTTGATGTAGGTAGATGTGTTTATTCCTTTATCATTTAACACATCTTACTATAAGTTTAATATGTCTTCATTATACGATTCCGTCTTTGGAATATATTTGTGCAATTATGCAAAACCACGATTAATATGTAATGCCATTATTGCTATGTTATACCGCAATATATAGGTTATACTGCCATACATGTGTAAAGGTGACATCCATATGTAATACCATGACTAATATTTAATACTGACATCCGTATAAAATACTATCATGCATATGTAATACGGCCATATATATGTAATACTGCCAAGCATAAATACTGCCATCGATATGCAACATTGTAATGTATTTGTACGAGTAATTATATCATCCATATACCTTTACAGGATCCATATGCAAAATATAAAATATAGCACATATACAGCTAAGTATCACATAACATGGCTTCTGGGAGGGTAATTAAGCCATGACATATTTATCGTACTATACTAGTCTATTATATCTGCAAATGAGTACAGACAGAATCACTGCCTTTGTGTACAATAAGATATTAAGTCTCAATTGTTTGCATGGTGTATCATACGATACGTTCAGACACCTTAAATATGTATCATTATTTGAAATCGTACTTTATAAACTGCATGTTAGCATAACGTAAACAACAAAACGACGTCATGATTTCTCTAAACAAATTGCCGTGTGAAACTGCCGTGTGAAACTATCACGGCGTAGGTCAGATATGTGATTATGTGATAGGCAGAGCCTCGTATCCTACCATGTTATCCAACTTGTTTATTAAAATCAATAATACTCAGCCACTCCTGTAAGATTCTCTATGCCTTTCATTATAAACTGTTATTTTATTCAATTATATTATAAGTATATGTCCTTAAGTTATACGTATTTGTCCTTGATTTTTAATAATGTCAATAGAAAGGTTGGATTTAACAGAGGATAAAGAGTCACAATCTCCAAGCGATTTGGGGAAAAAATGGATCCTATTTGATGCATATCGACCATTGCAGTAATCAAATGAATATACGAATATTGCCTAATATATACAAATAAAACATTGATGAATACGTGCATATTAACCAATGTTTCGTTGAAATGAATGTACGAAAATATCCTAAAAATATATACAGTTTATAATTTGGTAACTCTGGTATCTATTGTTAAATTATCTTTATTCAATAATACAAAATACGATTTTGTCCGTGGGTAACAATAAACATTATCGTGTAAAATGTTATCATTGGAATTTGATTGCAAAACTGCATTCGGGAGACAACTTATCATAATTTTATAGTAATATATTGATTACTGTTTCGGAGCGTGACTTGAATCAGTAGTGTTATTATTTACTGATCCCTTGGGATCCTCAAGCCCACTTTTTGTGTTTTTAAAGTAGAATTCCGCTTAAGCCGGTGCTAGGGGTCGTGGAAGGCGTTGCATTTTAAATTGCCTCTCATGACCTGACCTGTCCCGTGTATCGGTCTATCCTCCGAGCACGTTAAAGAACCATAGGAATCTATTCGATAATAAGAGTAGGGCAGGTTCCCGGATTCCTATGTATCCTTCCCCTCTCTCTGGGGCGGCTCTAAATAACCTGTACTGTGTTGATGAGCCGTTAAACAACATTCAATTCAATTCTTTATGACAAACTACATTTATTACCAGATAGTTCACACATACCACAGTTAGTTATTACCAGATAGTTCACACATACCACAGTTAGTTATTACCAGATAGTTCACACATACCACAGTTAGTTATTACCAGATAGTTCACACATACCACAGTTAGTTATTACCAGATAGTTCACACATACCACAGTTAGTTATTACCAGATAGTTCACACATACCACAGTTAGTTATTATCAGATAGTTCACACATACCACAGTTAGTTATTACCAGATAGTTCACACATACCACACTTAGTTATTACCAGATAGTTCACACATACCACAGTTAGTTATTATCAGATAGTTCACACATACCACAGTTAGTTTCGTCCGAACTGTCTGGACAGTCAGGGTAGAAGTCGCACCTCAAACCGATATTGATTTGTGTTCCATCATCACACATGAACATTTCATTGCTTCTGTGTTTACCTAGAATGTGTAATGATTGCTCTAAAAACGGGGCGAACAAGTTATTTGTGTCGTTTTTGTCGATTGCTGTTATAGTCATATAATTGGTTTAAGGGTATATGCAGTATTTAGTATAACATCAAATGGACAATATTCGAAATAGTATCGGGAATAATTCCATCTAATCAATAGAATACAATTGAATTTGATAAATTATGACAAATAAATAGTTTAAACCCCTATCTGTAAACTAATGTACTGTACTACGCCTTGTCTCATGAACATAACACGAATAGCGTGCAGGGTCAAATAATTGTTTTTTTATAATAGTAAAACCATGACTAAAGAAATCGCAAAGTTTCAACGGAGGATGTGTTACAAACTAGTTGCTCGGTTAACGCACAGGGACATCATGTGAGTAAATGCAGATGTGACGGTAATGTTATACATTAATAACTGACACAATGTCCGCATCAGCTCCGTTAATGTTGACAATAACCATGCGTCTGCTTTCATATTCGGACATAAAATAAAATATAGATAGCCGAGATATAACGCCCAGTCGTCTTATACTGTCTGTTTTGCTGTTAGTCATACGCAACATATATCTCTATTAGTTTATAAAACAAAACAAACTAGATTTTGATCAGAATCTGATCAAACGGTCAATTACTGATGTGACGTCACGTCACTATGCGACGTCACATTTATTTATATTTATTTGTGCAGATACCGTTTATAAATGAGTTGTTTACCACGACTCTCCACATTGAGAAGTGTGAGAAATATGTCCTTTTTCAAATTGATGACGTCATAATGTGACTTTCTCACGATTGTTAAAATATTGAAAAAGTGTTTTCGTGTAAATTGCAACGTTTTGCCTCATAATTGCATTTGTATAGTATATATGTTTAAAGATATAAGCTTCTGTCATTTGAGACGTCACTTTGGGTGTATTTATGATGTCAGATAAAACAAATATATATATTCGTATTTAAAATTGTCAGTTCTACCAATCTCCCAAATGTCATATATCTACATCTATGTTTTATGCTTGGCGTTTCCATGGCAACAATTTACACTATGGATGTTCATGGGGGTCATGAAGTCATCCAATATAATGACAGCCAGTGACGTCATAAGTAAACAAAGTCACATAAAAATCACTTTTTGTCCCCGATTGTTTGTTTTGAAAATATTATGTCAAACAAAATTTATCATTGTCTTTGTGAGTACTGACCATTTTGATGTCATGACATCATCTATATGGCGGCAATACTGGTTTAAGTTTTAAATAGAAAATATGAATAATTTAAGAACTGAACAAGCTAGAACCATCAATTACACAGTATATGTTATCCTATGTGATTTAAACTAAACGTGAGAAAATCAAGTCATCAGGTCAAATGACAAAGTCAAATGTAGAGATAGATGTAAAATCCAATAACGACCTATTATCTCAGTAACGGCTCATATTTATATAAATAATATAAATATCATCAGTAAGGTATTTTAGATCTACTTTTCAGACATAAAATCATTTGAAAAATCCGTGTGTAAACGGTTGCCATGGAATACAAACTATTAAGAAGCCAAAGACGTCAGATTTAACAAGAAATTGCAGCACAGCTGCTGGAAAAAATGTTGGACAATTCTGAACATAATATTAATATTTCAGGGGTCAAGCTAGGGGAGAAGGAGAGTACAGCGAAGTGGGAAATTCACAATTATTTATATTGGTTTAATAAAACTGGATGAATAATTTATATATGTTGTCATTTTTTATTTAAATATATGATATATCAGTGAACTAATAATCACTTATTAATTCACTGGATATATCTAGGCCTGTTGTTTCATTGCAAATTAAAGTATTTTTTAATTTCATGTTTTAATAATTTAATTTTGAGTGGTCATATTCTATATGCATATCATTATCAGAGAATTTAATATGAATGCCATTAACGGCTTATCAAACCATTATAGATTATTTAGAGCCGCCCCTGAGAGAGAGTGGAATGATACGTGTATAGGCCCATACCCTTACTCTTACCGAAGTTTCTTTGTTTTCTACATGACATAATGTGAATTCTAGTGCATTTTGAAAACATTTAATTACTAAATCCTATGATAATGACACCGTGCGAGGTCCTTAAATTCTGACAAGCATAGGCTAACATTGCTTGTCGAATTTTAGGTGTGTGATGGTTTTGGGTGGGATGATAGCCTCTGGTTCGCCCTTGTTATTTGGGGATAGGCCAATTCAATCTGTAAGGTATGGATTGAATGTTGTTTAATGACTCATCAACACAATATTCGTTATACGAGAGAGGATATCACACACAGGAATCTGTAACCTGACATACTATAACGAATATATTCTTATATATAGTTCTTTAAACTAACGTGCTTGGCGGATTTCAAGTTCAGCGGTCGTCTGTAGGGCCACGCCAGCCCCTTTATAAATTATGAAGCGGTATTTAAAATATTACTTTAAACATTTTAATGAAATTGAGACCAGACGCTCGTTTGCGCTCGCAATCATCTTGTTTGTGTTTGGATGACGGGGAATAATTAAACCTTTTGTGAGATACACACATCTTGTTAAATTGTTGTTATACACCTCGCTGCGCTCGGCATTATTTTGGCATTTACAGCACCATTTCACCATGTTTACCACACTGTCATCAAATTGTTATAACATATGAATTTGTAAGCGATTTGGGGCTCCGCTTCTCGAAGCTTATGGCAGTATGTGATCTATGATTTTTTTTAATGTTCGGGGTTTCGCTTCGTGCGAATTGTCAACTAAGGTCAGGTACGAAATTGAGGAACAGGACGAATCATGGCCTATGGGCTTCGCTTCGGGCGAAGCCCCAATACTTTGTAATTATTAATTTATCATGAATTACATAAGTTTACTCCGGACTACATGTACAGTAACATAGCTAGCCCCAAATGACAGCATAGGCCACCGGACTTTTTATTTCATTTTAGAATGCATTAATTAGGTAAGTAAACTGTCACAGATGTGTATCTGAAAATACCCACATCCCCTTCCCCATTGCCAGACTGGCAAACATTGTAGACCAAAGCAATTAGCACATGTTCAACCACACATGACCGTTGACGTCATGTTTACAATATCGCATGACGTCATGTTTAACATATCGCATGACGTCATGTTTAACGTCAGTCGCTGATGCACCAGTTACCCCTACTCAAGTCTTGACGTCACATGCTGCTTCTCGCAAGAAAAAAGTAAGAAATTTACATTTATACGCTTTATATATTGATGCAAGTCTGAATGCGAGTACCATACTGTACGCCGTTCTGAAAAATATGAAGCAGGCCGGACGATGTAAACTCTGGACATGAAAAACGCGGTCGACATATTGTCGTAAATATGAATAATTTGGGGCTTCGCTGCGCGAAGCTTAGGGATAATGTAAATGTGTGTTGTTTAATTTCGGGGCTTCGCGCTTGCGCGAAGCTCTTTGGCTCGTTTGTCGAGCTTCGCTCGTCCGTATTGTTTTCACGACTTTCGCGAAAGTTTACTTTGTGGATTGTTTTGACTTTTTACGGTAACCGCCGCCATAACAGAAAAAGTGATTACTAGTGGACAACTTCGACGCCGGGTCGACGCCGGGCTGTGCCCGGCGAGAATTGTCCAAAAAAACAGACATAGAAATATGAAATTTAGCGGAGTATGAGCCCGATACTTATATTTAATTATCGGTGGTACTTTTTTCATTTTTTTTTTGTTTTCTTACTTAATTTTCGATCCAGTGGTTCCACTACTCCAGCCGATTAAAGACTCTGGGAATTATTAAAACACTTATAGGATATGTTGTCTGCTTTTTAATTTAGTCTTTTGACTGTTTCTTGTAATATGCAGGCTTCATAACCGCTGCTCCCAACTAAATTCCATTATGTTTATTTCGCTCTTCGGGGCATTTAATTTTATTAGATATCGGGACCATACGCCGTACGACATGGAGATGCGTTACACTCCATGTCCATCGTCATATGCATCCCATCTTCGGGATGGTTTAAATGTTTGTAGTATTGATTTTATGAATATTGAGTTCTGCTCAACCCGGGGCTAGAGGGCGTGAGCGGTAGCTAGCATATTTCACTACCGCTCATGAACAGACTCAATCAAACCGAGACTGCAATATTTCGTATGTGTCGTTTTCGGCTATTTCCCAAGGTCCATTATCATACTGTTCTTTACCATTTTAAACATGAATAATTATTTTATTTTTAGCTGACGTCATATAAACCGTCACAGTGACGTCTCAAACACAGAAGCTTACACCTTTAAACATACCATAAACATGCAATTGTAAAAAGCAAAATGTTAAAACTTACAAACTCAAGCTGTGTTAATCTTCTATCAATCCTGAAAAAATCCAGTTAAGACGTCATCAAATGACGGCACTACCCAAATTCTGTAAAGCTATATATAATGGATATATGTCCCAAACTATTCATCGTAGACAGAGGGTAAACTTAATTATTAACGGTTTCTACAAGGTCAAGATGCGCGTGACTTCAAATATTGACGTGACGTCACAACAGACATGGAAAGCCCGTTTGATCAGTGTCTGATCAAAATCTAGTTGTGAATGTGTCTACACAATGTTTGCAATTAAATATGTTTTTTGTGGAAATATTAATAAACTCTTTGCGTAACTTACCACAGTTTATTTCATCGCTGTTGTCGAAACAGTCCTTTACAGTATCGCAAACATAGATAGTAAGAATTATCTCTCCGCTGTTACATACGAAATACGTATACCGGTCCGCCGGCATATTTCCTTCCGGCACCTCTGGCAAGATTACTAAATAAATAAAAACTGCCATGCGTATAGGGTGTAAACAGCACAATTCGTTCTATATCTAAACATCATGTATTACCTGAAATAGGATGGATTTCACTAGCCGATAGGACATAAATGCTAAGTCTTAATACATTATACAACGATAAATATGGAACAACTCCAAATTATATTTCAATACGTTTTTTTACAATTGGTAAGACAGGATAGCCATCAAAACCTTTGATAATTATAACAACACTCGCCTAGAATTTAAACATTAACAACTCTTTACCTTTAACTCTTAATCTCTGGAACAACTTACTCTGGAACAACTTATCAATTATATATCTATAAATGGTAAAGACAATCTTACTCCAACAGCCAAACAACCAGTAACCAAATCGGAAGACAGATAAATACTATGCAGAGGGACAGTCAGATAACTGCACTCTATCCTCTGAATAAAGACACTAATACCAGAATAAATATTCTCAGAAAAAGGCCGGGTCTCTGCCAATATAGGAGATTGCGAACGTAATATCTTAGTATAGATATATTTGGTTGAATCATCAATAAGTGATATAGAACTACTTTCACATATGAATGGTTCATATGTCTCCATAACAGAATAAAACTGGGATTTTATGACCTCAAAAACTGCATTGAATTCCACTGCAAGACTTCGGTTGAGACTTTAAAGAGTGAGACCTGTAGGTTTTGTACCTTCTTCTTTTGTTGCTTCTCTTAAAAATGATTTGCTTCTTTGTATGGTGTTAAATTTACGACATTTTCAACACATGTAAGGTTATATATGAAGGTCGATGAGGTGATCTTTCGTTTTGCAATAGTTGCAAGTATTTGAGATAAAGATTTTGGAAGAGAATTCTCATCAGATGCTTGATGTTTGGAAGTACTAGTAGTACGTATTGTACCAGACTGAAGTACTGCCGCAGGAGTGAGAGGGTTTCTTAAATGAAGGTTGCTGCTGAGGGCTTGTTTTGTGAACAAAAGAGACCTTGTGAGTTAACAAATAAGCATCTTCCAAAGTTTGAGCCTTTTGCTCATCTAAATAGGTTTGTTAACCCTTTTGTGTTTGTGATGTCGTTTGCATTGAATATTACTTTTGCCTTTTTGTTTGTCTGTTTGCGTGTTTGTTTCTGTGTTTTGTGGTTGACTGTCCTCCTTGAATGCTACTTTCCCTGTCCGATCTTTTTATAGTTCTTTGTTTATGAACCTTTAGAACTCTTTACTTCAAATAAGTTGACTTAATTTATCGTGATAGCGCTCAAATATTTTGAATTGCCAAATCTATTTTCCACAGCTCTAATTCAAATACTCTCCATTCTTTTTCTTCGTGTAATTTCATTTCCATTTCTTTTACTTCATTTCTTTATCATTTTTTTTTCAATTCTAATTATGTGTTCTTTCTTTTCCTTCTTGAATATGCATTTTTATTTCCGTGTTATTCAATTCAAGTTCTTTTTTATTTTACAATTCAGTTTCTTTTAATTTTAATTCAAACTCTGTTTTCAAAACTTTGGGGAAAAAACATTTCTACAGTGCTATAGTTTGTAAAAAAACAACAAGCGCTTTCGGCTTACGCCTTCATCACGGGTACAGACACCAAAAGAACAAATACGAAAACACATAAACACTAAAATACAAGGATGTTTAAATAAATAAATAAATATATATATATATATATGGGGAGAAATATTTGTGAACTACCAAGGACAGACAACCTTCGGGCGAACTACGGCAGGGCGCCTAGCTATGACGAGATACACAGAAATCAAACGTATATATTCACTCCTTAAAAAAGGTAGTTGCAACACACGTTGATAAACTGTATCTCTACATCATAACACACTCGTCTGAAGGCACAATTAACATATAGACGCATACATACATACAATTATAGCTCATATGAGTGGGCCACATTTAAGCGTTCAACCACACACAGCTATATTGAGACAGTGACAATGAAAGGTGCCGGATCTGGGGATACTGTAAATTCAGGTATATATAATAAAGGGAGAGAATTTGAACTCACTACGGCAACCTTCGAAATTGGGATCTCGTAAGAGATTCATGTTCACAAGGCTGAATTATATATGGGGAGAAATATTTGTGAACTACCAAGGACAGACAACCTTCGGACGAACTACGGCAGGGCGCCTAGCTATGACGAGATACACAGAAATCAAACGTATATATTCACTCCTTAAAAAAGGTAGTTGCAACACACGTTGATAAACTGTATCTCTACATCATAACACACTCGTCTGAAGGCACACTTAACATATAGACGCATACATACATACAATTATAGCTCATATGAGTGGGCCACATTTAAGCGTTCAACCACACACAGCTATATTGAGACAGTGACAATGAAAGGTGCCGGATCTGGGGATACTGTGAATTCAGGTATATATAATAAAGGGAGAGAATTTGAACTCACTACGGCAACTTTCGAAATTGGGATCTCGTAAGAGATTCATGTTCACAAGGCTGAATTATATATGGGGAGAAATATTTGTGAACTACCAAGGACAGACAACCTTCGGACGAACTACGGCAGGGCGCCTAGCTATGACGAGATACACAGAAATCAAACGTATATATTCACTCCTTAAAAAAGGTAGTTGCAACACACGTTGATAAACTGTATCTCTACATCATAACACACTCGTCTGAAGGCACAATTAACATATAGACGCATACATACATACAATTATAGCCCATATGAGTGGGCCACATTTAAGCGTTCAACCACACACAGCTATATTGAGACAGTGACAATGAAAGGTGCCGGATCTGGGGATACTGTGAATTCAGGTATATATAATAAAGGGAGAGAATTTGAACTCACTACGGCAACTTTCGAAATTGGGATCTCGTAAGAGATTCATGTTCACAAGGCTGAATTATATATGGGGAGAAATATTTGTGAACTACCAAGGACAGACAACCTTCGGACGAACTACGGCAGGGCGCCTAGCTATGACGAGATACACAGAAATCAAACGTATATATTCACTCCTTAAAAAAGGTAGTTGCAACACACGTTGATAAACTGTATCTCTACATCATAACACACTCGTCTGAATATATATATATATATATAGATGTGGGGGGAAAAATCTACAGTGCTACAATTTATAAACTGTTTATAAACTGTAGCACTGTAGAAATGTTTTTCCCCATTTATTAATGTATTCTAACATTTTCGTATCCCATCAGGGATCCAGTGCTTTTTGAAAGGTATTTGTAGATATATGTATATTCTCATTCTTACAAAAATATATAAAGAACAATTCCCGCTAAGTCTCCGGCTATTACTGAAGTAAATAGAAAATAATTATGATAGACTGGCAACAAAACAGTTATATCAGAGTATTTGTGCACATGCTTGGACATATTAAACATCATTAGTTTGAACAAAATACATACAACATGTTATCGATAATCGACGCTATTTTTCTAGTGACGTCGTATTAATTGACGATATAGAGTCAACAAAATAATGACACCGACTAAAATGTATGTTAAATTATCTGATATCGACTATCTTTTTCCAGTTTTAATGCTATGCAAGTATTAAGCATTACTTTTTCGCCGAGATATTGGACAACTTAGACCTACTGTTATTAGTTTGGCGTCCTTCAGATACAGTCATTCCTTAACCTAGAATGTGGTTTTATGAGCCATTACACAGCATTCTTATGGTTCGTGCACACAATTTATATTTCCATTTCACAAGTATCTCTAGTGCACCGTTCCTAAGTAGAGGGATAAGTATAAGTAAAAGATCACAAGCAAAAACAAGTCAGCTACCACTGCTAGTCAAAGGCGTCAGCTTAATAAAACAAACTCTTATATTCAATCTATTCAGCTTCCACTGCTAGTCAAAGGCGTCATTTTAATAAAACAAACTCTTATACTCAATCGATAATACTTTATAATGTATTGTGTGGGGCCGGCATAGTCGCTCAAAAATTCAAGATCTTTTCATATTTGTGATTTAGATAACCATATCTCTTTTTTTTTGAGAATGCTTTGCATAAAAAATGAAAACGCGACTTACTTGTTTGATTATCTGTGGTTGTAAACAGGCAAACATGATCCATATCTTCTAGTCCGTCCCCACAGTCACCTACCTTCCACTCCTCTAAACCAGCTTCAACAAAGATACACTTTCCTCCAATTCGTGGTATCGATGATCTCCTATATAATACATAAACAAAGCAGTGGGTGATGTATGTTCAATATCACGTTGAAGTTAGGTACAACACTGTTGTCAGTGATATTATTAAAGACATCCGACTGTAAAACAGAGGAAACTGATTCATTTTGGATGAATCGTATTAATTGCTTCCTTTTCAAGCTGAATAACAACACATCTGACTTGTTAATATACATGTATGCATGGTGAAAGCAGATTTTAAAGTCGAAAAGGAAATGTAGCATTTAAGGACCACAGTCAACCAAAAGCACGTATAGAAAGAAACAACGATTTTAAAGACGAACAGGGAAGAAACGACTTCACAAACATAAAAGGGTTGACAATATGGCCAATGCATTGGAACGGTCAGTGGCAAAACGGGACAATGGGGTGGGGGAGGGGAGAGTAGTGGTAGTGTGTATGTGTGTGTGGGGGTGTGTGTAAACCAGATTCTAGGGTCCACCAAACCTTACGCTTACCCTACTGTCCTCAAAAAAAAAGGTAGATTGTAAATAAAGATATCTCCGCCAGATTATATTCTCTAACAAACAATGCAGCATTAATAGGCCATATAAGTATAACTCATAAATAATCATGTATATATGAATATAAAAGAACTGAAAGTCACAAAGTATGTACTCAATGACTTGGCAGAAACCAGAGCAACAAGAGAACAAACCATTAGGAGTACGACAAGACAAGATTTAAGACAATTATCAGACAACACCGTGATCTACATCATTCGTAAGGTTCTTGGTCGGGATTAAGTTCATACTATATTTAACTTATTAGAATAGTGCTCACAATATGTTATAACCCTTGCAGCGCAGAGCATGTTTAGTATACAATATGTTATCACCCTTGCAGCGCAGAGCATGTTTAGTACACTTCTCATGTTTAGTATACAATATGTTATAACCCTTGCAGCGCAGAGCATGTTTAGTATACAAAATGTTATAACCCTTGCAGCGCAGAGCATGTTTAGTATACAATATGTTACAACCCTTGCAGCGCAGAGCATGTTTAGTATACAATATGTTATAACCCTTGCAGCGCAGAGCATGTTTAGTATACAATATGTTATAACCCTTGCAGCGCAGAGCATGTTTAGTACACTTCTCATGTTTAGTATACAATATGTTATAACCCTTGCAGCGCAGAGCATGTTTAGTATACAAAATGTTATAACCCTTGCAGCGCAGAGCATGTTTAGTATACAATATGTTACAACCCTTGCAGCGCAGAGCATGTTTAGTATACAATATGTTATAACCCTTGCAGCGCAGAGCATGTTTAGTATACAATATGTTATAACCCTTGCAGCGCAGAGCATGTTTAGTATACAATATGTTACAACCCTTGCAGCGCAGAGCATGTTTAGTATACAATATGTTATAACCCTTGCAGCGCAGAGCATGTTTAGTATACAATATGTTATAACCCTTGCAGCGCAGAGCATGTTTATAACCCTTGCAGCGCAGAGCATGTTTAGTACACAAAATGATTTAAGGACACGTTTTGATTAGCGTTATTTTTAAAAGAGCTGTGAACGATTTACTCTTTTTGTAACTTTTAATTTTAATTTTATTCTTTAACAATTGTTACGTGACTCAACAATATAATTAAACCAAGGGTGTGGTAGACGAAAAGTCCATCAAATTGTCGTGTACTGGACCCCGCATTACACAAACAGCCTTTACTGCTGTAAACGATCTGTTTATACAGTATTATGCTACTTGTCCTGGTTTAGGAACTGTTATTCATTCCGATCTTTGGAGATCTTTGGAGATCGCTGAGCCCAATATTTATGTATACATATATCGGTGGTACATTCTCAAATATCTTTGTTTTCTTACTTTAATTTCGAATAGGCGGTTCCACTATACCAACAAGGTTTGAGTTCTTAGGATATGTTATCTGCTTTTTAAATTAATATTTTGTCTGTTACTTGTGATACGCAGGCTTCATAGTCTCTGCTCCCATTAAATTCTATTTTGTTTATTTTTCCCATTGTTTTCTCGTTTAGGGCATATCATTTTATTAGAAACTGGGACAATAAGCCGCTGGCCATGGACTGGTATGGAAATACCACACACTGAAGGTTCCATGTTCACCGTCATAAGTCATAAGCTTACCATCTTCGGGATCGCTAAAATGTTCGTACTATTAACATTTTGAATACTGAGTTCTGCTCAACCCGGGGCTAGAGGGCGTAAACGGTAGCTAGCGATTTTTACTACTGTTCAGGAAACAGCCTCAATCTAACCGAGACTGCAATATTGTTGTATTAATCGTGTTCGGCGATTTCCAAATTCCTCCTTTCATACTCTTTTTTCTCTATATTTAGGTTTGTCAGATATTCAAATATTCAGACCTTCGTCATGCAATTTGCAATAAACCTCAAGTTTCATCTGTAAGTGCTTATTACATGTCCACACATTAATGCATCTTTACCACACAACCATATCAAAGAAAAACTTGTAGGTCTTATTCAAAAGACATATGCCTCGGAAAAATACATGTTTGGTGTGTAAAAACATTAAAGATTTTCTTTTTTTACAAACGATCTTTCAGAACAGTATACTATATGGACAAGTCAATAAGTTTGTGAATCGCTTGTATTCTATTAGATACAATTTTCCTACGGTATGGAACTTCTGTCTATACGCAATTTGATGGTACCCCATGTGTTAAGAACGAACTATGAACTTTGTGCCCCAAATTTATACCATCGATACCCTTTACAGTATGTCGTGGCGTAAAGGTATATGCACTAAACATGTTTATGGTTCACGATTTTAGTTTTGTATTGCTATTTTTTTAATACAAAATAGGTAATAGTTATACTAAGAGGGTTTTTCGGAAATTTCTGATACAGATCGATTTTTTACGGATATGCAAAATGTACATGAGGTATGGACACTACATTCGGCTATCTTGTAGTTTATTATTAAGGCAATGAGAATTACCTTTATTTCTTAAGTTTATATACATTAGGATTGGCTCACTAAGCTAACAATTCCGCCAAAACATAGATGAAATATTATGAATCTCGTTTGCTTCCTACAATACAGCAAGAACCAGTTTGAAGTGACACTATCTGCGTGCACAAAGATAACGGTTTTAATACATATATGAGCCGCAACACACGAAAACGTCCCTTCGGACGTTTAGACGACAACGTCGTAACGTAACAATTTATGACGTCGGCCTTAATCAATTAGATTACTAATCAAATCAATTAGATTACTAATCAAATTTCTCATCACTTCTGTGTTTTACCTAATTATTATATCATAGGGAATATGTTTCTTAATATAATAGACGCCTACCTAAAGCCCAATGGGACGGTGGCGTTTGATATTTGTCCATGATCTTTCTTGTCGTGCCCTTAATAGTTTATTCTCTTACTGCTCTGGCTTCTGCCAAGTCATTGAGTACCTTCATTGTGGCTTTCTAGGCTATTGTTTTTTGTATTATTTTTACACGAGCATATTTGTGTTTTACTTATATTGCCTATTGATGCTGCCTTGTTGGTTAGAGATTAGATCATGGCGGGGATTTCTTTATTTACACTGTCCTGTTTTAATGGGATAACAGTAGGGTAACTGTGAGGTTTGGTGCACCCTAGAACCGGTTTAAACCCCCAGTGGCCTACTTTGCCACTGACCGTTCCAAGGCGGTAGCCCTATTGTCAACCCTTTTGTGTTTGTGATGTAGTTTGCCTTTATTATTGTTTTTGCTTTCTTGTTTGTCTGTTTGCGTGTTTGTTTCTATGTTTTGTGGTTGACTGTCCTCCTTGAATGCTCTTTCCCTGTCAGATCTTTTTATATTTCTTTTAAAAATAGCCTTTTGAGTCTGTCCAGAAAGGGTTTTCTGTGCTTCACAAAATGAGCCATCTGTAGTAAATACTATTCCTAAATACGAAAATATATAAACAATATCTATTCTATTATTATTCAAAGTAAACGAAATTATTTTTTGGCAATATACCCAATATATATGTGTATTGGAATACATATGCACTCGTTCTTTCGCGTATTAATATTGCGCAACTTTAGGAGAGCAATATTTATGCTCGAAAATACGAGTGCAAATATCCCAGTATAAATCTAATAACCTTTTTATTGCATATGCATTTTTAAATTGGAACAATGAAATAGGTTGTACCAAGTAAATTTCATCAAAAACATTTATTTGAAACAAACATATTGTCGTTACAACGTGAGAATTTTCACAGTGAAATCAGCATTGTTTACTTCACGTGACATACTTTCTTTGGCAAGAACAGAAAATTGCACACGAACGAGTATATATTACACACTCAATATGACGAAAACAGATTGACGTAGAGTCATAAGCTGCATGCTCATAGATAACTTGTATATACCTTTCAGATGCCAACTGGAAGTGGCATTTCTTGTATACACATATATAATAGCAATTATACAAATAACCAGTTCAAACTGCAATCCTTTCAATTATATCTTGGTTTTAAAACAAACACAAGTTTCGAAATGGCATTATTCGCATGCGCACACGTTATAACAGACAACAACACGTTGGCGAGTCATTAGTTGCATGCACATTGATACTCGTTATAAAGTAGTTAAACAGTCAAACAGGAAATTAAGCATTTGATTTGCAGAACAGATTCAACAAATACAACTCATTTAAAACAAACAACAATCGTCAGGACAAATAGAAACAAACACAACCTGGTTGACAATAAGGAAAACTCATTGGAACACCTACAGAGCACAAAATATCATTCGTACCATACTGTCATACATGATACTTGCTTGAATTTGGAATTAGATGCACGCGCATATAATCTGATTTTCCACCAGTAGGTCATATACATATCGATGTACACGTAGAAATAAAAATAGAACTGGAACAGCAGCATTCAATGACAATAGTCAACCACACACACGCACATAAACAAACAACAACTATAAAGATGAATAAAAGGCAATATATGACATCACAAGCATAAAAGGGTTGAAGATAGGGCTACCGCCATAGAACGGTCTGTGTCAGAAAATGCCACAGGTTGGGTGGGTGAGTGGTAACCAGGTTGTAGGGTGCACCAAACCTCTTACCCTATTGCAATCCCAATAAAACGGGACAGTGTGAATAAAGATATTGCCACCAGGTTATATTCTTTAACAAACAAGACAGCATATATACCATATAATGGTCCTGTATATATAATTTCAAAAAACACAAAAAGCCACAAAGCAAGTGGTAAATGACTTGGCTGAAGCCAGATCAAAAAACAATTAAGCGTGCGACAAGACAAGATTTCAGACAAACATTAAACGCTATCGTCCTTTTATGATTTAGGTATATGTCATCATAGGGTCCCCAATATGTCCGTCATCGCACAATCAAAGAGGAAAGCACATTAGTGAACTGTCAATGGGCCAACCACTAAACTTGCAGTGCGTTGCAAACTAACAGGGTCATAACCTCTTTTGATAAACTCTTTAGTAAGTTCAATGTATGAAAGTGAATGTATGGTGAACGACTGACAAGAACTGACTTGATCCCAATATACCAATTTATGTTTTATATCTGATTTACAGAGTTCGACCTATATATCTACTTTTACAGAGATATCTGTATTTACCATAAAACTTACCAGTTCGTATAGGTCAGCGGTGAACCGTCATCCCACACGTAATCAGCATGTGATAAATTGCCTGTTTTCACCGTCAAATCTAAAACTAAACAATTCTGAATGTGTAATATACAAACCAACTGCAGAATCTATATTTCCTTAGGCACTTAATTTATTACTACATTATAAAACACAATTATCAATGGACCTGCTTTTGCGTATTCTCAGTTTCAACCTTGTGTGTGTGTGTAAAAGTAGAATATACGTGAAAATTAAATGAGCATTACACTACTTCCGTCAAATATTACAAGACATTGAAAAATAAACATCAAAACATGAAATTAAATTAAATTTTGTTTTACATAGCACATATGAAAACTCATTTAAAAATTGATAACGGTGTAAGTACGTGATGTAACAATCGAGTATCCTGCCTTAAAGATGAATGGCCACACTTTTTGAAGTATTATCAATTAACAAATTTAATTCTTAAGCATCATATGAACATTTCTTGATAGTCCCGCAGAGAAACATATATTTAAAACCGCTACTAAGTTGTATGTAAAAATAAGTATTATTTGCATGACGTAGATACTACTTTTACCACTGCGTGACTGCACGGGGAAATGAAGTAAATCTGAACTGTATAGCTGCACAACTATTGCCAGATAATTGATAAATACATTTACCTGTGGATTAATTTACATGTTCAAAGTTGTCTACATCATCAAATACAATGTTATTCTCGCTTTTCACAGATATTGCAATGTGTGAATTGTAAATATATATTGCTGTGTATTGATTTCTATTAAAATAAACATAAGCATGTTCATGAAACAAAACATGGCCGGGGAACATTAAGGTAAAACAGATTACCTGGTGCCGGAAGCCTCTTTATAGATGTACGTAAATGTTCGAGGTAATTATATAGTTTGTGTTGCGTGCTTTCGCTTCCAATTGCTAAATATTTCCCCTTAGCTGCTTGACATCTGGATTCTTTTAATATCACAAAGCAGGCTTTTCTGAAATAGTTTTATAACATAATTGTTTATGCTTGAACATTTTGTTGTTCCTAGATACATATTAATTATTCAATGTATGTATAATAAACAGGTTGTCCAAACAATTTGTTTTAAGGCAGATGCATTGAATTCACATTATTAAGAAAATAATTACGGTTATGCATAGGTTTTTTAAGGACAAACAAACTGAAGATTATGTACGTTTAAGATGCCGTAGTATGAGTGCATACTAAAATTGAAATTAATTGTTGCTTAACGGCTCAACAACCCGGTGTTTATGTTATTTTGTTCCTACCCAGAAAGAGCGGAAGGATACATAGGAATGCCCAACTCTTGTTTGTGTTTATTGCTTCCAAGGAATCCCCTTTTCAGTATTTATTGACATTCACATTAGCGTTTGTTGAGTGCTGTGTGGCGGCCGTAAAATATCACCCGACTACAAATCAGTAGTGTTATTACTTACTGACCCTTTGGGATCATCAAGCCCAATCTGTGTGGCTTTAAAGTAGAATATCGCTTAAGCCGGTACTATGGGGCGTGAGAGGTGTTGCACATTATATTACATTTCATAAACACACTCAATAAAACTGAGTCTACTACTCCTTATAATTATTTAACGCGATCACACGATACACTGGACAACCCGGTTTACGTCACCCATCCGAAGGACGAGGTTAGTGGAAGTGTCTTGCATAAGTACACACCGAAGTAACCAAATGGCATCAGTAAAGCTCGAACCCGTGATAGCCGCATTCAGTGGTGAACTTGCTATCCACTAGAAATACTGTAAATACCTTGTGAAAGTGTAACTGTTAGTAGTTGTTATTGTCTGGTAATGTTGAACTCAGTATTCTGCTACTAGTAATTTCTTGTTTGGCTTTAGTAATGAATACTGAAAAGGGGATCCCTTGGAATCAACAAACTCAAACAAGGAGAAAAATAGTAGACTCGGTTTTATTTAGTCCGTTCTTGAGAGGTACTAAAAGGTGCAACATCTCTAACGCCCACTAGCACCGGCTTAAACGGTATTCTACTTTAAAGCCACACAGATTGGGCTTGGTGATCCCAAATGACCAGTAATAATACTTCTGATTTGTAGTCGAGGCAACATTTTGGCGTTATTATTATGTTAGTACTTATATGTTTCAGGCAATGGTGTATGTTACATTTATGCTTCATTCTTTATTCTGCTCCTAAGAACTTGTCAGTTTGTGTCTGTCAGTATATTAAATATGAATGTATATATATATTGGTAAGTACCTAGTCAGTGCCTACCGTAGTCAGTTTAGTTTAGTAATGGTATAGTAAGCTTGTGTTTGTCGGAGACGGTATATCTCAGTAATAATACCTGGCTTCTTTAGCAATATCTTAACTTTAAAAGTCAAATTTTATCAATTTTTTAAACATCTTTTTCTATCGACTTAAAATGTTTTCTTAAAATTGTTAACACATATGTAACAATCTTAAAGTTTGACTTAAGTAATATTTTCCACTTAAGGAGGTTGGCTGGGAAAGGACGTAGTGATGAGATTTTTTTTAAATTCATATTTAAAGCTTCTTTAGTATAATTTAGATTCAAAATTATTAAAAAAAGGCTAGGTCACACGCTTTTTTCCCCACTAGACGTCATTGAAGAAGGCACATATTTCTAACTTCAAAATTTCTCTAAAAAGAGTAAATGTATTGTCATTAAACATTTTCACAATTGTTTTCATAACATAACGTTTATTGAAAAACAACAATTAATTTTCGAATGCATATATACATATCTTTTAAATCATACAAAAGCAATTGTAATCCTCGTTCGTCTTTTTACTTTAAAAATCAATCATATATGGACCGTACCCCAGCCACTTTTGTTTTTACCGAAAAATTAATTCAAGATAAAAAAATATGTTCTAATGATCAACTCTTTTTAAAACTTGTATATGTCAAGGTCCTATGACATGTCTTTCAAAACAAGTAAAAATATATATAGGTCACCAGGCTTCTAATGATTTTTTTTTAAAAAATTCTTTAAATTACACCCATTTTGGAGTTATTTTGACATTTTCAATGTAAAATACTGTACACACAATATTGACATGGAGATCGAAAATAAAATTAGCTCAGTATCTACTTTTATATATGTATTCCACTACTGAAAAACAAAAATCTGATTTATTCTATAGCAAAAGGATAAATTCTACTCAGAGCTTCCCATACCCCCTATTTTGTTGACAACAAAAAATGATCACAAATGACGGAAAAATTATGGAAAAAGAAAATTGCTTAAAATTTGGTATATTACCATCTTAAATCCTACATTATATCCATATCTACTAGACTTGAAAATATGAAACAATTCTGTTGTCAAATAAAACTATGATTTAAAAAATAAAATGTTTAGACTTGAAGATGTCAAAACTTGCCCAGCCAACATCCTTAAGTTGCTTATAAATACGATTCCAGGTGTGTGTACGTTATATCGTAGTTAACTTAAACTCTTAGTCGGTGCGCTTGTTTTAGCCATTTTTTTTTTTTGTAAGACAATATTTAACTAGGACTAAATAAAATGTGTATCAGTAAAATTGACATTTTAGTGGTCAATTGTTTTTGATAGGGCATTTTCAATGCCAAATTCTGCAGTATCAAACATTTGAAAACTTTTTTTTAGATTTTCTTTCCAAAAATGGTTTTAATGTGCTTAATAAACGAAAACTTAGACACTCTGAAAGTTTCAGGGTAAAACATTTGGTTTAACTGAAATTATTTGAGATATGATGAATTTACATGGAAAAATGCCCACCAAAAACAAGCATTTTGGCAGTAAAATATTTATTTCACTAGTGATATATTTTGAAAAATAAGGTATTTTTTATTTACCACTAAAAATGCCAATTCTACTGATATATAACTTATGTGCGTATTTATAAACTTACGTGCGTATTTATAAAATTGATCACGTAATTGCCGAAAAACATTTGGCTGAAACAAGCTCCCCGAACTATAATTACTTCCTAGTCATTGTATGGAGAAGTTCAATCTATGTCATGTGCATGTTATTTAGTATGTGTAATATAGATATAAAAATCGAACAGGAAAAACACAAATACACACAGAACAAAGAACAAATTTAAAGATGAATAAAAGGCCAAATAAGACATCACAGACGCAAAAGGGTTGACAACAGGGCTACCGCCTTGGAACGGAATCATCCCTAGTCAGTGGTTGTGTTTATGGTTTCGAGGCAATGCGATTTAGGCCATAAGTATGTTTTATGCCGTAGTCAGAATATGCAATTAAGGTTTGCCCGTATTCCGTTTATGTTTGTACGTGCCTGATAAATGTGTATGTGGTTATAGTCAGTATATGTTAGTAAGTTCGAAGTCAGTGTTTAGGCCGTAATCGGTATGTGTAAGTCGGAGTAAGTAAGGACCTGGTCAAAGCGTATTTTTCAGTGTGTGTTTGTAAATTTCAAGTTAGTTTACACTGACACCATGTGTTAGTAAGTGCACTGTCGCATTGTTTATTAGTCCATTCTCATTCTATGTTCCTAAAATGATACAAATGGTCCTATAGAAACCACAGCAATCATACGCAATGACACCGTAGATCCTCACTGCACCACAAACCGAAATATGAGCGTATATAAATTGTCAGTGAAAAAAACGAAAAGAGTTGTGAAGACAGGGTTACCTACTTGGAACGGTCAGTAGGCAATAATGCCAACAGGTAAGCTTAAATCAATTAATAAGGCCAACAGGTTAGCTTAAATCAATTTGATATGTACACAACCTTGCTATTGACATGTCTTTAACGCCCAGACCAGTGTAAATAAATATACATCCCATCAAAAGGAAATCCCTAACAATAAAGTCCACATCCAGAGAAATTAGCAAACAATACACTTAAAGGTTGTTGTACAGATAAATAAAAAGCATAATTAGAAACCCCTCAGTATGCATCCAGAATTGTACTGAACAAAGACTGTAGTTGCAGCCAAAGGGAAAACCAATCTAGGGCACGACCAAGGTCAGGTTGTGTTTGATCGTAGTCAGTATATATTAGTAAACGTCTAGTTAGAGCTAGACTGACATCATATGTTCAGAAAATGTAGCATTCAAGAACCACCGTCAACCAAAGGCTGCGACAAGAACTGCGCATTTCGTACCCATAGGGATACCAACAATGTGTCCATGAACAATAGTTCCATAATTGACGAAAATATTATTTTTTTATTATGAAAATAAGTGGGTAACTAACTGCTTAGCATGTCCACATATTGTAATTGTCGAAACTGCTGATAGTCAAACACACTGTATTATTCTATACCTAATTTATACATCCAATCGTAGACGCTCTTTCGAGTCATGTGACCGTACAATATATTTCCGTATCGGGACGCACGCGCGTACAAAATATCCCGTATTTTGTTCGTATTGTACGCTTCACAGGTTCCATGTTAAACCTATGATAAAGACCGAAACGCGTGAAAAGGTCCGAATAAAAATCAGAACCGACAGGCTTCTGTCATTACCTAACCATAAATTGTTGTCAAGTAATGAAAACCTATCTATTGCACATATTTTTATTTAATTTTCCTTTATAACAAAAAAAAAACACAAAAAACTAGCATAATATATCATTGTTTGAAACTGACCTTCGGTAGTATTTAATCACTGTTGACAACGGAGAAATGGGCATTCTTTCAAGCAAATAAAGCTTGAGAGTAAGCCATGTCGAACACAATATATAAAATACATAGACCTACATGCAATTGTGCTTTCGATGTTCATAGCGACTTGCTTGAAAGCATGAAACAAACGAAAGTTATATCCGAATTATAAATGATTGGTTAAAATAAAGGTATAGAATAAAAAGGTTACTTAACATGGTTCTGTACAATACGGGATATATTTGGACTCGTACACAGCTGGAAAAAATCATATTGGACTCGCCTAACGGCTCGTCCAATATGACTTTTCCAGCTGTGTACTCGTCCAAATATATCTCCGTATTGTACAGAACCATGTTAAATAACCTATAATTATTGTTGCAGGCCAAAACAATAATATTTTCTTTTGAAGAAGAGCAATTAGCTTGACAGCTTAGATTTAACACGATTGTGCGGTAAAGTATAAAACATGGCATAAGTATTTTTAATAAACCAACATAAAGAGTTGTTATAAGCATTAGCGCAATATCGCTTGGCGTTTTCTTTAACTGCAGAAAGACAAAAAGTTAAACGTTCGGAGACACTTGTTGTGGTGCAGGCACTAACATTATGAATAAATTGAATTGAATGTTGTTTAACGGCTCATCAACACAGTATAGGTTATTTAGAGCCGCCCCAGAGAGAGGGGAAGGATACATAGGAATCCGGGAACCTGCCCTACTCTTATTATCGAATAGATTCCTATGGTTCTTTAACGTGCTCGGAGGATAGACCGATACACGGGACCGCCCGGTTTACGTCCCCATCCGACGGACGAGGCTAAGGGAAAGTGTCTTGCCCAAGGACACACCGACGGAACTCAGTGGCACCACGGACATTATGAATAAAACGGGCTTTATAAGATTGCTTGTGTTATATGGGAATCCAGTATAAAGTTCGAAGTTTCGATTACTTTCAGTCTATCCCAGTCATGAAATCAGTACATAGAGTTGTTTGCGAGGAAACATCATCATCTTCAATAGATTGAACTGGAGTATACGAATTAGTGCTCCTGAGTTCTAGAAATGAAACATTGGCGTAATGAAGGCGTCAATCAATGATGGCGTTATTAGCTGCTTTATCAACAGGAACTTATAAAAGGTTGTAAACCATAATGGCATTGTTTAATGTTCCGTTGTCATAATATGTTCATAGTCCGATTGTGTTCGGTATTAGTCAGTATATGTTAATAAACGAAGTTACGATTACGTGTATTATTGATCGTTTTAGCACTTTTTAAAATATGTAATCCGCTTGATTTGATAATACTATTTTATTCAGCAAATCTCCAAAAGGTCATAAGACCATTCACGAGGATACAAAACATATATACAAGATTGACATCTGGTAGATGCCAAATTGTTTTTTTAAGTTTAAGACAATATTTATCTAGGACATAAATAAAATGTGTATCAGTGAATTTGACATTTTAGTGGTAAATAAAAATACCTTACTTGTCTGATCGGTTGAGAAATAAAAATAAAATTTCAGATAAGAAACTTGTTTTTGATGCAAAATTCTGCAGTATCAAACATTTGAAAACTTTTTTTTTTAGATATTTTGTACTTAATACAAAAGTACTATATTAACAGCAACGCAATATACGAGTATAATTGTAAAGCATACAGAATATATAGCAATTCAAGAAATAAACAGTGTATATAATTTATGTTATTATCTTTATGGTTTTATGCTATTTTAATTTAGTTTTCATCGCATAATATCGGCAGATAAGTTGATAAGCATTTAAGTCCTAATTAACTTAATTTCACCGTTTGACAGAAAGCAAAAATACCCTAAACTTAATATAAACTGTGTTTTGGACACTAATTACTATTATCTAACAAATGAGACCTCTTATCTCAATGCTTTAAAAACAAAGACGCTCAACTTTATTATAATTGTCGATTTTCACTATTTATGAGTTCCAAATATGTTAACATACTTGGTCTTTTCCAGAAATGTTTCTTTATGTATGTTAATCTTATCTCATTACATAATGCACATTCAATAACAAAGTGATATGACACATGTTTTAAACATATTTACTTGCTGAATTTTCCAAACGGAATCGGCTTCTTTCCTTTAAGATGAATATGTCCGTATTTTGCTGATACCTCCGTGCACCAATCCATCAGTTTATCATCTGAAAGAATGGTACCTTTTACAAATTGAATTTGATTCATAATAATGTTTCGTCAATCATGTAATACATTTAATGTAGATGTGTGTGTTTTCTTTGCTTTACTTATCCACTATATCAATTTAGATTTTTAAGAAATTCGGTATTTTACTGAAAGAAGGTTTGATTATTTAGTATCTGAACAAGTCATAGAAAAGAAGTTGATATTTAGATTAAGATATACAAAATTAAATAGGCTAAATTTACTAAACTGGTCTACTTATTATTATAATTATTATTATTAGTAGTAGTGGTAGTGGTAGTTGTAGTGGTAGTGGTAGTGGTGGCAGTGACAGTGACACTTTTGGCAGTGGCAGTGGCAGTAGCAGTATTATTATTATTATTAGTAGTAGTAGTAGTAGTAGTAGTAGTAGTAGTAAGAAGCATATAGCCAGTTTCAATAAATGGAAGGTCATAACTGGCCTTTACTATCCAAATTAACTGGTTTCCATTCTTATATGAGCTTTCATTTATATCAGCTTTTCAGGTCAAACTTGATAAAGATTGAATGACAAATGAAGGTGATAGATCACTAACGAGCAAATGGTAGACAGACGGATGGATTGTCAATACATATGCTCTAATGACAGTAAAGTTAAAACAATGGGTGTGATGCACTGTGTCATATGATAAAGAGATTGTTATACTGAGTTCTGATATAAACGAGAGCTTACAAGCCAGTTGATGTAATATTGAATTAAATGATAATGAAATCAATTTTATACACATAACTTCGTCCAGTACATTTAAAAACCAATGGATGTGATGCACTATGTAAATTGTTAAAGGGATACACGGCAATCTTGTTTTGTTTTTTTTAATTACAGCTTCCCGTTAGTTTTTCTACATAACTAGCATTTGCCCAATCATTAATATTAATTATAAAAATAGTTTTTTGCATATAAATTATTATGCATTATTGTGATACTGGATATATCGAATAAAAACGCTAATGTCAATGCCGTATGTTCCTTTAAAGCAATTATTGTTAAAAACATAATCTGATAATAAATAGATGTTACACACTTGTTGAATTAATATTTACTGAGGCCTGCCCATCTAATGATAATACAATCAGGTACACACACAAAACAGACACTCATTATAAAACATACCACACCCCTCTTCGTCAAAACTATTTTGGCAATTAGGACTTCCATCACAAATCGTCATGAAGTTTACGCACTCGCCATTGTAGTTGTCGCAATGGAAACTTGAACTGTCTTTGCAGTCAATTGCTGAAACTGGATTTTAAACTGGTTTTCTATAAGTTTCAATATGGAGAAAACCCGGAGACTACCGTATGCGCGTATGTTTCGTTTAAATGAGATATTAGTTTAATCCAAATTGTGTATACACATCGAAATACCGATACGGTAAGAAGTTGAATGCAATATGTAATACACGTCACTTATATGTCTGCCTTATGGTGGCGTGCAGTTCAAAACAAAATACCATTTTAAATACTTACTAACTCAGTTTGTTGATCTGTCTAAGTCATTTATCACAAGAAACATTAGCAACTCAAATCAGAAAAGTATTACTTTCAATATCCAAACTTCAACGTAATGTTCGCTATTTTGATTATTATGACCTCTTTAAATTATTTGATAAATGGCTATGCCTATTTTAACGTAGGGTTCCGAAATGTGGGGCTATTATTACTGTAATCATATTGAAAGTGTCCATAACCAATTCTGCAGCCTATATTTAATGTTATATTGTGACAGGTTTCCATTATATATTAAATATTATTGTAAATGTGTTAAATACTGTATACGAATTTCACAAATGAGAAATACCAGGTACCCCAAACAATGTAATGTTATGCTAAGAAATATTGATGAAGTCGGTAGAACAACATGGGCAACTCATGTGAAATCACTACGTTTTAGATATGGTTTCGGTGTAGCAAGGATATCGGATGAAGTAGGAGACGTACAGTTATTTATATCCATATTTAAACAACGCTTAATTTATCGCTCTCTCCAAAATGGGCGAGCTGAAACTATCTCAGTCTCCTAAAGCAGCCCATCATCAACACTTTTAATCTCGAATTTCAATCTTGTATTTAAGTTTAGATATACCTCTAAAACATAAAATTGCTTTTTCTAGGTTGAGATGTTCTGCACATAAGTTATATGTTAAAACAGGGAGACATTCCAATACCCCATAGCATGAGAGAAAATGCATGTTGTGTATGTCAGGTGAAGTAGAAGACGAATACCATGTAATCATGAAATGTTCATATTATGAAGATTTACGAAATATTTGTTCGTATGATAATATAAATATGAATTTAGTCAATACGAGTTTGAATACATTCTATAATTTAATAAAAACTACCGATGCATATAAACTGTCACTGCTATGCAAATATGTGTAATAAATACTGAATAAAACACGTCTGTTGTTTCAAACTATCAATAATATAACATAAGGCCATCCTATTGCAATACACAATACATTTTCTCATATCTATAATGTACGATGAACTGTGTATTTTCTATGTACATGTATGTACCCATGTCAAGTATTTATGTCACACTGTTACTTTAAAAGGTTCACTACAATATATTTGTAATATTTGTATTATGGGCTGGAGGCATAAATTACTAAATAAAACTTTGTCATTGTCACTTTTTTCGTCAATAACAATATCTATTTAACGGTACGTTTCATGTTTTCCTTTCTTGGTGTCAAACATAATTTCCATAAATATTAATTACTAAAAGATATGTTTATTTCTCATTTCTTCTCCCGTTTTAAGTTAGGTATACTTCATAATTGGTGCAATCTTCCCTGAATGTCTCTGTATAAATCATTGGATGAATGTTAAATTCATGTGTATATTTAATTCGATATAAATTAGGTTATCAGAGTAGCATGGATATTGGATGAAGTAGGAGACGTACAGTTATTTATATCCATATTTGATTGCTCTCTTCAAAACTGGCGAGCTAAGCATGAAGCAGTCTCGGAGAAAGCCTTATCCCCAGCCGCTTTTCTATGTAGCTGTAGAACCCATGATTGGGTGCTTTGTTTAAAGGAAGTTTTACCAGTGCACATGAAGCAGAAAGTAAATCGAACAAAAATATAAGTTATTGTTACTGGCCGCTGCATTTCCTCTTATTACCCTCTATCTTTGTGTGAAGTTTCATTCCAGTCCCATTAGTATTTTTTAAGCTATGCACCCGACAAGACTAATAAGTATAAAATAACGAAAAGCAATAACTCTAATTAAAATTAACATATAGTTATGGTTATTAAATTCTCCACATTCTGTTATTACTATCTGTCATTGTGTTTCATTGCAGATCCATTAGTAGTTTTGGAGCTATGCTTCGGACAAGAACTATAAAGGCCAATAACTTTATTTTCCATGAAGATGGAGTTATGGTTATTGCAATCGTCATTTCGTCTGCTTGGCCTCTATCATTGTGTGAAGTTCCAATTCAGTTTAGTAGTTTATGAGTTATGATCAGGACAAGAATTATAAGTATAAAACAGTACAATAATACTAATACTATATCCCCATTCCGCCTGCGTCGGCGGGGGATAATAAATACAAGTCCTAAACAGAGGATCCATTGGGATCAACACACAAATAAGCAAACAAAAGTAACAGATACGGTTTTATTAAGTCTGTTCATGAGAAGTAATATAGGTTGCAACACTTCTCACGCGAAATAATTGACATAAGAAACTATTAGGAACTATTGGCCACTCTTTAAATTGAGGAATAAAATAGAAATTGCCAATTGATGTCGGTACACCAGTAATGTAATAAAACAATCAAATAAATGTTGATAAACAATATTAAAACCATTTGAAACGACTGGTATCAACTATTAAAAATATAATGTAACGATCTTTACTCACGGGTGCACGTCGGCGTTGTTCCAATCCAGTGTGTATTAATACATTTAAGATTAAGATCACCGGAAGTGAGAACATATCCTGTGTTGCACGAATATGTCACCGACTCGGTATCGGAGTAGGTGTCCTGTATGGGTGAGTACGTTCCATTTGTAACTATGGGCGGTGATAAACAGGTTGTCTCAACTGAAGTACAAAGTGGTACAGACTCTGTACAGTGCATAAAATACATGTCTACGAACGGCGAGACTATTTTTGATATGCGTCGTCATCCGACGTGCATGCGCGTTTCACTTTTTTATGTGCGGTCAATTTAAACTGATACACTGAATTTTATAAATGTACATATTACCTAAAGTGAAGAATGATCATTTGTTATCCATTTCACACTTAAACTTTAATCCAAAAAACAATTTGATCAGAAATACATTAGTTTAAATCCAGGTTCATGCATTGTTTGAACGGCAAAACATAGGTATATTTCGCAAGGGACATCATACAAGAAACGTTTACGCACGGCCAGGTCATATGCGTATATAATGTGAAATTTATATGTTATCAATATAAATATATCCAAATTTGACATAATGTAATATTCAAATGAAGAGTACTTATTTATTGATTAGGTAAGAGCGTTTATTTAGGTATTGATGTGATTCAACCCTTTTATGTTTTTGATGTCGTGTCTTGCATTTAGTCATCTTTAAAATTGTTGTTTGTTTCTTTGCGTGCTTTTGGTCGACTTTATATCTACCTTTATTTAGATATTAGTTTTAAACGAGTACGGTGTGCGGTCTGAAATTCTCCACTCGGTTTTTGATCAAACACAATGAGACGTCAGCAGTGTATCTATAAACGTCCGACATGCAAAAGATGTTTTTCACAGGCAGTTTTTTTATACTCAATATTCTGCAGCATCAAAATAAAAATGTGTTACATAGATGTACATTAAGTCTCTCTGAAAATTGTATAGCAAATTATCAGGGCTAACTGAAGTTATTTGAGATTTCTTAATTTTCTGCTGTCCCAACAACAAAGAATTTACATGGAGAAAGCCCCCCCACCCCAAGTCGAAAAAAAAAAAATAAACATTTTGGCTTTAAATATCTTTAATTCTAAACCGATTTTGAAAAGTAAGGTATTTTTATACACCACGACAATTTCCAGTTCCAATGAGATATAATTTATGTTTGTATAAATAAAAATGCTCAGTTAATACTGAAAAAAACCTTTGGCTGAAACAAACGCCCGAACAATAGGTAATGTTCTTATATCAAAACTGCGGCTAATACTTGCTGGGACAAAACAACGTAATAAACGCGTGAACGAAGCTGCATATAACACATTACAAAATGATGGTGTTTTTGACTCGGTTCCGAAGGATAAACACAGTTAAATAGGAATGCCACACTGATTTTTCTTTCAATTACTCGACAAGAGCCTCGCATTATATCACTTTGCCAACTCGTTTTATGAATTCAATATTGAAGGAGTATTATGTAGGATCCTCTATTTATATAACGGTACGTTTGATGTTTTCCTTTATTGGTGTCAAACATACAACAGGGCTCCATTTCCATAAATATTAATACTACTAAAAAATATGTTTATTTCCCATTTCTTCTCCCGCTTTAAGTTAGGTATACTTCATAATATACTTTTTAATCACCACGAACATTTCCAGTCCCAATGATAGATAATTTATGTTTGTATTAATAAACATGCTCAGTCAATACTGAAAAAACCTTTGTCTGAAACAAACGCCCGAACAATAGGTAATTTGCATATGTCAATTTTTGCTGGGACAAAACAAGGCAATAAACGCGTGAACAAAGCTACATAACGCATTACAAAGTGATGGTGTTTTGACTCGGTTCCGAAGGATAAACACAGTAAAATAGGCAGGCCTTACTGATTTTTCTTTCAATTACGAGACTATATCCGTTGCTACTATTCAAAAAAGTAGAACAGGAATAAAGTATGCAAGGACCACAGTCAACCAAAAGCACGCATAGGAACAAACACTTTGATTCCAAAATCAGGAAGCCCAAGAGGGTCTGTATCCCCTTAGATACATTCCCCTTAGGGTGATGTTTGGTTAATTCACTGCTCTCTTATTTTTGGCAATATTTAATTAAATAGTGATAAAAACAGCATAAAAATTACTTTGAACTAAATCATAAAGTTACACTCTAAACAATGTAGAAAGGATTTATTGAAAATATCTACAGATTTTGAAGTTATTTGAAGAAAACTGATTTGGACTACCAAACAAAAGAATCAGTTAACACACTTGTGAGTTAAATTAGACATAAAAGTGTGTGAAATTCCTAAGAACGGATTTATATGCTCAGGAAAAGTAACTGTTAACAGTTATTTGGTAATTGCTGACTATTGTAAACAGAGGATTAACCATGAGTAAGGTGTTAGACAAAGACAGGGCTGTCCAAAGGTGAGACTAGTGCCTCGGGCAGTGTAAAGGCCAGCAATAAGCCACCTAGACCAAAGAGGCCACACGCAGATGTGTCACCACAGAACACAAGTATTGAGGAAATATCCATTATGCATCATGCAATTGATGATTTGGCAGAAAAAATGATAGTTGTCACAGATACTCTGGATACACTCATGAAAAAAGAGGACACTGAAAGTTTTGTAAAATCTGCGGTGAAGGAAATACTGGATGACTTCAACAAAAACATGGAATTTACCATAGCAACCAAATTGGAAGAGAAAACCAGTAGCTTGAACAAAAAGCTAGAAAGTGTTGAAAAAGTAAACGAGCAACTTAAGAAGGACTTTATAGCTCAAAAATCAAATCTCTCTGATTTGAAAAAAAGAGTTGAAAATTCGGAGAGACGTTCAAAGGATGCAGAACAAAAAGCAAACTATAATGAACAGTACTCCAGAAAAAACAACATAAAGTTCATGAATGTTCCTGAAATACCATCTGAAACTGAGGAATCTCTCACTAACAAAATCGGTGAAATGGTAGCGACTACGGGTGTAACCATCAACCCCTCAAAGATCGTAGCCATACATAGGATTCCAGGAAAACTAGGACACCCAAAACCAGTTTTGCTTAAACTCATGAACAATAATGAGAAATCTAAGATCATGAGACACAGGCGCGAATCAAACAAGCGGGTACACGACTGGTAGATGATGTTACGAAATCCAATGCCCAGCTGATTTCAAGCCTCCTTGATGACGACGCCATCGAGTCCGCTTGGTATTTCAACGGTGGCGTTTTTGGGAAAACAAAAATGGGCATCAGACACAAGTTCGACATACACGATGATATTGCGCACGTGATTAGGAAAAACTAACTGCTTTTTTGTAAAAACATGTTTTATTCCCTTTTTTTTTCTCTTCATAATCAGTTCGGAATAAACAAAGTGGTAATAATATAAACTACTTGCACAGACATTTAAAGTGATACATTTAGATAAATTGTCATTTTGCAATGATTTTCATGTGTTTAATATCTATATTCCTGGTGAAAAGGACATATTAAAGGACGTATTATCCGAGCTGACTTTAAGCTTATTGACATTCAGGAGTCTGGATTATTTTGAGGTGCCACGCTTTTAACAGCAAGACTGCAATATATTATAATATATATATATATTTGATTGAATCATACATGTGTAAGGATTCTGAATTTACTAAATGCACATAAGGAGTTTTAATATTTAAATTGGAAACATGTAAGTTTGTTTATCCTCATTTCTTAAATTATTTTAGCAGACTTCCCTATGACCCCTTCGTTTGACAAAACAGCATACTTGACTATGAAGTAATTATGTTTTATATTTGTGTTTTTCTGCTAGAGAGAGATTTAAGTAATATAGTTTATTCACACCTTATACAGTTAGTTTATAAAGGGACACAACTGCTATTCAAATTTCAGTAAGAACAACAACTACTATGAAATAATTAAGTTGTTTATTCTGGTAGAGAGAGATTTAAGTAATATAGTTTATTTACACTTTATAGTTAGTTTACAAAGGGACACAACTGCTATTAACATTTCAGTAAGAACAACAACTACTATGAAATAATTATGTTGTTTATTCTGGTAGAGACAGATTTAAGTAATATAGTTTATTTACACCTTATACAGTTAGTTTATAAAGGGACACAACTGCTATTAAAATTTCAGTAAGAACAACTACTATGAAATAATTATGTTGTTTTTTCTGGTAGAGAGAGATTTAAGTAATATAGATTATTTACACTTTATAGTTAGTTTACAAAGGGACACAACTGCTATTAACATTTCAGTAATAACAGTTTTATATCAAGAAAAATCAAGATAAGAAAAAAATGTTGTATATATAGACCTGTATACTCTTTATTGTTTATTTTTAGCTTCTAAAGCAATTTCCTGATGATTTTGTTGAGTTGATTTGCATTCACAACAAAAAAACAAAAAACAGAACTTCAAAAATTTAAATAAATATTTTTTTCATGTAAAAAAAAATGAAAATACTGATAAATATATATGTTAATCTTAAAGCTAATGAAAAATGTTGATTTGCCAAAAATTAAGAGTTTTTTTATTCTCAAAATGCAGATATGTATCTTTTTACTGCATTTGATAATATTTTTCATTATTTCTGAAAACTGTTTATGTGTGGTCCACTTTTATAGTCATATTATAAATGACAGAGATTACAATTGTGTCAGTTAATTGTCAAGGTCTTGGTTCAGCAGAGAAAAGAATTGATGTATTCAGTTATCTTAAATCAAAAAAATGTCATGTATATTGCCTTCAGGACATCCATTCCACTGAAGCCACTGAAAAGTTTATTCGTACCCAGTGGGGTAATGAATGCGTATTTAGTTCAGGCACCTCAAACTCTCGAGGGGTTGCCATATTATTCATCAAAAACGTAGAATATAAAATACATAGTCATATTTCAGATAATGAGGGTAATTTTCTGATTATGGACTTAACTGTAGATAACAACAGATTTACACTTATAACGCTCTATGGGCCAAACAATGATTCACCCACTTTTTTTGATAACATTCTACATAAAACTGAGCAATTTAATAATAATACTTGGATCATATGTGGCGATTTTAATTTAGTGTTAGACAAAAAGCTTGATTACTGTAATTATAAACACGTTAATAATAAAAATGCTAGAGAAAGATTATTAGAAATTATTGCACAGAATAATCTTATAGATCCTTTTCGAGAATTACACCCTGATTTAAGAAGATATACATGGAGACGCAAAAGACCTCTACAGCAAGCAAGACTTGATTTCTTTCTTGTATCCGAAACGCTTTTTCCGTCTGTAAGTAAATGCACAATTGAATCTAGCTATCGCTCTGATCACTCGATGACAATTTTGAATATAAATTTTACGCATTTTATTCGAGGTAAACCATTGTGGAAACATAATAACTCTCTTCTCAGTGATATTGAATACTTAAATATAATGAATTCAAAAATAGAGGAAGTTAAAGCACAGTATGCAGTGCCGATTTACAACAACGATAACATAAATAACATACCAAATAATGAAATACAATTTGTGATTGATGATCAATTATTTTTAGAAACACTGCTAATGGAATTACGGGGTAAATCTATATCATATTCAAGCTACAAAAAGAGAACAAAAGAAAATCGAGAAAAAGAATTAATAAAACTCATTGACGTTCTAGAACACGATCTATCATCCGACAAAATCCAATCTATGGAAATACTTAAACAAGAACTTCAAAATCTAAGAAAAGATAAAATGCAAGGGTATTTGATACGATCACGTGCAAAACTAGTAGAAGACGGTGAAAAGCCTTCGAAGTTTTTTTGTAAGCTAGAAAAACATAACTTTGCATCTAAGCTAATTCCAAAACTAGAAAAACAAAATGGAGACATAATAACAGATCAATTTGAAATTTTAGAAGAAGCTAAGAATTTTTATAAAGATTTATACTCAAAAAAAGATGAGTTACTAGAAGATATAGACTTAGAAAATGAGCTGTCGGGAGTAAACATACCTAAACTTACTACAATTGAATCCAACTCAATAGAAGGTCCCTTAACATACGAAGAATTAACCACGACGCTAAGAGAAATGTCTAATAATCGAAGTCCAGGGAGCGACGGTTTTGGAGCCGATTTCTTTAAAGCATTTTGGAAGCAGATTGGTCATTTTATTGTCAGGTCGCTTAATTGTGGGTTCAATATAGGGGAATTATCTATAACCCAAAAAGAGGGTATAATTACTGTTATACC
This sequence comes from Cyrtodaria siliqua, assembly GCA_037043455.1. Classification (NCBI taxonomy): domain Eukaryota; kingdom Metazoa; phylum Mollusca; class Bivalvia; order Adapedonta; family Hiatellidae; genus Cyrtodaria; species Cyrtodaria siliqua. The sequence continues at coordinate 353,425 of JAWPHD010000322.1, forward strand.
CAAAGAAAATAAATCCAGGCTTAACATTAAAAATTACAGACCAATTTCACTTCTTAATTGTGTATACAAAATTGCCTCGGGTGCCATAGCCAATAGATTTAAATCTACACTTGACAAATTAATTCATAGGGATCAATCTGGTTTTATTGCAGGTAGATATTTAGGTGAAAACACAAGATTTATATATGATATTATGCAATATGCCGAAGAAATAAATCTAAATGGACTTGTTCTTCTTGTGGATTTCGAATAAGCGTTTGATTCACTTTCATGGGCATTTGTTTACAATGTGTTGAATTTTTTTGGATTTGGAAAGTGTATTATTTCATGGATAAAATTATTCTATAAAAATGCCAAATTAACAGTTAATCAAGGCGGTAATCTATCAGAATTTTTTAGTATTGGGCGGGGCTGTCGTCAAGGTGATCCATTATCACCGTACATTTTTATCCTATGTGCAGAAATCCTTGCTATCAAAATAAGAAGTAACAACAATATTAAGGGAATCAATGTTAATGGTACAGAAGTTAAACTGTCTCAATACGCAGATGATTCATCTATGGTTTTAGACGGATCTCCATCTTCACTTAGAGAAAGTTTATCAGAATTATCAAAATATGCAAAATACTCTGGTTTAAATGTAAACTTTGATAAAACACAAATAATATGGATAGGCAGAAAAAAATATAGCCAAGACACAATTAAAACTAAGTGGAAATTAACTTGGGGGGAAACACAATTTAAATTATTAGGTATAAATTTCAATGTTGATCTAGATAAAATGTTAGACATAAATTATGATGAGAAAATAACAAAGATTCAAAATTTGATCAAGATATGGAAAAGAAGATATTTAACTCCATTAGGGAAAATAACAGTTATCAAATCACTACTCGTACCAATATTAAACCATCTTTTTATATCTCTTCCAAATCCTACAGAATCCATAATAGCAAAAATTAATGGCATACTGTATGAATTTCTTTGGGAAGGTCCAGCAAAAATAAAAAACACAGTTATAGTAAAGAAATATTCAGAGGGAGGTCTCAACATGATAAACTTAAAGGCTTTTATCTTCAGTCTAAAATCCACGTGGATAAGAAGATTAATTGTGAGTGAAGGTAAATGGAAACATGCAGTTGAAAGTTTCATTGATATTAAAAAAATAGCAGTTTTAGGCAAATGCTATTGTGAAACAATAATGAAGAAAACAATAATACATTTTGGATTGATGTTTTATCTGCTTTTGCCGCAGTCATTAACAGTAGTAAAATTGAATCTGTAGATACGTTTTTATTAAGTCCTATTTTTTACAATAACAGTATTTTAATTGACAGTAAGCCAGTATATTATAAAAATTGGTTTGATAAAAATATTTACCTAATAAATGACCTATTTAAAGATAATGGAGAACTATTATCCATTAGTGAATTCGAAGATATGTATGGTTTAAAAACATGTTTCTTACAATACAGTGGCTTAATATCAGTTATTAAATCCTTTCAAAAGAAGATATTGAAAACAACAGTTTCAAGTAAAATGCCACTTCCAAATATACCATCAAACATCACACCATTTATCCAAAACAGAAAAGGTTGCAAAATATTTTACAATAATCTAAATAAAAACAGCGATAAACCAACTACAAAATTAAAATGGGAACTTTGTTATGACATAGAGGAAGAAACATGGACAGATATATATGCTTCACCATTCAAAAGTAAAATGAGCACAACGTTGCAATGGTTTCAGATTAGAATAAATCACAGATTACTTCCAACTAATCTTTACTTACACAAAATAAAAATAAAAGATATCCCCTTATGTTATTCTTGTAACGAAGAAGAGACCATTACTCACATGCTATGGACCTGTCCCACAACACAAACTTTTCTTCAACAACTACAAAGAATACTTGTATCAAAACAAATAATACTGCCATTTACAGAAGAACTTTTTATATTCAACATTGGAAACTGCTTAACAAAGATTGAGTTGCAAATATTGCTAGAAATCAAATATTATATTTTTTGCTCAAAACGACAAAACACACCATTATCCATACAGGCACTTAAAAATATACTTAAATGCTCTCATAACACATATAAACATATTGCAATAAAAAACAAAAATATGGAACAATTTAATAAAGATTGGGAGATGCTAAAACAAATATTTAACTAGGTACATAATAGATCAAATTAAAACTACTCACCTTCTCTCAATGAACCAAGAACTGGCATTTTTTTTCATTTTGTACATCGATTAAATCAGAAAATTCAAGACATGGACCACACAGGCAGTTTTTAAAAGTATTACATTTCACTTCATTTTTTTTTTTTCATTCGACTAAAAATAACTTCCCCATTGCAATTATCATTATTTTATTACAAAGCAAACATACAGTAATTTTCAAATATTCTATAATATGCTTGTATATATTTTGTAAGGTGTGGCAAGGGATGTTCCTCCCCGACCCTTGTCTCACCATGTGACGGGGAGATTAAATGGGTCATCTTAAGATGGCTGAAAAAAAAAAGAAAAAAAAAGAGGGTCTGTATCGCTCTATTTATTGTACATATTTGGTGAAATTCAAATGAAAACCACAACTTCCATTCACGAAACAAGAGGGCAAAATATGGACCAAAAAAGGCCCTGAATCGCTCACCTGACGACCTTCGAAAATATAAAAAAAGGGTCAAATAAGCTCGTCATTTCATGACAGAATGTGATGCCTTTAAGTGTTCATGCTCAGTAAGTGAGTAGGGTGGGATCTCAAAAGTTTCAAAGTTATGACCCAGGGGCTATGTACCCAGGGATGGGGATAGACCGAAGGGCGGCCGATGCTGGTTGGATGTTGTATCTGTCTGTTCAAGTCCATTTAATGTATGTATGGCCATATGGTGTGGATCTCAACGGTTTTGATAAAAGGAATATGTCCCACGGGGTAGGCATAGACCCCGTGTCGCTGCTGTTGGATGGTTGTATCCGTCTTGTAATGCTCAGTAATGGTATAGTGTGGTAGGATCTCAGAAGACGAATATCATGTAATCATGAAATGTTCATATTATGAAGATTTACGAAATCATTTTTTTATATGATAATATGAATAAATATTTTGTCAATACGCGTTTGAATACATTCTATATTTAATGAAAACAACCGATGCATATAAACTGCCACTGCTATGCGAATATGTGTAATAAATACTGAATAAAACACGTCTGTTTTTTCAAACTATAAATAATTTAACATTAGGCAACGCTATTGCAATACACAATACATGTTTTCATATATATAATGTACGTTGAACTGTGTATTTTCTATGTACATGTATGTACCCATGTCATGTATTTATGTCACACTGTTACTTTAGTTCACTACAATATATTTGTAATATTTGTATTATGGGCCTTAGGCATAAGTTACTAAATAAAACTTTGTCATTGTCATTGCTACTTTTTTCTCACTAAACACATTCTATCTCCGATATCTTACAGATCTATTCGCACCCACAGATGAAAGCGTGCACCCGACTTCTTTCCAAAACTTCAAACGGGCATAATTATTATTTTCAAATGCACTTAAATAACTGAAATAGTTGATGGCGGATATTTTCGACAATAATACTATTTATTTAACGTTACGTTTGATGTTTTCCTTTCTTGGTGTCAAACATAAAACAGGGCTCCATTTCCATATATATTTATTACTAAAAAGTATGTTGATTTCCCATTTCTTCGCCCGCTTTAATTTAGGTATACTTGATAATTGGAGCAATCTTTCCGGAATGACTCTGTATAAATATTTGATGAATATTAAATTCATGTGTGTATTTAATTCGCTAAAATGTAGGTTATCGGTGTAGCATGGCTATCGGATGAAGTAGGAGACGTACAGTTATTTATATCCATATTTAAACAACACTTAATTGATTGCCCTCTTCAAAATTGGCGAGTTAAACAAAAGAAGTCTGAGAGACAGCCATATCCCCCGCCGCATGGTTTGTCGATGTAGCTGTAGAACCCATGATTGGGTGCTTTTTTTAAGGCAGTTTAAATAGTGCGCATAAAGCAGAAGGTAAAATGAACACAAATATAAGTATACCACTACAAAAGGCAGTAACTCTAATTACAATCTGATAGAGTAAGTGTTACTGCACTCTGCATCTCCTATCACTGCCCCTATCTTTGTGTGAAGTTTCATTCCAGTCCCAATAGTATTTCTAAGCTTTGCACCCGACAAGAATAATAAGTATAAAATGACGAATGACAATAACTCTAATAAAAATAAACATATAGTCGTGGTTCTAGAAATCTCCACATCCGCTTATAATTATCTGTCATTGTGCTTCATTGCAGATCCATTATTAGTTTTGGAGCTATGCTTCTGACAAGAATTTTAAGTATAGAATTACAAAGGCCATTAACTTTATTTTCCATGAAGATGGAGTTATGGTTATTGAAATCTTCACTTCGTCTAATTGCCCTCATTCATTGTGTGATGTTTCAATCCAGTTTAGTAGTTTCTGAATTATGCTCCAGACAATTGAATTGAATTGAATTGGATTTTATAGTCGCACCAACAGCTAAGGTCATATGGCGACTTTCCAGCTTCCATTGGTGGAGCAAGACCCCAGGTGCCCCTCCGGGCAATTTTCGTGCACGGCCGTCACCTAGGAAGAACCACCGACGTTCCGCAAGCCAGCTGGATAGCTTCCTCACATAAAGATTCCTAGGCCCCTGAGGGATCGAACCTACAGCGGTGAGGGGCAAGTGATTTCAAGTCAGAGACGTTGCTCCGGACAAGAAATATAAGTATATATCAATACTATAATACTAATACTATATCCCCCTTCCGCCTGCGTCGGCGGGGAATAATAAATACAAGTACTAAAAAGGGGATCCATTGGGAGCAACACACACCAATAATCAAACAAAAGTAACAGACACGGTTTTATTGAGTCTGTACATGAGAAGTAATATAGGTTGCAACACCTCTCACGCGAAATAATTGACGAAAGAAACTATTAGGAACTATTGGCCACTCTTTACGTTGAGGAAAAACTTAAACATTGCCAATTGAAATCGGTACACCAGTAATGTAATAAAACAATAAAATAAATGTTGATGAATAATATTAAAACCATTTGAAACAACTGGTATCAACTATTACAAACTAATGTAACGGTATTTACTCACTGTTGCACGTCGGTGTTGTTCCAATCCAGTCTGTATTAATACATGTAAGATTAAGATCACCGGAAGTGGGTACATATCCTGTATCGCACGAATATGTCACCGACTCGGTATCGGAGTAGGTGTCCTGTATGGGTGAGTACGTTCCGTTTGTAACTATGGGCGGTGATAAACAGCTTGTTTCAACTGAAATACAAAGTGATACAGACTCTGTACAGTGCATAAAATACACGTCTACGAACGGCGAGACTATTATTGATATGCGTCGTCATCCGACGTGCATGCGCGTTTCACTTGTTTATGTGCGGTCATATTTTTCATATGTCAAAACTGCGGCTAATTCTTGCTGGGACAAAACAACGTAATAAACGCGTGAACGAAGCTGCATATAACATATTACAAAATTACGGTGTTTTTGACTAGGTTCCGAAGGATAAACACAGTTAAATAGGAATGCCATACTGATTTTTCTTTTAATTACGAGACTATATCCGTTGCTACTGTTCAAAAAGGTATAACAGGAATAAGCATTCAAGGACAAAAGTCAACCAAAAGCACGCATAGAAACTAACAAGTTGATTTCAAACACAGGAGGCCCAAGAGGGTCTGAACCGTTCTACTTGTTGAACATTTTTGGTGAAATTCAAATGAGAACCAAAGCTTCCATATTATAAACAAGAGGGCAAAATATGGACCAGAAATGACCTGGATCGCTCACCTTACGACCGTCGCAAAGATAACAAAATGTCAAATAAGCTCATCATTTCATAACAGAATGTGATGCCTTTAGGTCTTCAGGCTCAGTAAGTGAGTAGGGTAGGGATCTCAAAAGTTTCAAAGTTATGACCCAGGGGTTATGTATTATTACTGAAAATGTGTATGTCATTGTCACTTTATTTCTCACTAAAACATACTTTCTCCGACATTTTACAGATATCTATCCGCACCCACAGATGAGAGCGTGCACCCGGCTTCTTTCCAAAATTTCAAACGGGCATAATCATATTTTTTTTTCAAATGCACTTAAATAACTGAAATAACTGATAGAGGATATTTTCGTCTATAAAAATATTTATTTAACGGTCCGTTTGATGTTTTTCTTTCTTGGTGTCAAACATAAAACAGGGCTCCATTTCCATCAGTATTAATTACTAAAAAATATGTTAATTTCACATTTCTTCTCCCACTTTAAGTTAGGTATACTTCATAAGTGGTGCAATCTTCCTTAAATGTCTCTGTATAAATCATTTGATGAATATTAAATTCATGTGTATATTTAATTCGATATAAATTAGGTTATCGGTGTAGCATGGATATCGGATGAAGTAGGAGACGTCAGTTATTTATATCCATATTTAAACAACACTTAATTGATTGCTCTCTACAAGCTAAACAAGAAGCAGTATGGGAGCCAGCCATATTCCCCGCCGCAGTGTTTTTCTATGTAGCTGTAGAACCCATGATTGGGTGCTTTGTTTAAAGGAAGTTTTACCAGTGCACATAAAGCAGAATGTAAAATGAACAAAAATATAGGTATAACACTACAAAAGGCAGTAACTCTAATTTCAATCTGATAGAGTTATTGTTACTGCATTCTGCATTTCCTCTCATCTTTGTGTGAAGTTTCATTACTGAGCCATTAGTATTTATAAGCTATGCACCCGACAAGAATAATCAGTATAAAATATCGAAAGACAATAACTCTAATTAAAATAAAAATATAGTTATGGTTATTTAATTCTCCACATCCTGTTATTACTATCTCCATTGTGCTTCATTGCAGATCCATTAGTAGTTTTGGAGCTATGCTTCGGACAAGAATTTTAACTATAGAATTACAAAGGCCAATAATAAATACTGATAAAGGTGAACTTAATTTTTCATGAAGATGAAGGTATGGTTATTGCAATCTTCACTTCGTCTACTTGCCATCTATCATTGTGTGATGCTTCAATCCAGTTTAGTAGTTTTTGTGTTATGCTCATGTGATGCTCCGGACAAGAATTATAATTGTAAAACAATACTAAATTGTAAAACAATACTATAATACTAATACTATATCCCATTTCCGCCTGCGTCGGCGGGGGATAATAAAAACAAGCAATGAAAAGGGGTTCCATTGGGAGCAACACACGCAAATAAGTGAACAAAAGCAACAGACACGGTTTAATTGAGTCTGTTAATGAGAAGTAATATAGGTTGCATGACCTCTCACGCGTAATAATTGACATAAGAACTTATTAGGAACTATTGGCCATTCTTTACTTTGAGGGAAAACATAAACATTGCCAATTGATATCGGTACACCAGTAATGTAATAAAACAATAAAATAAATGTTGATAAACAATGTAAAACCATTTGAAACAACTGGTATCAACTGTTAAAAACGAATGTAACGATATTTACTCACGGTTGCACGTCGGTGTTGTTCCAATCCAGTCTGTATTAATACATGTAAGATTAAGATCACCGGAAGTGGGTACATATCCTGTCACGCACGAATATGTCACCGACTCGGTATCGTAGTAGGTGTCCTGTATGGGTGAGTACGATCCGTTTGTAACTATGGGCGGTGATAAACAGGTTGTCTCAACTGAAATACAAAGTGGTACAGACTCTGTACAGTGCATACAATACACGTCTTCGAACGGCGAGACTATTTGTGATATGCCTCGTCATCCGACGTGCATGCGCGTTTCACTGTTTCATGTCTGGTCAATTTAAACTGATCCACAGAATTTTATAAATGTACAAATTACCTAAAGTGGAGATTGATCATTTGTTATCCATTTTCACACTAAAACTTTAATCCAAAAAACATTTTGATCAGAAATACATTAATTTAAATCCAGGTTTATGCATTGTTCGAACGGCAAAACATAGGTATCTTTCGCAGTGGACATCATACAAGAAATGTTTACGCACGACCAGGTCATATGCGTATATATTGTGAAATATATATGTTATCGATATAAATATATCTAAATTTGACATAAATGTAATATTCAATTGAAGAGTACTTATGAGTTGATTAGGTAAGAGCGTTTATTTAGGTATCGGTGTGGTTCAACCCGTTTATGTTTGTGATGTCGTGTCTTGCCTTTCAGTCATCTTTAACATTGTTGTTTGTTTCTATGCGTGCTTTTGGTCGACATTATATCTACCTTGATTTAGATATTAGTTTTTAAACGAGTACGGTGTGCGGTCTGAAATTCTCCAGACGGTTTTTGATCAAACACAATGAGACGTCAGCAGCGTATCTATAAATGTCCGACATGCAAAACTAGTTTTTCACAGGCAGTTTTTTATACTCAAAATTCTGCAACATCCAAAAAATAAATGGTTTTAATGTGTTTAATGGAAAAGCCCCCCCCCCCCCCACCCCCACCCCATGCTGGTTGGATGGTTGTATCTGTCTTGTAATGCTCAGTAATTAAATAGGTGGGATCATGAAATGTTCATATTATGAAGATTTACGAAATTATTTTTTAAATGATAATACGAATATTAATTTTGTCATTACGAGTTTGAATACATTCTATAATTTAATGAAAACAAACCGATGCATATAAACTGTCAATGTTATGCAAATATGTGTAAGAAATACTGAATAAAACACGTCAGTTTTTTCAGACCTTAAATAACATAACATAAGGCAACGCTATTGCAATACAAAATACCTTTTCTCATATCTATAATGTACGTTGAACTGTGTATTTTCTTTGTACATGTATGTACCCTTGTCATGTATTTATAGCGCACTGTTACTTTAGTTCACTACTTTAGTTCACTACAATATATTTGTAATATTTGTATTATGGGCCTCAGGCATACATTACTAAATAAAACTTTGTCAGTGTCATTGTTACTTTTTTCTCACTAAACACATACTATCTCCGATATTTTACAGATATATTCGCACCCACAGATGAGAGCGTGCACCCGGCTTCTTTCCAAAACTTCAAACAGGCATAATGATTTTATTTTTTTTCAAATGCACTCAGATAACTGAAATAACTGATGGAGGATATTTTCGTCAATAAAACTATTTATTTCACGTTATGTTTTGTGTTTTCCTTTCTTGGTGACATAAAACAGGGCTCCATTTCCATAAATATTAATTACTAAAAAATATGTTTATTTCCCATTTCTTCTCCCGATTTAAGTTAGGTATACTTCATAATTGGTGCAATGTTTACTGAATGTCTCTGTATATATCATTTGATGAATATTTAATTCATGTGTATATTTAATTCGATATAAAGCAGGTTATCGGTGTAGCATGGATATCGGATTAAGTAGGAGACGTACAGTTATTTATATCCATATTTAAACAACACTTAATTGATTGAGCTCTCCAACATTGGAGAGCTAAACAAGAAGCAGTCTGAGAGACAGCCATATCCCCCGCCGGAGTGTTTATTCTTTGTAGGTGGAGAACCCATGATTGGGTGCTTTGTTTAAAGGTAGTTTTATAAGTGCACATCAAGCAGACAGTAAAATGAACACAAATATATGAATAACACTACAAAAGGTAGTAACTCTAATTACAATCTGATAGAGCTATTGTTATTGCACTCTGTATCTCCTCCCACTGCCTTCCATCTTTGTGTGAAGTTTCATTCCAGTCCCATTGGTATCTTTTAAGCTATGCACCCGACAAGAATAATAAGTATAAAATAACGAAAGACAATATCTCTAATTAAAATAAACATATAGTCATGGGTCTTGAATTCTCCACATCCTCTTATTATTATCTGTCATTGTGTTTCATTGCAGATCCATTAGTCATTTTGGAGCTATGCTTTGGACAAGAATTTTAAGTATAGAATTACAAAGGCCAATTACTTTATTTTTCATGAAGATGGAGTTATGGTTATTGCAATCTTCACTTCGTCTTCTTGCCCTCTATCATTGTGTGATGTTTCAATCCAGTTTAGTAGTTTCTGAGTTATGCTCCGGACAAGAATTATAAGTGTATATCAATACTATAATACTAATATTATATCCCCCTTCCGCCTGCGTCGGCGGGGGGTAATAAATACAAGTACTGAAAAGGGGATCCATTGGGAGAAACACACACAAATAAGCAAACAAAAGTAACAGACACGATTTTATTGAGTCTGTACATGAGAAGTAATATAGGTTGCAACACGTCTCACGCGAAATAACTGACATAAGAAACTTTTAGGAGCTATTGGCCACTCTTTACGTTGAGGAAAAACATAAACATTGCCAATTGATATCGGTACACCAGTAATGTAATAAAACAATAAAATAAATGTTGATGAACAATATTAAAACCATTTAAAACAACTGGTATCAACTATTACAAACTAATGTAACGATATTTACTCACGGTTGCACGTCGGTGTTGTTCCAATCCAGTCTGTATTAATACATGTAAGATTAAGATCACCGGAAGTGGGTACATATCCTGTGTCGCACGAATATGTCACCGACTCGGTATCGGAGTAGGTGTCCTGTATGGGTGAGTACGTTCCGTTTGTAACTATGGGCGGTGATAAACAGCTTGTTTCAACTGAAATACAAAGTGGTACAGACTCTGTACAGTGCATAAAACACACGTCTACGAACGGCGAGACTATTTTTGATATGCGTCGTCATCCGACGTGCATGCGCGTTTCACTTTTTTATGTGTGGTCAATTTAAACTGATACACTAAATTTTACAAATGTACAACTTACCTAAAATGAAGAATGATCATTTGTTATCCATTTCTCACTAAAACATTAATCCAAAAAACATTTTTATCAGAAATACTTTAGTTTAAATCTAGGTATATGCATTGTTTGAAAGGAAAAACATAGATGTCTTTCGCAGGGGACATCATACAAGAACCGTTAACACACGGCCAGGTCATATGCGCATATATTGTGAAATATAGATGTTATCAATATAAATATATTTAAATGTGACATAAATGTAATATTCAATCGAAGAGTATTTATTTATTGATTAGGTAAGAGCGTTTATTTAGAGTACTGTTGTGGTTCAAACCTTTTATGTTTGTGATGTCTTGTCTTGCCTTTTAGTCATCTTTAAAATTGTTGTTTGATTATATGCGTGCTTTTGGTCGACTTTTATATCTACCGTGTTTGAGATATTAGTTTTTAAACGAGTACGGTGTGCGTTCTGAAATTGACCACACGGTTTTTATCAAACGCATTGAGACGTCAGGAGTGCATCTATAAACGTCCGACACGCAAACGTTGTTTTCCACAGGCAGTTTTTTATACTCAAAAACAAAATTAGAATTAGAAGTTGTATCCAAAAGAAAATGGTTTTAATGTGTTGCATAAATGTACATTAAGACTCTCTGAAAAGTGTGTAGCAAATTATCAGGGCTAACTGAAGTTATCTGAGATTTCTTAATTACTGCTGTCCCAGCAACAACGAATTTACATAGAAATAGCCCCCCACCCCGAGTCAAAAAAAGAAAGATACATTTTGGCTGTAAATATATTTATTTCCAAACCGATTTTGAAAAGTAAGGCATTTTTATTCACCACGAAAATTTACATTTCCAATGATATATGATTAATGTTTGTATTAATAAAATTGCTCAGTTAATACTGAAAAAAACTTTGGCTGAAACAAACGCCTGAACAATGGGTAATTTTCATATGTCAAAAATGCAGATAATTCTTGCTGAGACAAAACAACGTAATAAAGGCGTGAACGAAGCTACATATAACACATTACAAAACTAGAACTGTCGCCGGAAGCGGACAAATATCCCCCGCTGGGGAGTGGGTAAACATACAAGACTTTGTTCCTATACGACATATAGACATATATTATAGAGAAAAATACCGGATAAAACTTTTATATTTGACTACCAGGTATCAAATGCATTAAAATACAAAGGGCCATAACTCTTTAGAAAATTATCGAACCGGAACATTACGACAATATGCGCATCTCCACTTGATATTGATGCTTTGTAGTAAGTTTCACGAAATTATAGGTTGGTGTTGTAGAGAAATAGCCCGAACAGGAATTTTCTATTTGACTACAAAGTATGAAATGCATTAAAATGCAATGGGCCATAACTGAGTGAAAACATATTTTACCGGAACGTCAAACTTCCTAGCAAGTTTCAATAAATTCTAACTAGGAGTTTTAGAGAAATAGCCCGGACAATAATTGTGTATTATATATATCTATTAGAAATACAAAGGGCCATAACATAGTGGAAAATTATCGAACCGGAACGTCAGGACAATATGCGCATATTCACTTGATATTCATGCTTCGTAGCAAAGAAATATAAAAAGATCGGACAGGGAAAGTAGCATTCAAGTTTCACATAATTATAACATGCGGTTTAAGAGAAATAGCGAAGACAATAATTTCCTATTTGACTACGAAGTATGAAATGCACTAAAATTACAAAGGGCCATAACTCAGTGGAAAATTATTGAACTGGAACGGCATGACAGTATGCACATCTCCACTTGATATTGATACTTCCTAGCAAGTTTCGCTAAATTCTAACAAGGAGTTTAAGAGAAATAGCCCAGAAAAGGATTTCATATTATATATATATATATATATTAGAAATACAAAGGGTCATAACTCAGTAGAAAATTACCAAACCGAAACGTCATGACAGTATGCGCATGTCCACTCGATATTGATACTTCCTAGCAAGTTTCGCGAAATTCTAAGAAGGAGTTATTGAGAAATAGTCCTGACAAGAATTGCGTCTACGGATAGATATTAGAATTACAAAGGGCTATAACTCAGTGAAAAAAATTCAAACCGGAAAGTGATCACAGTATGCGCATGTCCACTCAATATTGATACTTCCTAGCAAGTTTCGCGAAATTCTTAGAAGGGGTTATTGAGAAATAGCCCGGACAAGAATTGCGTATACGGACAGACAGACGGACGGACGGACGGACGGGCAAGGTGATTCCAGTAAGCTCATCATTTCATGACAGAATATGATGCTATGTACCCAGGAATGGGGATAGACCGCAGGGCGGCCGTTGCTGGTTGGATGGTTGTATCTGTCTGTTCAAGCCAATTTAGTGTATGCATGGCCATATGGTGTGGATCTCAACGGTTTCCAAGGTATGACCCAGGGGCTATTACCCCATGGGTGAGAAAGGACCCCGGGTCGATGCTGGTTGAATGGTCGTATCTGTCTGTTTAAGCTAATTTACTGTATATATGGTCATATATGGAATCTCAACGGTTTCCAAGTTATGACCCAGGAGGGGATAAACCCCGGGTGATGCTGGTTGAATGTATCCGTCTTATAATGCTCAGTAATTTTATACATCGTTATAGGGTGGGATCTCAACGGTTTCAGGTTATGACCCAGGGGATATTTCCCCCAAATCAAGGGCCATAAAGCAAATGTTTATGATCCGATCTGGCTGGGTTTTAAACATGTCCGAGCTTTTCTTGATATCAAGAATCTGGCAAAGTTTAGTAAAGATCGGGTAGTAAATGTAAGAAGGCCCTATCGTGTTAACGAGATGAAATAGAGCATATGTAAGAAACTCAAAAACCATAACTTCCGTCCTAATGGTGCGAACTGGCTGGTTTTCGAAGTTTGGTAAAGACCAGATGCAAAAGTAATTCCCTATCTAGTTAATGAGTCACGATATAGCATATTTAATTAAATCAAAGGCCATAATTCCAGTTTTATTGGTCGTATCTAGCTGGTTTTCAAACTTGTCTGAAAATTTATTAATATCAATAACCCGGCCAAGTTCGGCAAGTAGAGATAAAAATGAAAGTGCTATGGAAACTAAAAACAAATTGGCCTGTTATAATAATAAAGCAACTTTACTAACAACGATTTGTGTAATTGCCAAGAAGTTTGTGATTGCATATATTGCTATTTTAAAATAATATTTTTATCAGAAAAGTAGCCATTCGAGTTTTTTGTTTAAAAAATACTACCAGTTTGGCGCTGTTGTAAATATGCTGAAATAAAACTTTACAAAACTTTACAAAACAAAACATTGTATGGCATACGGCATGTGTATTGTAAAAGTGGATATAATCGTACAGGAATTGTAGCACATTCTAACACGACCTCCGCAGTCTTTCATATACTCAAAGAAGAGATACAGTTGTATGTTATTCTACGATAAAATACAGCCGTTCCATTATTTCCCCGCGTATATTTCATCCGTTGGAAGCGCCACGTTACATGACGTCACTTGGTAAATATACGCCACGAAGACCACCTCAACAGTAATTTTAATGAAATGTTAATTACAACAAACTTGCCATGCTCCCAAACCGTGCACACCCCGGATATAAACCCATCATATGCATCAGTACATATAACATTAATAAGCATCTTGAGCAAGGTGAGAACGTTTGACGTCATACAGCGCAAGCTATATGACGTAAGCAATGACTTAATTGTTTGTCACGTGACTACTAGTGTATTGAAACGTAGAACTTTGAATACTGCGGCGCCCAATGGAACAGCCTGTAAACATAGCAGCCTGATTACCTTGACCTCCGGGATAATATATAGTGCCCCAACAATAGCGTAAACAATGGGGTTATTGTTGTTAGAATCGAAATAATAAATACGTACCTGTATTTTATAATTCAAGGACAACAGTCAACCACAAACACGCACAGAAACGAACAACCATTACAAAGATGAATATAAGTCGTTTCAACCGTTTTGTGTTTGCGATGTCGTTTGCATTTATTATTGCTTTTGCCTTCTTGTTTGTCTGTTTGCGTGTTTGTTTCTGTGTTTTGTGGTTGACTGTCCTCCTTGAATGCTACTTTCCCTGTCCGATTTTTTATATTTCTTATAAGTCAAGATATGACACCACAAAAATAAAAAGGTATAATATCGACCAGTTCGAGCCACCTCAAATTTATTTTTGTAACAAAACAACTTACCTTTGCCTAAAATCCAGACGGATGAAATAACACCTGTGAGACAAAATAGATTGAAAAGTTTAATATAAAATATCCTATTTCGTATGTATTTGTTTTAATGTATATCTTTCGTTTTCAAAACGTTATTAAAATACTAATACTTCAACCTAAATAAAATGTTTCTCTGTCGGAAAGTGTTGATGTCTGAACGAGAAAATAAACGTAAAATGCCTATATTAATAACGTGTTTTGTTAAACCACTACTTTATCACAAATTATTTTTTACCAAAAATATGAACTGCATAATGTACTATGAAAAACGCATGCTATTGTGACAAACGGGTTACCAACATATTATTTAATGCATACTTATCCATAGGTACAGAACCATTTGCCGAAAGCAACATTGAAAGAGGCCAACACTTGTCATTGTTAGTGAACCAAATCCACGCGCGTCAACATATCTTGTTTGCTTCTAGTTGTGAAGCTCGCAATATACCCTTATATATATAGATGTAACAACGCTTACTTCAATATGTTTGTACAACATTAACGTTAGATGATGATTAAAAACGGTTCTCAATCAAGTTTTAATTTAGAAATGTGGCACTATTCAACATTTGACTGCTTGCGGCTGGAGAATATCTTGAACAATCTCAATTGTTCGATACAAATTAATACTTAACAACGTAAGCGTTCAGACATTAAAATAGAAATGGTGTTTGCAGAAAATGTGAAAAAAAATCTTAATGACACATCAGTTAAACAGCAAAGTCCCTGTGAAATGACAAGATTCCAAACATGCAAACTCATGCCTGTTATGCATACATTCAAACTATCCCCGACTGGTTCCATAGTAGACATAAAGACACGTAGCCAGTCTCGACTGGTTCCATAGTAGATATATAGACCCGAAGCCAGTGATGCAAAATCCTTCCTAGCGGGGTCGGAGGTCTGGTACCCCGAAAAAAAACTTTTCTATAAAACTACGTGTGATTTCCGTCAATTTAGTACATTCCCGGTGCACCGGGCCAGACTTTCATTTTTGAGATAGACAAATATGTTCAAGCCTGTTTTTAAGTTTTTTTCGATATTCATTAGAATGCCTACTTCAATGTTTGGCACCTTCCAAAACATATTACCGAGGACGCTACCTCGGTGTGTCCCAGCGGAGCTACGGGCAAGGTATATATATAACACATAATTTATCTTATGACATACTAACAATGCCAGAAACAACACGTGTTCTCTAAATCAAAGGATTCACCTAATTATTCATCTTTATGACAGTGTGTCGGCTATTTTGTCTAGCAGTGTGTCGGCTATTTTGTCTGTCACCGCGTTCTTTATGTCTGGAGTAATATTTAAAGTAATCCGTGAATATTAAATAAATAGACGATATTTGTTGGTTTGTCGTGAATATAGGGGTTATTTCCATATTTGAGGTTTCGCACTTCGACATGAAAATAATTCCCATATTCACTACAAACCTACAAATATTATATTTATTATATACTCATAACCTTGAAACTTATGCCCCGTGTATCGGTCAATCCTCCGAGCACGTTAAAGAACCATAGGAATCTTTTCGATAATAAGAGTAGGGCAGGTTCCCGGATTTCTATGTATCCTTCCCCTCTCTCTGGGGCGGCTCTAAATAACCTATACTGTGTTGATGAGCCGTTAAACAACATTCAATTCAATGCAATTGAAACTTATGCAGAAAAACATAATGCGCCAAACAATGACGTCAATAACGTCAACAACGTCAACGGCGGCATTACGTCATTTTCGGTATTTCACATGTGAGTTATTTTAGTCATAAATAGAGGATCGTACATGAGTACTCATCCATTATTGAATTTATTAAACGAGTTGGCAAAATGATATAATGCGAGGTTCTTGCCGAGCATTATATCATAAGAACCTCGCATTATATCAATTGTTTTCAACCAGGAAATTTTAGGATAGCATGCATTTGATGAGATTAATTGTTAAACACAAAATAATTCTAAAATGATTTAATAAACTGTTGGTCTATTAAATCATTTTAGAATTATTTTTTGTTTAGAAAATGTATCATATCAGAAAGTCGAACAATTCATTACTCAATGAGTCATCCAAACACCTTGAAATATGTATTTGTTTTCGACACATGGAACTCAGTGTGTCTCCTATATAGGAGACGACACATGGAACTAAGTGTGTCTCCTATATAGGAGACGACACATGGAACTCAGTGTGTCTCCTATATAGGAGACGACACATGGAACTCAGTGTGTCTCCTATATAGGAGACGACACATGGAACTCAGTGTGTCTCCTATATAAGAGACGACACATGGAACTCAGTGTGTCCCCTATATAGGAGACGACACATGGAACTCAGTGTGTCCCCTATATAGGAGACGACACATGGAACTCAGTGTGTCTCCTATATAGGAGACGACACATGGAACTAAGTGTGTCTCCTATATAGGAGACGACACATGGAACTCAGTGTGTCTCCTATATAGGAGACGACACATGGAACTCAGTGTTTCTCCTATATAGGAGACGACACATGGAACTCAGTGTGTCTCCTATATAGGAGACGACACATGGAACTCAGTGTGTCTCCTATATAGGAGACGACACATGGAACTCAGTGTGTCTCCTATATAGGAGACGACACATGGAACTCAGTGTGTCTCCTATATAGGAGACGACACATGGAACTCAGTGTGTCTCCTATATAGGAGACACTCAATGTGTTCTCAGAACACAGTGAGTTCTATTTTTGGCATAAAAAAGGGATATTTCGAGAGTTTCCATTACGCATTGTGTACTGGGTTTCTAGACGTTTTGATATGTCAAATTCTAAAACAAATAATTCTAAAATGATTTAATAGACTGTTATAGATGAGAGTGATTTTAAACAAAATGTATTCAGTCATGTTAATTAAGAGATGTGTCTGACTCATTTTATGCTGAGAATAATGGTAAGACTATTCTTGCTGGCCAAGGTGTGATAGAATGTATCCATTTGGTTTATTTTTGTAAATTACCGTGACCAGAGCTATACCGCAAATTAATTACTAAACGCTGACAAAGTCATATACTGGTATTTACAATGGGGCTATTTTCAACTATAAAAGAACGAGAATGTGACTTCACCGCCATATGCATGCCACCTTCGAGATGGTTAAAATTCTGTACTTTTGAGTTTAAAATTCTGTACTCTTAAGTTTATGAATATTGAGTTCTGCTCAACCCGAGGCTAGGGGACGTGAGCGGTAGCAAGCATATTTCACTACCGTTCATGAACAGTCTACTGTAGTATTTCGTATGTATCGTGTTCGGCCGTTTCCAAAGGTCCACCCTCATACTCTTATATTATAGTGTCAACATAAAAACGATAAACGTTGTCTAAAATGCTGTGAAAGAAATTCACGAACAAAAAGAATAACTCACTGATTTTAACGCTAATGTATGACAATAACACGTCACAAAATGGCTGAATGTTTATAATGAAGTAATCATTGAGTACCTTCATTGTGGCTTTCTAGGCTAGTGTACACGAGCATATTTGTGTTTTACGTATATTGCCTATTGATGCTGCCTTGTTGGTTAGATATTAGATCATGGCGGGGATTTCTTTATTTACACTGTCCTGTTTTAATGGGATGACAGTAGGGTAAGTGTTGAAGTTTGGTGCACCCTAGAACCGGTTTAAACCCCCAGTGGCCTACTTTGCCACTGACCGTTCCAAGGCGGTAGCCCTATTGTCAACCCTTTTGTGTTTGTGATGTCGTTTGCTTTTATTATTACTTTTGCCTTCTTGTTTGTCTGTTTGCGTGTTTGTTTCTGTGTTTTGTGGTTGACTGTCCTCCATGAATGCTACTTTCCCTTCCGATCTTTTTATATTTCTTTAAATACGCGAGGAAGGAAAATGAACGACAATAAATTGATTAAATCCAAAGCTATAGAATGAATTGAATGCAATGAAAATTAATGATCTATCTGTCAAAAATGATAAAGTATATGTATAAAAAAATGGCAATATATAACTTGTAACTCGTTTTGGGCCAGGACAACTCGCACGTTCATCATCCTTGGACAATATCGTTCCAAGTAGTATTCTGGGTGGAGAAACCACGTGACACTGTGATCGGCTTCACGGCCGGAAAAAGATTGTAAACAAAAAGGTGTTCGCTTTATAACGTCCTTAAAACGTATCGAATTATTTCGAACTAAAGTGCACATACCCATCCAAAAGGAGCTCTTACCTCTACCGCAAAAGGTAATTCGATTTATCTAATACTATCTGAGATTAGCCCCCTCAAAGTCTTGGAAACGAAAGAAATATATGACCGTGTACATTTTGGGAGGGCTAATCTCAGAAAGTACTGAATGAACCAATATTTCCTATCGAGCAAGAGCTCAAATTGTAAGGGTATGTGCCTTTTTATTTGAACAAAATTCGTTCAATATTAAGACAGTTATGAAGAGTTGTTCTACCTGAAAGAAGTGCTTTGTTTACATTTTTGTTGCCGTGAAACGATCAAAAGGTCAGGTGGTTTTGCCATCCCGAATATGTTTGCCCATACAAAGCAATAACCTGTAATATGTTGATTAGTCATTAGACAACATGTAATACATACTTTACAAATTGAACTCGATTATCGTCAGATTATCCCCCCGATTATCCCCAAATATCAAGGGAATATCAAGGGCGTACCAGATGCTCCCCGACCCCCTTAAATCAGATAAGCATGGTTTTACCTTATGTTTGCCGAAACGGGTTTACATTGTTCATTGTAGGATTTAAGAATTAAAACATTCTGGAAAAGCACTTGAATTCATCTTATAAAAATAGTATGAAATGGGAAATTTGGAAATGGCAAAACACGATAAATATAAAAAATATTGCAGTCTCGGCTTGATTGAGATATTGTTTATGGACGTAATGAGAAACATGATTGCACCGGTTGAGCAGAACTCAATCTTTAAAATGTCAAGGGAGGCTCTAAATGATATATTATATAATGTGTTGATGAGCTTAACAACATTGTATTAAATTCGCTGATATGCATTTTAGATAACACTTTTATTTGAAATGATAAACGCAGATATCCAGAAAAGCAATTATTAAAGCAAATATCTGTCGCAATGAAATTCTAGATTAAACTTTAATTTGAAATAAAATACGCATAATCAATTCCTGACTGATCAAGTCATTCTCCTTAATATCTTGCCTTTGGCGATCTATAGTAAAGATAGCCGAGTGTATTGGAAATGGTATGGGGTTTGTAAATTGCTATGGGTTTTGACTGTGTTTCATATAGCAGTTGATACCTATTATCTTTACAGAAATAAATAGGCACCCAGTCAAAAATGACTGGACTGGTGTAAAATTATATTTTCAATGCAAATCGATCATTTCACCTTCGATCAAGCTGGTGAATTTTGGTAGAGCAGTCCACTTTAATCTAAACTCGCCGATACACGCTGAGCTTTTTACGGCATCAGAAAAACACAGGTATTATGGATCGGAAAATTAATATAGTACGGAACCACTCTGTGTGCATGAAAACAGTTGACTGGAAGATGTAAGAATACAGTTTTTAAGCATGCATAATGCCTTAAGTTATTTTATTGTATTTTTTTCTTCATGCTAATTATTAATGATCAATTTAATTAAAAAAAACTGATTGAATTTAATTCATAATTATTTTTTTCTTAAAACACTCACACAAAAAAAACGTTTGATAGTCAAATCATTTTGTTTTCTTCAGTTCTTAAATTCTATTTTAATTTTCAAAACAAAAACATGTTTTATGACATTGCATGACTATTCCACTGTCTACATGGTATACAAAACATTACCACACACTTTATAATGTAAACGACGGTAAGATCTGACATGGCCGCTTGATTGTTTGAATTTGAACTGAATAATATGACGTGTTCCATTCAGTTTTGAGACCCATTTAGCGGGGAAGTGGGCGGTGGAGGAGGGGGGGCGGGAGAAGGGGTCCCATATGGCATATGGAAAAAATATTTGCCTCATATGGCATATGGAAAATAATATATATGGAAAAAATAAGTATTAAAATTAAAGATATTGTGCAAAGTAAAAAAAAAGACGCATGTGATTTAGAAAATAATATTTGGCTATATGGTATATGGAAAAAGAAAATAGGCTCTTATATTGGCATATGGAAAAACTAACAGAGGCTCGGTTGTTGTTTAATTATATTATATTGTTTACTTCTGCCATATCACAAAAAGCTAGATATTTTCTTTCAAATTGCCAGAATTAATCTCCATAGTAATTATTTTTACGCCGCTATGTGATACTTTGTAACACAGTTTTCTTGTATTTATCGTTTTTGTTTGTTCCTGCGCGTGTTTTTGTTCGACTGGTCCTTGAATGCCACATATCCTGTTGACTTTTATATCTACTTTTATTCCATATAGCTGACATTATTATATCCAGCGAACATGCTCACCCTTTTAGACACAAAGATCAAGACAAAGTAACTTAAATGGCTTTAAACACTAACCAACAAAGACTCATATACATACATGTTCTACCCTCAAATACTAACCAACAAAGATTCATATACATACATGTTCTACCCTCAAACACTAACCAACAAAGACTCATATACATACATGTTCTACCCTCAAACGGATGGAATCTTCTACCAACGACAATCACCTATGCCAACACAGTGATGCATCTAACTCTTTTCGCTGCCACAATCAAAAATGTTAATTTTACGAGCAGTGTAGGATCAAATTAACATGCAAACTATGTTTAGGCTGATCAGGGTTTACACACGCCACTCAGTAAGAATGTTTACATAACACTTTATATATAAAATATTCCCGAAATGTTTGAATTCAAATTTTAGCAGACAACATTTGAAACTTGGCGGCAAAAGGATTAAACTCCTTATCCATGTGACTGTACTCATATACATGTACTATCCCTAAATCAGTTACACTATGTACACAAGTTGTGCAGTCTACCGGTAGTTCCTCTGAACACCAGGCCGGATTTCATCGAAACTTGGCCTGGATAATCAGTACCAAAAATAAATATTCATTTTGTAAGATCACATTTATATATATATAAATATATATCCGGCACCTTTCATTGTCACTGTCTCAATATAGCTGTGTGTGGTTGAACGCTTAAATGTGGCCCACTCATATGAGCTATAATTGTATGTATGTATGCGTCTATATGTTAATTGTGCCTTCAGACGAGTGTGTTATGATGTAGAGATATAGTTTATCAACGTGTGTTGCAACTACCTTTTTTAAGGAGTGAATATATACGTTTGATTTCTGTGTATCTCGTCATAGCTAGGCGCCCTGCCGTAGTTCGTCCGAAGGTTGTCTGTCCTTGGTAGTTCACAAATATTTCTCCCCATATATAATTCTGCCTTGTGAACATGAATCTCTTATGAGATCCCAATTTCGAAAGTTGCCGTAGTGTGTTCAAATTCTCTCCCTTTATTATATATACCTGAATTCACAGTATCCCCAGATCCGGCACCTTTCATTGTCACTGTCTCAATATAGCTGTGTGTGGTTGAACGCTTAAATGTGGCCCACTCATATGAGCTATAATTGTATGTATGTATGCGTCTATATGTTAATTGTGCCTTCAGACGAGTGTGTTATGATGTAGAGATACAGTTTATCAACGTGTGTTGCAACTACCTTTTTCAAGGAGTGAATATATACGTTTGATTTCTGTGTATCTCGTCATAGCTAGGCGCCCTGCCGTAGTTCGTCCGAAGGTTGTCTGTCCTTGGTAGTTCACAAATATTTCTCCCCATATATAATTCTGCCTTGTGAACATGAATCTCTTACGAGATCCCATTTTCGAAAGTTGCCGTAATGAGTTCAAATTCTCTCCCTTTATTATATATACCTGAATTCACAGTATCCCCAGATCCGGCACCTTTCATTGTCACTGTCTCAATATAGCTGTGTGTGGTTGAACGCTTAAATGTGGCCCACTCATATGAGCTATAATTGTATGTATGTATGCGTCTATATGTTAATTGTGCCTTCAGACGAGTGTGTTATGATGTAGAGATACAGTTTATCAACGTGTGTTGCAACTACCTTTTTTAAGGAGTGAATATATACGTTTGATGTCTGTGTATCTCGTCATAGCTAGGCGCCCTGCCGTAGTTCGTCCGAAGGTTGTCTGTCCTTGGTAGTTCACAAATATTTCTTCCCATATATAATTCTGCCTTGTGAACATGAATCTCTTACGAGATCCCAATTTCGAAAGTTGCCGAGTGAGTTCAAATTCTCTCCCTTTATTATAAATACCTGAATTCACAGTATCCCCAGATCCGGCACCTTTCATTGTCACTGTCTCAATATAGCTGTGTGTGGTTGAACGCTTAAATGTGGCCCACTCATATGAGCTATAATTGTATGTATGTATGCGTCTATATGTTAATTGTGCCTTCAGACGAGTGTGTTATGATGTAGAGATACAGTTTATCAACGTGTGTTGCAACTACCTTTTTTAAGGAGTGAATATATACGTTTGATTTCTGTGTATCTCGTCATAGCTAGGCGCCCTGCCGTAGTTCGTCCGAAGGTTGTCTGTCCTTGGTAGTTCACAAATATTTCTCCCCATATATAATTCTGCCTTGTGAACATGAATCTCTTACGAGATCCCAATTTCGAAAGTTGCCGTAGTGAGTTCAAATTATCTCCCTTTATTATATATACCTGAATTCACAGTATCCCCAGATCCGGCACCTTTCATTGTCACTGTCTCAATATAGCTGTGTGTGGTTGAACGCTTAAATGTGGCCCACTCATATGAGCTATAATTGTATGTATGTATGCGTCTATATGTTAATTGTGCCTTCAGACGAGTGTGTTATGATGTAGAGATACAGTTTATCAACGTGTGTTGCAACTACCTTTTTTAAGGAGTGAATATATACGTTTGATTTCTGTGTATCTCGTCATAGCTAGGCGCCCTGCCGTAGTTCGTCCGAAGGTTGTCTGTCCTTGGTAGTTCACAAATATTTCTCCCCATATATAATTCTGCCTTGTGAACATGAATCTCTTACGAGATCCCAATTTCGAAAGTTGCCGTAGTGAGTTCAAATTATCTCCCTTTATTATATATACCTGAATTCACAGTATCCCCAGATCCGGCACCTTTCATTGTCACTGTCTCAATATAGCTGTGTGTGGTTGAACGCTTAAATGTGGCCCACTCATATGAGCTATAATTGTATGTATGTATGCGTCTATATGTTAATTGTGCCTTCAGACGAGTGTGTTATGATGTAGAGATACAGTTTATCAACGTGTGTTGCAACTACCTTTTTTAAGGAGTGAATATATACGTTTGATTTCTGTGTATCTCGTCATAGCTAGGCGCCCTGCCGTAGTTCGTCCGAAGGTTGTCTGTCCTTGGTAGTTCTCAAATATTTCTCCCCATATATATATATATATATACATACATACTGTAAAGCACTATATTAACCCGGCGCACTGCAAACGATTTGCATTGACTGGTGTACTGCTGTTTACCTTGAAGAAGAAGAGCAAGCAGCTAATAAAAAGAATTGTGTCCACTCGCATATCCGACGTCTTCCGGGTTTGCTCTCTTGACTCCTGAAATATGTATATACTTCTAGAATTGTCCAACATCTATTCCAGCAGCTGTGCTGCAATATATTTAGTTTTCTAGATTTGTTTTCATTAAAAACTTTTTTTAGATTATTTTCTTGTAAATGTTATATATCTGTATTCCTGCATAAGGTGTAAAGCCGATGACTTGGCAGAAGCAAGAGCAACAATAGAACACACCATTTAGGGTAAGACGAGACATGATTTAAGACAAAACTCAAACGCTATCGCCGTTTGAGGATTTAGGTAGACGTCATCATAAAGTCTACAATATGACCGGTCATCGCACAGTCAAAGAGGAAAGCATAGCGGCGAACTGTAAATGGGCCAACCATTAAACATGCAATGGGCTGTAAAATGAAAGAATCATAAACTATTTAGATATAAACTTGTCAACAAAATGAGGAAAGTGGTCCTATAGAACTCCATGTTATATCCGCAATACAAGCCAATGTGCTAGTAGTCGTGACACCGGGTATTCTAATAGTCACGTGAACACCGGTGATATGCTAGTAGTCACGTGAACATCGGTGATATGCTATTAGTCACGTGAACACCGATGATATGCTAGTAGTCGCGTGAACAACGATGATATGCTAGTAGTCACGTGAACACCGATGATATGCTAGTAGTCAAGTAAACACCGGTGATATGCAAGTAGTCACGGTATTGTAGTGATACGCCACAGTCTACATCAGATGTGAAGTATGTACATTATCTACTTGTTTTTAGCTCTACTGGCCGAAGAACAGTAGAGATTATGCGATGGCGAGTTGTCCGTCGTCCGTCCGAAGACCAGCAGAGATTATGCGATGGTGAGTTGTCCGTCGTCCGTCCGTCGTCCGTTCGTTAACTTTTGTCTTGATTACGCGATAGGGACTGCATTATTAATCGGATCTTTACGAAACTCTGGCAGTGTCTGTATAGCAATGAAAGTTTGGATGATTTCGAAAATCAGCCAGATCGGATCAGTAACACCAGAGTTATGGCCTTTGTTTTACTGAAAAATGCCATATTAAGCTTTGTTTATACTCTAGCACCTTCATTTTAAGATGCCTAATGTGGTTGCCGGGGCAAAGAATACGGCCACTGCAGATCCCTTTGGAGGGGTAGGCAGAGGGGTAGAATACCCCCAAATTCATGTTCATTTTATCATTTTTTGTTCATGTTCATTAAAGGTCTTCATCATGATCCCTGCATTGTTTCAGGTGCTATCTCGCTCGCATCAAAAGAGCAGTGGCAGAAAAACAATAACGTGGCTCCACCGTAAATGGAGTTTCTACGATAGAATATGCAGCAACTCTGCAGTTCAGGGTGAGAAGGTTCTAGGCCCATTTTCCTTATTTTATCTCGATGTACATGGAAGATGAGCCTGGCATGTTCATGCCTTTTAGGCGCCATATAACCTTTTCATGTGTTGGTGCGCCTTAAAACCCCAATTCATTTTAAGATCTTTACGAAACTGTACCAGCGTATTTATATTAATGGAAGCTCGGATGAGTCTGAAAACCATCCAGATCGAATCAATAACACCAGAGCTTTGGCCCTTGTTTTGCTAAAAAATGCCATATGAAGCTTTGTTTATACTCTAGCACCTTCATTTTATATTTGATCTTTACGAAACAATACCAGTGTATTTATAACAATGAAAACTCGGAAGAGTTCAAAAACCAGCCAGAGCGGTCCATTTACGCCGGAATTATGGCCCTTGTTTCTTTTTGCTGAAAAAATGCCATTTCCAGCCTAGAGAACATCCTGGCACCTTTATTTATTACTTTACTTACAAAGATTGTTAACATCAATGAAAGCTCGGACGAGTTCGAAAACCAGCCAAATCGGATTAGTAACAGCAGAGTTATGGCCTTTGTTATTCTGAAAAAATAGCCATATTCTGCCTTGTCAACACTCTAGCACCTTCATTTATTATTTGATCTTTACCAAACTTGCAAAGATTGTTTATAGTAATGAAATCTTGGAAGAGTTCATTTACACCGGAGTTTCGGTCCTTGATTTTCTGAAATAAGCTATAATTTGGCCTTGTTCACACGATAGGGCCTTCATTTTCTTAATTGTATTAGCTTGCTGATATCAATGAAAGCTCAAACAAGTTTGAAAACTAGCCAAATCAATTTAGTAACACCGGAGTTACGGCCCTTGATATAGTTATAAATGCTGTATATTGACTCATTAAGACAATATGGCCTTCATTTGGCCGGATTTTTATGAAACTTTGCAGGGATGATCAGTACCAAATCTAGTTATGCATATCGTCACCGTGTTCCGGTAGAATGATTTTTTGTGGAGTTATGGCCCTTTAAAGGTTTTAATACACAAACTTTGTCCGGAATATATTTCCTGAACCCCTAGCTGGATTTCAACGGAACTATACCGGGATGTTCAGTACCATGCCTAGTAGTATATGTCATCATCATGTTTCGGTTGAATGATTTTTGGTGGAGTTATGGCCGTGGAGTTATGGCCCTTTTAAGACTTTAATACACAAACTTTGTCTGGTCTAATTCTCCTGAATCCTTTGCCGGCATTCAACGAATCTTTGCAGAGTTGGGCAGTACCAAGCCCAGTTATGCATGTCATTGCCGTATTTTGGTTGAACGATTTTTGGCGGAGTTATGGCCCTTTAAATGTTTTAATACACAAAATTTTCCCCGGACTAGTTCTCCTGAACGCGTGACCGTATTTCAATAAAACTTTGCAGGGATGATCAGCACCCGGCCTAGTTGTGCATGTCATCGCCGTGTTTCGGTTTTTACTGACTTTTGCGGAGTTATAGCCCTTTAAAGATTTTAATACATAAACTTTATCCAGCATAGTCTCTTCTGAACTCCTTGCCGAATTTCAACACATGTTTGCGAGAATGATGAATACCAAGCCTAGTTGCGCATATCATCGCTGTCTTCCTGTTGAATGCTTTTTGCCAGAGTTATGGCCCTTCAGATGTTTTAATGCGCTTACCGCTTTGTGCAGGCTACCGGTAGTTCCCCTGAACGCCTGGCCGGATTTATCGGAACTTGGCAGGGATAATCAGTACCAAGCCTAGTTGTACATATCATCACCGTCATTTTGTTGAATGATTTTTGTCCGGACTAGTTTTCCTGAACTCCTGGCTGGATTTCAGTGAAACTTGGCAGGGATGATCAGTACGAAGTCTCGTTGCGCATATCATTGATGTGTTCCCGTTGAATGATATTTGGCCACTAAGGACTTATGGCCTCTTATACGCAAACTTTATCCGGACAAGTTTTTCTTGAGCTCCTGGATTTCAGTAAAACTTGGCAGGAATTATCAGTACAAAGCCTAGTTTCGCATATTGTTGTCATGTTCCCAATCACAGACTCTATGTAGCCAGTAGGGCGATACAGGCTCTCTTGGGCCCTCTTGGGCCACTTGTTAAAAGGTAAAAACTGAATCAACTGTACACGCCTCGTCGCAGTTTTATTGATATAGGAGACTATTTAAACAAAACAATACATTATTGTGTTATTAATAATAGTCTTAAGGGAAATTGAAATATTAACTTACATTGTCATCTGTCAATTAATTTCTGTCGTGTTTATTGCGATTAGGATGAGCCTAGGGGTTCAGTCGTAAATATTTATATTAGATCATATTTATGTTGTTGTTTTTTTTGTTTTGTTTTTTTGTTTTGTTTTTGTTTTTTTTGAGCCGTCTTTTGACGACCCATTTATTCTCCCCGTCAATAGGTGGAGCAAGGGTCGGGGAGGACCATCCCTTGCCACACCTTACAATATTTTACAGCATGTAATATTCATTTACTAAACACATATATATATATATTTACAATTCAGCATCATAAAATGATATAAGAGTAAAACAGAATAGATACATGTATTAGATGGTTGAGTCAGGGGAGATGTTATTTTGAGGGGAGAAAATCATTTAAAGCAACAACAAAAAAGAAAGACAAAAACTCTTTAAACTACATTTTGATTGCTGTCCACTAGCCCATCTAATTATAGAGTTGTATAAATTATTGTTTATATAACAATATTTATATATTTAATATATATACATGTATATACATACATACACATACACACATACATATACATATATACACATATATACACAACTGTCAGTGTCTTGGTTTATTGTAAGAATTCATAGGGGTGGATGGATAAAAAGATAGGCTAGATTAATTTAAAATGGTTTTAAAATTGCTCCATGTATTTTCAAAACTTTCTAGTTGATTGTTTCTGATTGCGATTTGTTTATGCGTTTCGTATAAATAACGAAGTCTGTATATCATTGGAGTAACAGAGAGCGTTGTTTTCAGTCGTTTTGAAGAAAATATGTAATATTTAATTTCTAAGATAATTTGTAGCTCTACAGTTGATTGTTCTTTACCTATGTTAAAAATAAATGCATGCTCTGATAGCTTCAGATTTATATTTTTTGATAAGCAGAGTGTATTTATCTGTGTTAAAAAGGTCTGAGTTGAAGGGCAGGTCCACAACATATGAACAATAGTCTCATCCTCGTGGCAGTAGTGACAATAAGGGTTTTCTGCTTTTTTATTTTGTGCAGATAATGCTGTGTTGAAAGAAGCCGATGATTAATCCGTGTTTGAAACCATTGTAGTATTGTGCTAGTAGTTATTTTGAAAGGGGATGAGTAAATGTTTTTCCATGCTTCTGTATTAATATCATACATCTGTTCCCATTTAGCTTTTGAAGTTGGACTTTCATTATTTCTGTTAAGAATAGAGTACATATCAGTGCAACCTTTCTTGTTTTTGATGAGTGGTTTAATATTCGCAGGTAGAATTGGGTTTTCTATTTTTTTAATTGTAAAATTGTGTAACTTTTTCTTAAATGTTTTAATGGCAGCTATTACGCCTTAATAAATTAGAAAATTTGTTTTGATACCGGTATTTTCTTCAAGCTCAGTTAAAGAGTAAAAATCACCATTTTCCTTGATAAGGTCATTTATAAACCTGATGCCATTCATATACCATATTTTATTAAAGAAAGGCTTAGAGCCAATCAGAATATTATTATTATAGAACAGTGGGGTTGACCCAAATTCTTCTGGTGAGTTAGGTATACTATACTCAATAAATTTAGCATATGAATTTAGCACATCGATCCAGAAACTGTTTTTCATTTTTTTTATTAATGTTTCACAGTAATCATTACCGAAAGATGTTAATTTTTTAATGTCTATTAGGTTTTCAACAAGCTGCTTCCAAGTCCCCTCATTAGTTATGAGTCTTCTCAACCAGGTTGATTTAAGACTAAGTATGAAAGCTTTCAGATTTATCATTTTGAGACCGCCCTCAGAATATTGTTTAACTATAACTGTTTTTTTAATTTTTGCAGGCCCTTCCCATAAAAAATCATAAAATATGTTATTAATTTTTGCGATTATGTTTTCATTTGGGTTTGGAAGAGATATAAAGATATGATTTAAAATAGGAAGTAAGAGTGTTTTTATAACCGTGATTTTACCAAGTGGCGTTAAATATCTTCGCATCCATATCTTTACTGTATTTTGGATTTTTAAAATCTTATCATTATAGTTTAATTCTATCATTTTACCTAAGTTGACATTAAAATGTATTCCTAGTAGCTTAAAATTATCTTTTCCCCAGCTAAGTTTCCATTTTGTTTTGATTGTATCTGAACTGTATTTTTTCTTCCCTATCCATACCACTTGTGTTTTGTCGAAATTTAAGTTTAATCCGGAATATTTAGAATATTTATGTAGTTCTGATAGTGTTTCATTCAGGGATGTATCCGATCCATCCAAAAGGACAGATGTATCGTCTGCATATTGTGAAAGTTTAATTTCTACATTCTCTATAGTAATACCTTTAATCTTTTTATTATTCCTTATCCTAATCGCCAGTATTTCAGCGCACAAAATAAAAATATAAGGTGATAAGGGGTCCCCCTGACGGCAGCCCCTACCGATGTTGAAAAACGATGACAGGTTTCCCCCTTGATTAACAGCAAATTTGGCATTTTTATATAAAACCTTTATCCATGATATAAAACGTTCTCCAAAGTTAAAAAAATTAAGTACTTTAAATATAAAGGCCCAAGATAGAGAGTCGAAAGCTTTTTCAAAGTCAATCAAGAGAATTAAACCCGACAGATTATTTTCTTCTGCGTATTGCATAACATCATATATAAGTCTGGTATTTTCTCCTAAGTATCTTCCTGAGATAAAACCTGATTGATCTTTATTTATCAGCTTAATAAGTGTTGATTTAATTCTATTTGCAATAGATCCTGAGGCAATTTTATATGTACAATTAAGAAGGGAGATAGGCCTATAGTTTTTTACATGCAGTCTTGATTTATTTTCTTTTGGTATAACAGTTATTATTCCTTCTATTTGAGTTATTGATAGTTCTCCCTTACTGAATCCATAATTTAAAGATCGTACTACAAAATGTCCTATTTGTCGCCAAAACACTTTAAAGAAATCGGCACCGAAACCATCTGAACCAGGGCTACGGTTATTTTTCATTTTTTTAAGTGTTGCCAAGGCTTCTTCAATAGATATAAGGCCTTCAAGATTAATTGATTCATTGTCTGTAAGTTTAGGTATATCAAATTCTTTCAAATCCTCTTCTAAATTTACGTTTTCTAGTTCATTGTCTTTGCTAGTATAAAGTTGTTCGTAATAATGTTTAGTCTCATTTAAAATTTCATGTTGATCTGTTATGATTTCTCCATTTTCTTTTTCTATTTTGGGAATTATCTTTGAAGCGTAATTATGGGATTCTAAATTGCAAAAAAATGAGGTTGGTTTTTCATCGTTTTCAATAATATTTGCTCTTGATCTGATTAGGTAGCCATTCATTTTTTGTTTTCTTAATATTCTTAATTCATTTTTATATGTTTCTAATGTTTCTAAATTATTTGAAGACAGGTAATTTTCTAATGTTTCTATTTCGGCAATTCTTTTTCTCTTTTATCTGTCATTTTTTTCTTGTAACTAGAATACGATATTGATTTACCCCGTTATTCCATGAGTAGTGTTTCGAGAAACAGTTGATCATTAATTAAAAATTGTAATTCATTATTGGGGATATTATGAATGTTCTCCATATTGTAAATTGGGACTGCATACTGTAGTTTAATGTCCTGAATCTTTTTATTGATTGCGTTTAAATATTCAATATCACTAAGAAGAGAATTATTATGTTTCCAAAGGGGTTTACCAGGTATAAATTGAGTGAAATTCAATTTTAGAACGACCATTGAATGGTCTGAGCGGTAACTGGATTCAATGGTACACCTTTCTATTGAAGAAAACATATTTTCTGAAACTAGGAAAAAGTCGAGTCTGGCTTGTTTTAAAGGAGTTTTTTTTCTCCAAGTATACCGTTTTAGATGTGGGTGTAATTCTCTGAAAGGATCAATGAGGTTATACTCACATTTAATATCTAGAACCCGTTCTCGTGCCTTTTTGTTATTTACACTTTTGTAATTAGAGTAATCTAGGATTGGATCTTGAACGAAATTAAAGTCTCCACACATGATTAGGGTACTGTTTTTAAATTGTTCATATTTCAACAAAATAGTATCATAAAAACTAGGGGAATCATTATTTGGACCATACAGATTGATAAGTGTAAAACGATTATTTTCAACTGTCATGTCAGCTATGAGAAAGTTACCTTCCTTATCTGTTATGTGAGAATGTACTTTATAATCTAAGTGTTTGTTAAAAAGTATCGCCACGCCTCTTGCGTTTGCAGTTCCTGAACTAAAAAGGCAATCATTCCCCCACTGTGTACGAATAAAATTTTCAGTTGCTGTGGTAGAGTGAATATCCTGAAGGCAATATATGTGACCATTTTTACTTTTTAGGTAGTTAAAAACATCAATACGTTTTTCAACTGCACCAAGACCCTGACAATTAACTGACAATATGTTTATACTAGTCATAAGTGTTGATAAAAAAAGATGGGAATCGTAATGAGACAGCAATCAGCAGTTGTAAAAAAGAGAAGTGCACAATTAACAAAACATTGTGCATTTTTGTCTTCCTAACCTTGTTTTTGTTCAATTAATTTGCATTCACATTCTATAGACATTAACGCCTGGAGAAACGCGATGTTTTCTTCCATGCAAACCAATGTAGCAATCGCAATTATAAATTGTCAAATCTTTTCTTCCATGCAAACTAATGTAGCAATCGCAATTATAAATTGTCAAATCTAGAATTCAATCATTTTCTTTAAAACTTCTTATACAATTATGAAATATTCATGAGTTTGTGTTTAAAATAAATTTGCGAGCAAGAAGATAATTATGTTAGATAAACAGTGTGATAGCATAGTGATATACTAATATAGTAATGTGTAGCTTTCTCAAATCTCACATCGTCTCATATGAAATCAGGTAAAACTAAAACCTCGTTATTCATGTTCTCTTCTTATATGTAAGACATTAAGAAAATAATAACACCATTAAACGCCGGATAATATCTACTCTTTTATTTTATGTTTAGGAAAAATGCTAAATTCTATAAAGTTACAATTTTCAGTAAAACTACAACAACAACAGAAAGAAGCATAAAACATGCCATAGTCGGATAAATGAAAGTATTCCTTTTCAAAAAAATACTTTAACATGTAACACTACCAAGCTCATAACATCAAAATATAGACGCTTGGTCAGTAAACTGGATACAGTTCTATCTTATCAATTAATAATGTAGAGTTATGCGCCTTCACATGCAACGTCAACACTTTAAAACTTGTATCTGCTACATAATTCATGAAATATTGTACCTCCTGTCCGATTGTCGTTGTCGTTGCTGAAATGAGCACATGTCAGACGGTACAGATGTTTCGAGTCCTTCATAGTTTTAACTACACACTCTAAAAGCATGTGATTATTAAAAAACGCCATCCAAAATGTCATTTATAGTATAACTTATGATGTATGTCTTCCCATTCTTTACTCACTTTTAGTAATCTGTAATGTTGAACAAAATATATTCATGAAACAAATTATAAAAACATGTTAACATATCTGATGGGTTTGCATCAATATTTCCTAAAAGTACAAGTTTGCAAATTCAAGTGTCTGTTGCAATGTACATCATTTTCTTTTCATTCGCATCGTCATCATCAGAATCACCAATGGTACAACCCGTAGACCTGACGGATTTGGTTGAGGAATGTAAATGTTTTGTTGATGTTTTGTTCACTGTTCTTTGCATTCGTCCATCGTTTTATTGATTTGGTTTTATTTCCTTTTCACTCTAAGTATCTTTGAAAATCATGGGCTGACTTCATAACCTATGCATATATCGATAAATTAATCGAGGTAATTAAAAACGTGCCTCGTTGTTTGCGCTTTCAGATTATGTAGATTCCACTGTATCGCCCATCTTGAGTGAATTTCCCGCATTTCTTTTCATTTCTTTTCCTCATAAGACATACGTCATAAGACCAAAGTCATAAATTGAAAGTACGGAAGCCTATAGGTAAATTTGGAGTTATGACCTTTGACTTACGACTTTGACTTTTGACTTTTGACTTATGACTTTTGACTTATGAAGTATGTCTTACGAGGAATCATTCAAGATGGATGATGCAGTGGAGTCTACATAATCTGAAAGCGCAAACAACGAGGCAAGTATTTAATTATTCGATTGAATTGGTTATTAATTCATCCCATTGTTTATAAAGATAATTAAAGTGAACATGAAATAAAACCATATAATATACACGATGGATGAATGCAAAGAACAAAACAGTGAACAAAATACAACAGAAAATTGAAAATTGAAAATCTGCAACCCTATGGTTTGTAACGGTTTTCATGCTGATGATGACCCTGGGAATGACAGGAAAATGATGTTTGTAAATTGCAACAACCACTTGAATTGCAAAAAAATATTTCAGGTGACAATGGTCTCAAAGTGTCAAAGAGCTACATGATTGTAAAGATTATATTTTTCTGAAATATTGTATTAAACAGTCATTTAATTCTGAAGAATACTGCTAGGTTGTTCTTACAAACCCATAAAATGTGTTAAACATAAACTTAATTTTTGATAATTTGTTCATAAATATATTTTGTTCAATATTACAGATTACTAAAAGTGAGAAAATAAATGGAAGACATGCATATTACAGATGACATGTTGGATGCCAGACGTATTTGCCGACAAGTTATATCGCGTAGAGAGTGGGGCATTCGCATCGTCTTATATGCTATTGAAGAATACCAGACTGTTGAAGAATACCAGACTGTATATAGCGTCTTTAATTGAGTTTGGGAAAACATCATGTTGATGGGATTTATTCGTCACAGTTAGATATTTGCCTTAAAACAAGAGGATTATAGAGTAAAAGCAAGGAACACATGCCCGAAGAAAATATTCTAAAAGAGGAGTTTAAGTCCGTTGACGGTGAGCAGCGTGTTCCTCTTATAGATGATCAAGAGACAAAACAAGAAGTAAAATAAACCAGAGAAACCATCTGGCTTTCTAGGCTATTGTTTTTTTGTATTATATTTACGCGAGCATATTTGCGTTTTACTTATATTGCCTATTGATGCTGCCTTGTTGGTTAGAGATTAGATCATGGCGGGGTTTCTTTATTTATACTGTCCTGTTTTAATGGAATGACAGTAGGGTAAGTGTGAGGTTTGGTGCACCACAGATCCGGCTTCAACCCCCAGTGACCTACTTTGCCACTGCCCGTTCCAAGGCGGTAGTCCTATTGTCAACCCTTTTGTGTTTGTGATGTCGTTTGCATTTATTATTACTTTTGCCTTCTTGTTTGTCTGTTTGCGTGTTTGTTTCTGTGTTTTGTGGTAGACTGTCCTCCTTGAATTCTACTTTCCCTGTCAGATCTTTTTATATTTATTTAGCATACTCTGACGCTGAGGACGTAAATATAATAAGTTGACAGGCTATTATAGTGTGTCAGGTTATCCAGAGGTTGAAGACTACAATCCTTTGCAGGATGGGTTCCAAGTTTGTATATGTAGCAGTGAACAATACACTTGTCATTGATAAATATAATTTGGTTATGCTCCATGGACCGAATGAAATATATGGATATGAAATCGACACGTCGAAAGTTGTTCTTGGTGTTTTAACCAAATATCACAATAGTGGTTCATGTTCTTATACTTGGTATAAAAATGGTAAAAATGGTGGAAATCTTGCTTCGGAAGTAAATGCTTAATATGATATCTGTGTGATCTCCTGGTGAATACAGAGTGTCAGTTGATAACACGCACTATTTTCTTTAGGCACCAGTGAACTTGACCTTAAATCCAGTGGCAGTTGACGTTCAGGACATTGAAGTATCACCAACTGTATTGTTGATATATTAATGTTCAGTATTTAGTGGTGTACAAATCAAGATATGTTTAAGTCGTTAAAACATTCATTTTACAAATAAAAACGGGTGTCAGACGTGTGGGTGAGGGATAGTATGTCAACATTAAGGATTAGTTTTATATCCGTTGTACTTGTACTAATTTATATTTTTGTTTACATAGTAAGTTAAGCATGTTTACCCAAGATTACATAAAGTGTCATGTCATTAGTCTCTACTCATAAGGCATTAGTCATTAGTCACAAGTCACAAATTATAAGTCACAAGTCATTAGTTACAAGTCACTAGTCATTAATCACTAGTCATTAGTCGCAAGTCATTACTAATAAGTCATTAGTCACAAGTGACTAGTCACAGGTTATTAGTCATTAGTCATAAGTCACAGGTCATTAGTCACAAGAAGCCTATGTGTAATTATGTGTATATTCAATTCAATTCAATTCAATATTTTGTCTGGCATAATAATTACATGTTTATTGCCATTGCCGCAACAAGGCGATATACAATACAAAATATTCTAGAGAAAAATACAAACGAACGTTTGTTCCTTATGTATGTTTATATTAGAATGGTAGTGTTCATACTTTAACAGTACACATAGCCAAAATACAGGTCAGATTTAGCATAACACAACTTGTTTATATCGTAAATGGTTGTCAAGGCAGGACTTTAAGTCTAACTCGTAAAAAAGAAACTGCTAAGTGAAATCAAAATAAACGATAGAGTCTTATATTGCTCAATTGATGAATGTATGAATCTATATTCGCTATCGGAGTTTGACCCCACGACCTTATGTTTCAGAGGCGACCGCACTGGACCACTACCACCCCATATATTGGCCATAATTTATCAGTGAAATCAAATCTTCTTCATATGAAGCATACATTTTAAGACTGATGGCTTCATTTATTATATATAATTATTGATGTACATGTATATAAGCCCAAGCAAAACATTGAGTCAAAAGGACAATTAAAAAATGTATTGTTACCACATTAGTCTTACAAGGTATGCTTAAAGCTACAGAGTCTCTATATCAATCGATTTCTTCTTTGTAGGCGTGTCTTTATTTGTAACTCCATGTTCACCAGCTCATGTCGAAATGGGGTATTTAAGCGAGAAAATATAACGCAGGACTTCATTTATTGTATAGACATCGACCATTGCACATCGTACCTGTACACAGGTAACATTATGATTTACAGAAGAAAAACAAAGTCGCCTCTTTCGGGACTCGAACACACGATATTCTGATTTTAAGTCAGGTGCTCTATCCACTGAGCTATAACGCTTCTTGAGAAAATGGTATACTAACTACCATTTATTAAGAGGCAAAATAACGTAACCTATCTGAACGCAACTCAAGATGAATCAATAAATATATAGTCCATCTTTTCAAACGTGTAAATTAACATTGCCTGGTGTAATGTTACATGTTATCAATATGAAACTAATATTCCGCCTCAATACACCCATATCTCGACTGGTTATTTAGCGCTTGATGAGTTTGTGTGTGCGCTAGTTGTTACGTAATGCCTTTTTAGTGTTAAAAATTCTACAATATATCAATCAATAGCCGTGGTCTTGTGGATAAACGTACATCATACAAGCGCAACATCTTTGGTTCAAATCCCCTTCCAGGCAATTACTTTTTTTATCACATATATATTCTGAAGCCGTATATTTATCGATGTTACCTGTGCGAAGGCTAAATAAAATGTGATATTTTACGCATCGATTTCTGCTTATATACCGACTTTTGGGGTGTTCGTCGATTTGAAACTACTTCACGCGTGACACATTCATATTCATGTGTTATTACCAGTTAAAATAGAGACTGTAGCTTTAAGGCTCCAATAAATAAAATGCTAGATTTTATTCTCTGTTGGTCCTTCTTTGTGGGACGCTCCTCAGTTGTATTGCTTCGCTTATTCAATAGGTTCATAAAGCCAAGCCATATTGATTACAATTACCATCATTCGTTTGGGAGAAGCTGTGCTTCACAACTTACAAAATAACTCCGTAAATTAGATATGCAAACACTCGTGAAACAGATATAAATCTAAATGCATTTAAACATAATTGGTATATAGTCTGATGTGACCTATATTTAGTAAAACAAATTACGGAAAACAAGATATACAGCTTCTGTTCACATTTTGATAAATTGGACGGACTTCCAAATTAAAGCAATTTGTAATTTATTAGGACCTAGTCATACTTTTGTCAGAGGTCCGAGGTGAAACATAAATCTTCAAACTGTATACAACTGAGATGGTTATGTTTCCCGAGCAACTTCTTATGGGGTCTATGTTTTTCAGCTTATTAATTTTTTCTAGAGTTTGTGGTCGAGTTAATGACTTTAATAATCTTTGTAACTCAATAGCTACTCTATCACGGATACCGTTAACACATACTTCGAGAAACCTTTGCGAAATTGTATGGCAAATTGACTTCTTTGGTGACATTATTTACAAACTTCGTAAGACCTTAGGTCATAATCACTTGCATACGGTCTTTATCAAACATGTTTAAAGGTTATCAAATAAGTTTATGACCCATTTACAGTTCGCCACTATGCTTTCTTCTTTGATAGTGCTATGATCTGACATCGTGGGGACCCAGTGATGACGTTTAGCTAAATCCCGAAAAGACGGTAACGTTTAATGTTTGTCTTCAATCTTGCCTTTTTGTTCTCTTAATGGTTTGTTCTCTTATTGCTCGGCTTTCTGCCAAAGTATTGATTACTTGCATAGTGGCTGTCTATGTTTTATAATATTCACATAAACACGATCATCTAATAAGTATGTGTAGTATTGCTTATTAAAATGCATTATTTATTTAAGAATATAACCTGTCGAGGATGACTTTAAACTTCACCAAATTCCTTACAAAGCACGTTTTATCGCTAATTCTAGTTCATGTACCACGACCAATATATCAAAACTGTTGACTTACTGACTTTCCGCGATTAAAGAACATATTGTAAAATATTGCGGAAAGGCCTTCGAGAACTCAGGAATCAATCTGTTTTGGTCTATCAAAAACTCTGGAGAAGTTCTTGACAAACTACGGTGTAAGCATTTTCATGCCTCTTCTCTAAGCACCTACGACTTTTCTACACTGTATACTACACTACCACATCACCTTATTAAAGAAAAATTGCTTCAGCTTATTCAGAAGACATTTGTTAGAGAAGGTACAACTTTTCTAGCTTGTAATAATGTCTGGGCTTTCTTTACTTACGCCCCCATTGATAAGTATAATATGTGGACTTGTACTGATGTTTGTAGAGCCTTATCTTTTCTTCTGGATAACATCTTTATAAGATACGGTAAAACTATTTACCGCCAGGTTGTTGGTATTCCTATGGGTACTAACTGTGCGCCACTTGTTGCAGATTTGTTTTTGTACTGCTATGAAAGAGATTTTATGTTGAGTTTGTCACCTGCTAGCCATGGTGAAATTATTGATGCCTTTAATAATACTTCTCGGTATCTTGATGACATACTCAATATTGATAATCCGTTCTTTGCTCATATGGTTACTTACATTTATCCACCAGAGCTCACGTTGAATAAAGCCAACAGTTCGGATACTGTAGCAGCATTTCTCGATCTTCATCTCTCGATTTCAAATGATTGTATTCATACTAAAATCTATGATAAGAGAGATGATTTCAATTTTAATATCGTTAACTATCCACACCTGGATGGAGATGTACCTCGTGCTACCTCATATGGGGTGTATATCTCCCAGCTCATTCGATTTGCTAGAGCGTGTAATGATGTTATAGACTTCAATGATCGTAATCAAGTTATTACAAGTAAACGTCTTCAGCAGGGTTTTCGTTATCACAAACTACGTAGATCTTTCTCTAAATTCTACCGCCGCAACGAGGGCCTGCTGGAAAAGTACAACACCAACCTTAAAACACTTCTGCGAATAGGCATATCACAACCCTCATTTTATGGAGATGTGGTCTATAAACGTCGAAAGTTAAAGGGGTCTGACGGGTTTCCTGACCGCTTTACAAATTTAATCAGGAAGTTCGTCAGAAAAGGATATAACCCCTTGGTTTTACAGCGCACTGCATGTTTAGTGATTGACCCCTCTACAGTCAGTCATTACGCTTCACTTTTCACTTGTGCGATGACTGGACTACCTCTTGGGTCTCTATGATTGTACCTACTGAAACCCCAACTAAGGGAGGTGGGTGCATGAGCTTTCGTCCCTCGGGTTTTCTGGTCGTACCCTAGATTGGTCTTCTCTTTAGCTGCAACTACTATGGTTGTTCAGTACGATTCTGGATACATCCTGAGATATTTAATAATTTGTATGTATATCTTTAGTTGGTTTCTCTAGATGTGGACTTTATTGTTAGAGATTTCCGTTTGATGGGATTTAGTTTTGTTTACACTGTCTTGTCTATTTGGGCGCTGAAGACAGGATAATAGCGAGGATTGTGCGCATATAAAATCGATTCAAGCTAACCAGTAGGTCTTATTGCCTACTGACCGTTCCAAGTCGGTAACCCTGTCTTCACCACCCTTTCTGTTGTTTTTTGTCTCTTTCATTGTAGTTTCAAGTCCTTGTTTGCAGTACAGTGCGGACCTACGATGCCATTGCGTTCGGACGCTATGGTTTCTATAGGACCCTATATATCATTTTATATACACTGTCCCGTTTGGCAAGAGTGAAGTCTGGTGCACCCTAGAACCTGGTTTAACCCCCTCAGCGGCTTTTCCGCCTCTGACCGTTTCAAGGCGGTAGCTTTATTGCCAACCCGTTTTTGTTTGTGATGTCACACGCCTTGCTTCTTGTCTACATTTATAAAACTAAGTATTTAAGCCAAATCCAACCGAAACATGAGCATATGATACACTCTTAATGTTCGTTCTGTTTGCATAGTATGTTGCATTCATTTTAGAAAGAGTTGCGCAAGACAACTAGTAAAACCTATAAATTACAACGACCAAGTAAGCTATTTGCCAGCAAGGTTCTTTTTGACATCTTGTTAGATTTACTGGCCGAAAGCCAATTGAGCTTATGGGATGACATGTTGATCGTCCGTCTTCGTTCGTTAATTCTTACTTGCGGGCAATCTAACCTCTCCATTTTCCATCCGATATTTACCAAACGTAAAGAGTACTTATAGATTAATAAAATCTCAAACACTTCAACCAGACAGATTTAACCGCTAATACCCGGGTTACGTTCCTTGGATTATGGAAAATTGTATAATTTGGCCTTGATACAACATCATCTGAAGCAAACGTTCACAGAATGTGTATATATACTAATGCGATCTTGGACGACTTCTTCAAGCAGGTATATTCGATTGTATCAAGGTGAGCTATCTGCACTTGAATCTTCGAAAATGACTTTGTTACCACCATATCACATCCATGGTTCATCCAATCCATTCCATAATAATAAATTATCAGGCAAGTTGTTGATTCGTCTATATCCAATTTTATTAGAAAGAGTTAAATGTCTTAAGTTAGAAAAAATACATAGTTTGATATCCTTACCGCTACAGTACTTCTATTTTTCGCCCTATCTTAACAAAATAAGTACAGACTGTAATAATAATAATAATAATAATATCTTTATTTCAAGAAGATAACATATTTGGCTACAAGCCAGTCTAACATATGGTCCTCCGACAAAATATAATATATTTACAGTTTATACAAACATGATTAAAACAATGGTACAAAAAGAATAAAATGAATAAAATATGTCTAGAAACTTCATGATTTTTCTAAAAAGGTGGTATCTGAGATACATTGATTAAGACTGATTCAACCTTTAGGTGATGTGTATATAATATAAAACTAATGTTTAAAATGCATTAATTGTATATGTTTTTAACAATATAAATATTATAATTTTAAGAATTACATTTTAAAACTTAAAAAATTACGTACATATTATCAAGTAAGTGAATTTTTTACATATGCATATACTGTGATTGACGTAGGTAATAAGTTGATAATCAAGTTGTCAAATTGCATATATAACAAATCATTTGAACAACACAATAAATACTGCTGTAAGATGATCATAACAACTAAAAGTGATGGTATGTTGATTTGAATATGCAAGTGATCTTGAGACATGTTTTCTGATTGAAATACCATACCTTAAAAAAAAAGTTTAATAGTATTAGTAACAAACACGAAAGGGCCATTGCATTCTACTTAGTGTTGATTAAACCACCAGCCTAACTGTAGTATGTGTATGTTAGATTTAGCCTAAGACCTGTGCATTATAATTATATATTGGACAAGATCTTCAACCTTGTATAGCTGATGGTATTGAAGGGAGTTATCTGCCCGTGAAATGCAAAAACAATGGCATGAAATGGCCTTGTTACCAATATAACACTTCCATTTGTTTTAAGATGTTAAGACTTTAACAAAGCTTTCAAAGAATGTGTGAAATAACAAGACATTTTTTTGTTAGACTGAAAAACTCTTATTGAATTTATACTGATGTGTATATCACATTATTGAATTTGTACTGATGTGTATATCACATTTCTTCTTCTGATAACTTTAAATTTCTGAGGGAAGGAAAAGTGATAATTCCTACTATGAAATAATTTCCACTTTGGAACTTCATGTACTTCATATTCTTCGTCTGTTGTAGTACAAAATAATCGGCGCTCTAAGCATTGTTGCGAATGACTTAACATGTAGTTCTCATGGTTATGCAATCTTCATGTTATCTATTTGCTTGATTTGTTTCGATGATAAACATTGTATTCCTTGTTTCCCAATGATTGTAAATGAGTTGGGACTGACTATAAAATGTCACGGAAATTGAATCTCATAATATCAAAGAGATTTCAGCAGTTTTTCATTAAGTTGTTAAACTTCAGTTAACTATTGGCATCCTTCAGTGTCACTAAACTAGTTTCTTCTCGACAGTATGTATTTTTTTATTTGTTTTTGTGTGAATCTTTATGTATCTCTGACCTCATTTTTTTATGGAATTTAAGTTATTACTATTTACAACTCTGATGATCTTGTGTTTATCTAGCTTCGTTTAACGCACTTCATGGTAAATTTGCCATTTACTACCAGCGTTTAAAACCGCATGAATGTCGAAAAAAGGCGACTTAATTCTTATATTTACATTAATTCCATCACTTTAGTACTGTCAACTTGTCAAATGAAAAAGTGCTGATTCTTACGAATGGTGGGAGGTATAGAGTACTGGTTCTATCCGGCAAAAATGAGATGGTCTACCTTTACCACAAAAAAATTGACTGTCTTATATAGCCTAACATGTGTTAGAAATTAAATATAGCACCATTCAAACAATCAAACCAATAATAGCGTATCTCGGGAGAATGATAATGATAAAAAGTACTAGAGAGAAAACTACCATTAGTTTATTTTCTGACAGTGTAATAGCCATTTTCTATTGATGCATGCACAGTAGGCCCGCCTTTCTATTGAGACACAATGTATGCATGTGCAGTAAAGAAAAATGAAGTTAATTCCAAATTACATGCTTTTGTTTTTCAACATAAAACATCAAGTGAATGTAAATATAATACTATTCTTTATTTATCTGTCTTCTTTTTGTACATGTAGCAAGAAGTCCGCCACCCATCTCTGTAGAGGTACAATATCTGAAGAATTTTGCCAACATATGTCGGAAATTCTATGATTTGACAGCGTTCTACTATAACTTTTCTGGTAAGTATGTCTACATGTCATAAGTCTAACATTCCATGGTTTGAGCATGTATAACAACAGTCTTTCTGATAAGTATGTCTAAATGGAGCAAGTCTGACATTCCATGATTTGACCATGTCCAACTAGAGCCTTTCTGGTAAGTATGTCTACATGTCATAAGTCTGACATTCCATGATTTGACGGTGTCCAACTACAGCTTTTATTGTATGTATACATGTCACAAATCAGACATTCCATGATTTGACCATGTCTAACTACAGCCTTTCTGATAAGTATG
Organism: Cyrtodaria siliqua; assembly: GCA_037043455.1. Lineage (NCBI taxonomy): Eukaryota > Metazoa > Mollusca > Bivalvia > Adapedonta > Hiatellidae > Cyrtodaria > Cyrtodaria siliqua. The sequence goes on from JAWPHD010000322.1 coordinate 397,543, forward strand.
TCTACATGTCATAAGTCTGACATTCCATAATTTCACTATGTCCAACTACAGCCTTTCTGGTATGTATATGTACATAAGCATGACATTCCATGATTTGACTGTGTCAAACTACAGCCTTTCTGGTAACTATGTCTACATAAGTCTGACATTCCATGATTTGACCGTGTCCAACAACAGTCTTTCTGATAAGTACGTCTATATGTCACAAGTCTGACATTTCATGATTTGACCATTTCCAAATACAGCCTTTCTGATAAGTATGTCTACATGTCTGTCAAAAATCTGACATTCCATCATTTCACTATGTCCAGCTACAGCCTTTCTGGTATGTATGTCTACATAACTCTGACTTTCCATGATTTGACCATGTCCACCTACAGCCTATCTGGTAAGTATGTCTACATAAGTCTGACATTCGATGGTTCGACCGTGTCAAACTACAACCTTTCTGGTAAGCATGTCTACATAAGTCTGACATTCCATGATTTGACGCTGTTCAGCTACAGCCTTTCTTGTATGTCTACATCTCACAAATCTGACATTCCATGATTTGACCATGTCCAACTACAGCCTTTCTGATAATTATGTCTACATGTCATAAGTCTGACATTCCATGACTTCAATAAGTTCAACTACAGCCTTTCTGCAATGTATGTCTACATAAGTCTGACATTCCATGATTTGACCATGTCCAACAACAGCCTTTCTGGTTAGTATGTCAACATAAGTCTGAAATTCCATGATTTAACCGTGTCCAACTACAGCCTTTCTGGTAAGTATGTCTACATAAGTCTGACTTTACATGAGTTGATCGTGTCCAGCTACATCCTTTCTGGTAAGTCTGTCTACATAAGTCTGCCATTCCGTGATTTGACCGTGTCCAACAACAGTCTTTCTGATAAGTATGTCTACATGTCAGATTCCTGATATTCCATTATTTGATCATGTCCAACTACAGCCTTCTGGTAAGTATGTCTATATGTCACAAGTCTGACACTCCATGATTGGACCATGTTCAACTACAGCCTTTCTGATAAGTATGTCTACATGTCATAAGTCTAACATTTCATCATTTCACTATGTCCAACAATAGTCTTTCTGGTATGTATGTCTACATAATTCTGACATTCCATGATTTTACCATGTCCAACTACAGCCTTCTCGTAAGTATGTCTACATAAGTCTGACATTACATGGTTTGATCGTGTCCAACTACAGCCTTCCTGGTATGTCTACATGTCATAAGTCTGACATTCCATGATTTGACAGTGTCAAACTACAACCTTTCAGGTAAGTATGTCTACATTAGACTGACATTCCATAATTTGACCGTGTCCAACTACAGCCTTTCTGGTAAGTATGTTTACATGTCATAAGTCTGTCATTCCATGATTTGACTGTGTCAAACTAAAGCCTTTCTGATAAATATGTCTACATGTCATAAGTCTGACATTCCATGATTTCACTATGTCCAACTACAGCCTTTCTGGTATGTATTTTTACACAAGTCTTACATTCCACGATTTGACCATGTCCAACTACAGCCTTTCTGATAAGTATGTCTACATGTCATAAGTCTGACATTCTATCATTTCACTATGTCCAGCTACAGACTTTCTGGTATGTATGTCTACATAAGTTTGACTTTCCATGATTTAACCATGTCCACCTACAGCTTTTCTGGTATGTATGTCTACATAAGTATGACATTCGATGGTGCGACCGTGTTCAACTACAGCCTTTCTGGTAAGTATGTCTACATAAGTCTGACATTCCATGATTTGACGCTGTCCAGCTACAGCCTTTCTTGTATGTCTACATGTCACAAACCTGACATTCCATGATTTGACCATGTCCAACTACAGCCTTTCTGATAATTATGTCTACATGTCATAAGTCTGACATTCCATGACTTCAATATGTCCAACCACAGCCTTTCTGCAATGTATGTCTACATAAGTCGGACATTCCTTGATTCGACTATGTCCAAATACAGCCTTTCTGGTAAGTATGTCAACATAAGTCGGACATTCCATGATTTGACCGTGTTCAACTACAGCCTTTCTGGTAAGTATGTCTACATTAGTCAGACTTTCCATGATTTGATCGTGTACAACTACATCCTTTCTGGTAAGTATGTCTACATAAATCTGACATTACATGATTTGACCGTGTCCAACAACAGTCTTTCTGATAAGTATGTCTACATGTCAGAATTCTGATATTCCATGATTTGATCATGTCCAACTACAACCTTCTGGTAAGTATGTCTATATGTCACAAGTCTGACATTCCATGATTTGACCATGTCCAACTACAGCCTTTCTGATACGTATGTCTACATGTCATAAGTCTAACGTTCCATCATTTCACTATGTCCAACTACAGCCTTTTTGGTATGTATGTCTACATAATTCTGACATTCCATGATTTGACCATGTCCAACTACAGCCTTTCTGGTAAGTATGTCTACATAAATCTGACATTCCCTGGTTTGACCGTGTCCAACTACTGGCTTTCTGGTATGTCTACATGTCATAAGTCTGACATTCCATGATATGACTGTGTCAAACTATAGCCTTTCTGGTAAGTATGTCTACATTAGTCGGACCTTCCATGATTTGACCGTGTCCAACTACAGCCTTTCTGGTAAGTATGTCTACATGTCATAAGTCTGTCATTTCATGATTTGACTGTGTCAAACTACAGCCTTTCTGGTAAGTATGTCTACATAAGTCTGGCATCCCATGATTTGACCGTGTCCAACTACAGCCTTTCTGGTAAGTATGTCTAAATTGTATAAGTCTGTCAATCCATGATTTGACCGTTTCCAACTACCGCCTTTCTGGTAAGTATGTCTACATTAGTCTGACATTCCATGATTTGACCGTGTCCAATTACAGTCTTTCTGGTAAGTATGCCTATATGTCACAAGAAATATAAAAAGATCGGACAGGGAAAGTAGCATTCAAGGAGGACAGTAAACCACAAAACACAGAAACAAACACGCAAACAGACAAACAAGAAGGCAAAAGCAATAATAAATGCAAACGACATCACAAACACAAAAAGGGTTGACAATAGGGCTACCGCCTTAGAACGGTCAGTGGCAAAGTAGGCCACTGGGGGTTGAAACCGGTTCTAGAGTGCACCAAACCTCACACTTACCCTACTGTCATCCCATTAAAACAGGACAGTGTAAATAAAGAAATCCCCGCCATGATCTAATCTCTAACCAACAAGGCAGCATCAATAGGCAATATAAGTAAAACACAAATATGCTCGTGTAAATATAATACAAAAAACAATAGCATAGAAAGCCACAATGAAGGTACTCAGTGACTTTGTAGAAGCCAGAGCAGTAAGAATTAACCATTAAGGGCACGACATGAAAGATCATGGACAAACATCAAACGCCACCGTCCCAATGGGCTTTAGGTAGGCGTCATCATAGGGTCCACAGCCCGTCCGGTCATCGTACAATTAAAGAGGAAAGCATAGTGACGAACTGTAAAAGGGTCCACCACCAAGCATGCAGTACGTTGCAAAATGATAGGGTCATAACCTCTTTTGATAAACTTTTTAACAAGTTTAACAAAGATAGTATGAAAGTGATCATGACCTAGAATCTTACGAAGTTTATAAATCACATCACCATAGAAGTCAGGTTGTGATAGTCCTTGTCTGACATTCCATGATTTGACCATGTCCAATTACAGCCTTTATGATAAGTATGTCTACATGTCATAAGTTTAACATTGCATCGTTTCACTATGTCCAATTACAGCATTTCTGGTATGTTTGTATACATAAGTCTGAAATTCCTTGATTTGACCATGTCCAACTACAGCCTTTTTGGTAAGTATGTCTACATAAGTCTGACCTTCCATGGTTTGACCGTGTCCAACTACAACCTTTCTGGTATGTCAACATGTCATAAGTCTGACATTCCATGATATGACTGTGTCAAACTACAGCCTTTCTGGTAAGTATGACTACATTAGTCTGACATTCCATGATTTTACCTTGTCCAACTACAGCCTTTCTGGTAAGTATGTCTACATGTCATACGTCTGACATTTCATAATTTGACTGTGTCAAAATACAGCCTTTCTGGTAAGTATGTCTACATAATCGGACATTCCATGATTTGACCGTGTCCAACTAGAGCCTTTTTGATAAGTCTGTCTACATAAGTCTGACATTCCATCATTTCACTATGTCCAACTACAGCCTTTCTAGTATGTATATCTACATAAGTATGACATTCCATGATTTGACTGTGTCAAACTACAGCCTTGCTGGTAACTATGTCTACATAAGTCTGACATTCCATAATTTGACTGTGTACAGCTACAAACTTTCTGGTATGTATGACTACATCTCGTAAGTCCAGAATTCCATAATTTGACGGTGTCCAACTACAGCCTTTCTGGTAAGTATGTCTACATATGTCTCGACATTCCATGATTTGACTGTGTCAAACTACAGCCTTTCTTGTAAGTATGTCTACAAGTCATGAGTCAGGAATCCCATAATTTGACTGTGTCCAACAACACTCTTTTTGGTAGTATGTCTAGATGACATATGTCAGACATGCCATGATTTGACCATGTCCAACTACAGCCTTTATTGCATGTCTACAAGTCACAAGCCTGACATTCCATGATTTCACTATGTCCAACTACAGCCTCTCTGGTATATATGTCTACATAAGTATGACATTCCATGATTTGACAGTGTCCAACTACAGCCTTTCTAATAAGTATGTTTACATGTCATAATTATGACATTCCATGATTTGACTGCGTCAAACTACAGCCTTTCTGGTAAATATGTCTACATGTCATAAGTCTAATATTCTGTGATTTGACGGTGTCCAACTACAGCCGTTCTGGTAAATATGTCTACATATCATAAGTCTGACATTCCATGATTACACTATGTCTAACTACAGCCTTTCTGGTATGTATGTCTACATAAGTCTGACATTCCATGATTTGACCATGTCCTACTACAGCCTTTCTGGTAAGTATGTCTACATATTTCTGTCATTCCATGATTTGACCGTGTCCAACAACAGTATTTCTGATAAGTATGTCTACATGTCACAAGTCTGACATTCCATGATTTGACCATGTCCAACTACAGCCTTTCTGATAAGTATATCTACATGTCATAAGTCTGACATTCCATCATTTCACTATGTGCAACTACATCCTTTCTGGTATGTATGTCTACATAAGTATGACTTTCCATGATTTGACCATGTCAAACTACAGCCTTTGTGGTATGTATGGCTACATAAGTCTGACATTCCATGATTTGACTATGTCCAACTACAGCCTTTCTGATAAGTATGTTAACATGTCAGAAGTCTGACATTCAATGATTTGACTGTGACAAACTACAGCCTTTCTGGTAAGTACGTCTACATTAGTCTGACATTCCATGATTTGACTGTGTCCTACTACAGCCTTTCTGGTAAGTATGTATACATGTCATAAATCTGACATTCCATGATTTGACTGTGTCAAACTACAGACTTTCTGGTAAGTATGTCTATATAAGTCAGACATTCCATGTTTTGATATTGTCCAGCTACAGCCTTTCTGATAAGTATGTCTACATGCCATAAGTCTTACATTCCATGATTTGACTGTGTCAAACTACAGCCTTTCTGGTAAGTATGTCTACATGTCATAAGTCTGGAATTTCATAATTTGACTGTGTCCAACAGCAGTCTTTCTGGTAAGTATCTCTACATGACATATGTTTGACATTCCATGATTTCACCATGTCCAACTACAGCCTTTAGTGTTAAACTGACTTTCTATGATTTCACTATGTCCAACTACAGCCTTTTAGGGTATGTATTTCTACATAAGTCTGGCATTCCATGATCATGATTTGGCAGTGTCCAAATACAGCATTTCTGGTAAGTATGTCTGCATGACATAAGTCTGACATTCCATGATTTGACTGCATCAAACTACAGCCTTTCTGGTATGTATGCCTACATGTCATAAGACTAATATTCTGTGATTTGACGGTGTCCAACTACAGCCTTTCTTGTAAGTATGTCTGCATGTCATAAATCTGACATTTCAGGATTTGACCGTTCCAACTACAGCCGTTCTGGTAATTGTGTCTACATGTCATAAATCTGACATTCCATGATTTGACTGTGTCAGACTACAGTCTTTCTGGTAAGTATGTCTACATTAGTATGACATTCCATGATTTGACCGTGTCCAACTACAGCCTTTCTGGTAAGTATGTCTACCTGTCATAAGTCTGACATTCCATGATTTGACTGTGTCAAACTACAACCTTTCTGGTAAGTATGTCTACATAAGTCTGACATTCTATGATTTGACCGTGTCTAACTACAGCATTTCTGGTATGTGTGTCTACATGTCATAAGTCTGACATTCCATGATTTGACCATGTCCAACTACAGCCTTTCTGATAAGTATATCTACATGTCATAAGTCTGACATTCCATCATTTCACTATGTGCAACTACATCTTTTCTAGTATGTATGTCTACATAAGTATGACTTTCCATGATTTGACCATGTCAAACTACAGCCTTTGTGGTATGTATGGCTACATAAGTCTGACATTCCATGATTTGACTATGTCCAACTACAGCCTTTCTGATAAGTATGTTAACATGTCAGAAGTCTGACATTCCATGATTTGACTGTGTCAAACTACAGACTTTCTGGTAAGTACGTCTACATTAGTCAGACATTCCATGTTTTGATATTGTCCAGCTACAGCCTTTCTGATAAGTATGTCTACATGCCATAAGTCTTACATTCCATGATTTGACTGTGTCAAACTACAGCCTTTCTGGTAAGTATGTCTACATGTCATAAGTCTGGAATTTCATAATTTGACTGTGTCCAACAGCAGTCTTTCTGGTAAGTATCTCTACATGACATATGTTTGACATTCCATGATTTCACCATGTCCAACTACAGCCTTTAGTGTTAAACTGACTTTCTATGATTTCACTATGTCCAACTACAGCCTTTTAGGGTATGTATTTCTACATAAGTCTGGCATTCCATGATCATGATTTGGCAGTGTCCAAATACAGCATTTCTGGTAAGTATGTCTACATGACATAAGTCTGACATTCCATGATTTGACTGCATCAAACTACAGCCTTTCTGGTATGTATGCCTACATGTCATAAGACTAATATTCTGTGATTTGACGGTGTCCAACTACAGCCTTTCTTGTAAGTATGTCTGCATGTCATAAATCTGACATTTCAGGATTTGACCGTTCCAACTACAGCCGTTCTGGTAATTGTGTCTACATGTCATAAATCTGACATTCCATGATTTGACTGTGTCAAACTACAGTCTTTCTGGTAAGTATGTCTACATTAGTATGACATTCCATGATTTGACCGTGTCCAACTACAGCCTTTCTGGTAAGTATGTCTACCTGTCATAAGTCTGACATTCCATGATTTGACTGTGTCAAACTACAACCTTTCTGGTAAGTATGTCTACATAAGTCTGACATTCTATGATTTGACCGTGTCCAACTACAGCATTTCTGGTATGTGTGTCTACATGTCATAAGTCTGACATTCCATGATTTGACTGTTTCGAACTACAGCCTTTCTGGTATGTATGTATGTCTACAATTCATAAGTCTGGAAGTCTGGAAGTCATGATTTGACTGTGTCCAACTACAGCTTTTAATTATTTCTACATTATTTAGTCTGAATTCTACTATTTAAAAGTGATCAACAACAGTCTTTCTGATAATTATATCCGCTTTTCATGAATCTGTAATTCCAAGATAATTCTGTCTACATTTCATAACTGTTTTGATCGCGTTACTTATGGTCTTATGCGGGTAAAGTAACACCATTTATAGTTTCGATGGTTCACTATGTTATACCTGAATAAAGTCACATTAAGGCATGCTTTTTCACGTTATGTGACACGAGTTATATGATTAATAGAATCTTACATTCATACTAATGTGTTAATGAACTTATTCAACCGCTTGGCAAGCGGTTTCATCATTTCGATTTTGCAATCTTGTTTAATAACTGTAATACCATAATAAATGAGCAATTATGTGAGATCTTCTATTTATTTCATATAGTATACATCATTTATGAATCATATAAATACACCTGAATCTCAACATCTTTATGTAGCTTCCTATATGTATCATTGCCGTATGACGACGTTGCATGTTTTGTATGATGACGTCGTTTGTTGTTTCGTGCTTCTCCGTACCCTACAGAGCAACGGAAATGCCTCATCGATTTACATACAAAAAATGGTAAACCAAGGTATGGATAAAGTTAAAGCACTCTATAAGGTTTCTCTCTTGCTATAAAGGATATTGAATTTCTTTCCCTCTAAGATTTAGCTTTTCCCGTATTGTTTTCTGGCCATATGCATAGACCATAACACATTATAGAGGAGGAATACAGTATATAGTGGACCATAATACAATTATGTAAAGGATCTCTATATAAGCATTTTTCCTTTTCATTCCAATCCATTTATTATTGTATGTAACATTTGTATAGTATGTTATCTCTGAAATAAAACATGTTTAAACCAATACAATTAAAATTCACTACTTAGGCCAAATTAACATCATACACAGGTGACCTCTTGACTGTGCTTGGAAAAGTACAGTTGAACTGTTCATACAGGGATAGGTCAATTGAAACTAAATTCTATGTAGTAGAGAGTTCTGCACCCCTCTCTTGAGCCTCAAATCATCTTTAGATTTAGATCTGATACAGTTCACTCACTCAATTGAGACCGATTCCCATCCTACTGACCCTGGTCTAGATAAGCCACAGTGCTCAATGAATACAAAGAGATATTCAAAGGGATTGGTTTGCTCCCAGGAGGAACAAGTACTTTACATTGAAAGGAAAATGCAATCCCCGTGGTGTTCCCCGTAAGGAAAGTTCATTTTGGGCTGCAAGACAAATTGAAGTCTGAGTTGGATTCAATGGAATCCAAGGACAATATTTGCAAGGTTACGGAGCCGAAGAGTTGGGTTAACTCGTTAGTTTGCGTTGAAAAACCCAACGGGAAGTTAAGGGTATGTTTAGACCCAAAAGCGTTAAATGACAGCATACGCAGGCCTCACTATCCCATGCGCTCCGTAGACGACATTACGTCAAAATTAGCTGGTGCAAAGTACTTTAGTGTACGTGGCGCGACCCAAGGCTACTTTTCAATACGAATCAGTAGTGTTATTTTTACTGGTCCTTTGGGACCAACGAGCCCAGTATAGGTGGCTTTAAAGTAGAATACCGCTGAAAGCCGGTGCTAGGTGCGTAAGAAGTGTTGCTTCTTTCATTACTTCTCATGAACAGACTCAACAAAACCTAGTCTGCTGCTTTATTCTCTGAATTGTGTTTGTTGCACTCAAAGGATCACCTTTATCAGTATTTATTGACAACGAATCCACATATTTGACGACATTTAACACTCAATTTGGCTGATATCGCTACTTGCGATTACCCATGGGTATTCCTTCGTCCCAGGACATCTTTCAGAGACAGATTGACGAAATATTCGAGGGCTTACAGGGCGTGAGCGCAATAGTGGACGATTCAATTATGTTTGGACGCACACGTTCGGAGCATGACCAAACTCTCCGAAACGTCCTAGACAAGGGCAAAGAAACCGGGTTAAAGTTTAACCCAGATAAATGTCAAATAGGATTGACGGAGGTCAAGTACTTTGGTCACGTGATCAGTGCTGACGGACTGAAACCGTGTCCTGAGAAAATTAGCGCAATTCGCAATATGAAAACACCCAGTAACCGGGCGGAACTGGAAACGTTGCTAGGCATGATAACGTATCTGACCAAATTTGCCCCAAAACTTGCCGAAATAACAGTCCCAATGCGATCTCTGTTACGCAAGAATATTGAGTTTCGCTGGGATTGCGAACAGACAGACAGACGCCTTCCACAAGGTCAAAATGGTCATTACCCAAGCTCCTGTGCTAAGTTATTATGACCCGAAAATGGTTGTACGGCTCCAAGTGGACGCCAGCTCGAAAGGTTTGGGAACGTGTTGTTTACAAGACGGCAAGTCAATAGCATGCGCCTCTAAGACATTGACGTCGACAGAAATTGGGTATGCACAAATAGAGAAGGAAATGCTAGCCATTTTGTTTGGTTGCACAGGCTTCAAACATTACATTTATGGACGGCACACAGTTGTTAAATCGGACTGTAAACCGATTGAGTCAATCATGAAAAAGCCCCTGTGTAGTGCCCAACCTAGACTGCAAGGAATGCTTCTCCATTTGCAAAATTATGACATTGAAGTAGTTCACTGCAGAGGTCAAACTATTCCGCTTGGAGATGCCCTTAGCAGGCATTACGTAACCGACACGTAACCGACACGTAACCGACACGTACCCAGGCTTGATTGAAGGACTGGACACACATGTACACACTGTACTTAAGTCTTTACCTATCAGTGACAATAAAATCAAACAAATCCAAGACGCAACACTCAATGACAATCAAATGCAGACACTGAAATTTGTCATTTTGAAAGGTTGGCCTGACAATAGGAAAGACTGCCCAAATACAATCTTAGAATTTTGGAATCACAGAGACGATTTGTCTTGTGAAAATAACATAATAATCAAAAGACAGAAAATGGTCATTCCAAACTCTATGCGACAGGAAATGAATGTTGCAGTTCACATTGGTCATTTTGGTATTGAGAAAACAACCGGACATGCAAGAGACATTATGTTCTGGCCCTCAATGACTAAACAAATTCCGACCACGTGCTAGGCTGCCCGATTTTCAACAAGCACAAAGACTCTAATGTCAAAGAACCATTACAACCCCATGATGTGCCCCCAAAGACCTTGGCAAAACTTATCATGTGATCTGTTTACATGGGATGGTCAGGAGTTCATGGTTCTAGTAGACGCCTACAGCAGGTACTTTGAAATTGTTACCCAAAACGAAAAGTATTACGATCATCAGGAAATTTAAAGTACATCTGAGTAGATTCGGTATTTGCGAGAAGTTGAAAACCGACAATGCTGCATACTTCACAAGTGACCAATTTCAGAGATTTCTCAAAGACTGGAACATTAAACATGAAACTTCTAGCCCAACACATGCAAGCTCAAATGGTCTCAGCGAAATCTATGTCAAATTGCAAAACGCATTCTGCAAAAAGCAAAAGATGACAATAGAGATCTGTATTTGCCATCATTCGCACAACTGTCAATGGGTCGGCAATTAAGGTCAATTCTCCCATCTACCAACGCACAACTTTCACCACAGACAGTCAACCCCAAAACTGCTAGAAAAAAATGAAAGAACTGCAAGTTAAATCAAAACAGTACCATGACAAAACTGCACGCACATTAACACCACTCAGAATAGGAGACCCAGTACGTGTCCAAAAACAGAAACAGAAACACTGGGAACCAGCCAAGGTTATTTCTCAACATAACGAACACTCATTCATTGTACCAACCCCGAATGGAGCAGTTTACAGGAGAAATAGGCGATTCATAAACAAGACGAACGAGAACCAAATCACTGACCGACATTCACCTGATCATATTGAATTGCCTCCTCCAATACAGTCACAACATCCAAACATAAGTCCGCCTGTGGGACCCCAAAATGTTGCAATCAATTCTCAAGAATCGGTACCAGACATTCAAAATTCCTGTACTCCGAGATCAGGTCGTGATGTCAAGCCGAATAAACTGTACTCCGGAGTTGAATGGACAAGGTGAACAACAGTACTTTTAACACCGTGGGAATATATTGACTGACCAGTGAAGCTATGTGTAAATAGCGTAGTACAGATCATTATCTCATTAGTGAATCATAGAACTGTTTTCAGCCAACAATGATTAGAACTAATAGCCTTGGACATTGCTTATAAAAACTTTAAATCAATAACATGTTTATACTCTATATGAATTTAAAATAAATATTGATGTACATGTAATGTTTACTAATTGCCTTAATGTTATATAAATTTCATTCTTACATTATTATTATCATTTCTTTCAAAACAAAGGGGATATTGTATATTGTGCTATGCTCTGCGCATGCCCATATCTTACATGTATCTTTATACTGGCACTGTCCAGGCAGTTGTTAATAAATGGTTGAACTAATAACATGTATTTGTGTCTACTGATTATACCCCACGTTTAGTGGATATCTCATTTGAGATACATCTCGAAAATATAACACATGTATTAAAATCACCGAAACACATACCAATATTTTATTAAGTTTATCAACAAGGTTTTAGTCCAATCAAGGCAGATTAAGTTTTATAAATCGCTAGCGATATTTGTTAAACGACGCCAGTTAAAATTTCAAATGAATATATGAATTAGTAAAAAATATATAATTCTTTGAAAGGTGACCGATTATAAAAGTTGGGTAGTGTAGACCTGCTTTAATGTTTTACATGGTATTCTGAGCATTTATTTATTACCAGTTTGCACGCTTAGGCGATTTTTAAAAAATAGCATGTAAGACTAACTAAATAGCCATTAACCAGTCTGTAAATCCAATCTCTCTCATTTTGAGTTAAGTAGATGATCAAAGGTTAGAATTACATTGATAAACGTAACCCTGAAATGGGTTTAGCCCAATATCTCTCATATTCAGACAAGAAAATAAACCATTAAGGGCACGACAGGAAAGATCATAGACAAACATCAAACGCCACCGTCCCAATGGCCTTTAGGTAGGCGCCATCATATGGTCCAGATCTAAATCCAGAAAAGAAGCGTTATTATCAGATATATTAGCTTTATTAAGCTGAAGTTCTTTAGGATAAATATTATCAACCATAGTTGGAAAGAAAGTGTTGTCAATGTTCAGTATGTCATCCAGATAACGAGAGGTGTCATTAAAAGCTTCAATAACATCTGTCTGGGTATCTGGTGAAAGACTCAACATGAAATCCCTTTCATAGAATCTGCGACAGGTGGTGCACAGTTCGTACCCATAGGGATATCAACAATTTGTCTATAAACGGCGGTACCATACCTGACGAAAATATTATCTAATAGGAAGATGAGTGCTTCACAAACTTCATAGCAAGTCCACATAGTATAATTGTCTAAACTGCAGTTAGTAAAAGAAAACCTTTAATATTATTACATGCCAAAAATGTAGTATTTTCTCTAGCGAATGCTTTTTGAATAAGAGAAATTAGCTTGTTCTTAATAAGATGATATGGTAAGGTTGTATATAGTGTAGAGAAGTAGTGATGTAAAACATTACCTTTATTGAAAATTGTATCAAGAACGTCTCCTGAATATTTTATAGACCAAAATAAATTAATCCCAGGGTTTTAATAAGTTTTATCACAATATAGTTTAACGTGATCTTTAACGGCAGTAAGACAGGAAGTTAAAAGTTTGGAAATGTTTGTTGTGGTGCAGGCACTAGAATTAGACTAAAACGAGCCTTATACGGATTTTTATGTAATTTAGAAATCCAGTACATGGTAGGCAGTTTATTTTTCTTATCGTTTACACCAGCCTTGTGTAGTGCACCGAGTGATATGTGCAGAAAAAACATCATCCTCAGTAGAAATAACTGGAGTATACGAATTGGTGCTGCCGAGTTCCAGAGATAAAACATTGACGTAATGTAGGCGTCAAACAGTAATTACATTATTAGCTGCTTTATCTGCAGGAACTAAAACAAATGTATTATGAAATTCCTGAATTCCCGATTTTAAATTACGAAAGGAAAACCTAGGTCTCGGAGGTACTAAAGAGGGGTTAGCATTATAAAAGTTAATATGTGTATCTATAATTTTAAGAATTGACTTTTTCCAAGTAGAAAGCGAGTTTGGGTCCGCATATTCTCTACGACACCATTTTATACTAAAATCTTCAATAAAGTGGGCGATCTGGGCACGACAGGCATTAAAATCAATAGTTGAAGGTTATCTATATTTAGGACCTTTCGAAAACAAATGCCGAATACGTTTATCAACAATATCAAAATTACGAGTGTTGACATGACCTGCTGGAGCATAGCACAATTTTGATGTGTTGCATTCACATTCCTTAGGAGTATTATGTACTATATCAAGGTCAGAAACTATTTTGTTGTAGTTAAAAATAATATTTCTATTAGGCTTTTATACTTATAACAAATTACAGGACTTTCGGAATTTCTGAAATATGTTGGGATAGAATCAACTACATGAGTATCCCGAAAAATATTAAGCATGTCAATGAAATCAATACCTTTATTAATATATAGTAGTTTTAGAAAATGCCTGACGTGATCAGACTCCTTGTCAATATGGGGTCGGAGAACATGTTGTGTGTAGCTTTGAACTATGGAAGCAGTCTTATACAAGGGATCTGTACGAATGGAAATTTTGTCGGCTTCCTCGTCGATCAACTTTAGTGAAGAAATGGACAAAGAGGTAAGCCGTGAAAGCATAGATTGCTTTCCAGATTGTTTAAAAATAGTATGTAAATCAGCGACAGGAATAAATACACGTGATTTACGTTTGATGTTACCATTACGCCTAAGACCATGAGACCTAGATTTACGCTTTCGAATAGGAAATATAGAAAAAATGTCAATATTAGGATCTTTAGAAATATTTCCTTCTTGATAAATATTGTCATTAAGTCCGAGTGGATAAGGTGTCTGTATGTATTTCATCCACTTAAGTTCTGCAATATGTCTAGCTTTTATTTTGAAGCTTTTAGTAGCATCATTATCAAAAAATATATATTCAACCGGTTGAACAGTTACGTAATTAAAATTATGACCTGACTGACGAAAGTGTTGGTACAAGTACTTTTTTAACATTTTAGGATTATTTGCATTATATTTGTGTTCACGAAATCGAACTTTTAAGGATCGACCTGTTTGTCCAACATATTGTATACCGCAACGTGGTGCATTTCAAGTCAGAACATAAATGACGTGAGTAGTACGTCAATCAACATTTGAAGCTAGACATACATTAAACAATCTACCATTAACAGTTGATTTAATGGTGGACTTGCACGATAAATAATTGCAACAACTGCATCTCTTAACATTGCACTTATAAATAGAGGGAAACACCCTGCGTCTTGAATGAACTAAATGTTTTCTGAAAGGAGACTTCTATGGTGATGTGATTTATAAACTTCGTAAGATTCTTGGTCATGATCACTTTCATACTATCTTTGTTAAACTTGTTAAAAAGTTTATCAAAAGAGGTTTTGACCCTATCATTTTGCAACGTACTGCATGCTTGGTGGTGGACCCTTTTACAGTTCGCCACTATGCTTTCCTCTTTAATTGTACGATGACCGGACAGGCTGTGGACCCTATGATGACGCGTACCTAAAGCCCATTGGGACGGTGGCGTTTGATGTTTGTCCGTGATCTTTCTTGTCGTGCCCTTAATGGTTTATTCTCTTACTGCTCTGGCTTCATTGTGGCTTTCTATGCTATTGTTTTTTGTATTATATTTACACGAGCATATTTGTGTTTTACTCATATTGCCTATTGATGCTGCCTTGTTGGTTAGAGATTCGATCATGGCGAGGATTTCTTTATTTACACTGTCCTGTTTTAATGGGATGACAGTAGGTTAAGTGTGAGGTTTGGTGCACCCTAGAACCGGTTTAAACCCCCAGTGGCCTACTTTGCTACTGACCGTTCCAAGGCGGTAGCCCTATTGTCAACCATTTTGTGTTTGTGATGTCGTTTACTTTTATTATTACTTTTGCCTTCTTGTTTGTCTGTTTCCATGTTTGTTTCTGTGTTTTGTGGTTGACTGTCCTCCTTGAATGCTTCTTTCCCTGTCCGATCTTTTTATATTTCTTTATATGGTATTTCCTCAAAACAGGTGATCCTAGAGGAGTTACGGAAACTTTTGAGCCATTATTAAAAATCCTAGTAATATTATTAGAAGGAACATGAAACGAGGTTGCCGAATGAAGATTTAAAGGTGTAAGGCGTACATATGGTTTAGTTCTAAGAAATCATGAGTTATTTTGTGGAATTTGTATCTACGACGCAGAGTGTAACCGAAGAGGTGAAAGATTTATTTTTAAAGTTTTAACTAAAAGACTCATAACTGTTTTTTATGGAGAGTAATACCATTCTGTAAAAAGCGAAATAAGGGCCAATAGGTATTTATTAGAGAAACGAAATAGAATCGTATCAAAGATCCATAAGAAATAATATTTGTAAACTTACGGACTGTTAAAAGAGGTCCAAAACTCACGTCAGTGTCTAATACAAGATACTGAGGAAAGTTAAGGAAAACCCTAATAAAATGGGCCACAATGTCGATGAGCACAAAAGAAGTTAACAAAAGCGGAGCAGATTTAAATATCTACACTGACAATACATATTGTTAATCTGAAAATAACCAGCCCATAAAATATCCGAATAGAGATACATGTACACGGTTTTATAAGATAACTCTGAACTTGGTACTTTAGTAAAACAATGAGATATTATCAATATCAGAACAATCAGTGATCAATAAAATAAAACAACTCCACATTCTTGTAGGGGGTGTAAACTTGGTGTTTATCGTTGATGCTCAACTGACTTTAGCCCTTTATAAAACTAATGTGTAGTGATAATTATATTAAAAGCTTTATTAGTAAATGTACAATTATGTATTTTCTCTTGGTGCTGTCTGATTCTAAAACACCAATATGGTTACATTTAATGTCAATTGTGGTCTAATATTTTGACTTTTTCATATAGAGATTGAGGATACTGTCCGAGTAAACCCCTTTATTTTTACCTACTTGTTATCTCAACATCTTCGCAATTTGTAACTAATGACAGGATGTGAATGTTATGAACTGGGAATAAGTTAATATGTGTAATGTATGTCTAATCGACAGATGGTGTGCCACTCGCCAAATTACAAGTCCTTCACAACTTCACCCTACAAATAAGACACCAAATTTGTTGTGTAACACACTTTCTATTAATACAACATACACAGATATAGCTTCAGTCGTTGGAATTGAATTGAACTGAATTTGGTTTTAAGGCGCACCAACATATGAAAGGTCTTATGGCGCCTGACAGAAATGAACATGCCAGTCTCATCCTCCATTTACATCGAGATAAAATATGGAGAATGGGCCTAGAACCTTCTCATCTGCAGAACTGCAGAGTAGCTGCAAATTATATTGGTAGACACTCCATTTACGCTGGATCCATGTGTATTGTTTTGCTGCCACTGCTCTAGTGATTTGAGCAAGATGGCACCTGAAACAATGCAGGGGTCATGATGGAGACCTTTAATGAGCATGAACAAAAAATGATAAAATAAACACGAATTTGGCAGGGTTCTAACCCTCTACTTACCCCTCTAACGGGATCTGCAGTGGCCCTATTCATTGCCCGGGAACCACACGGGGCCGTGCTTGGAAAAACAGGGAAAAAACGTAACATTCAGGATATACATTTTATTCTGTGTGAACTTATACAAATTATTTTGAACTACATAGCATGAATTATTTGAAGTATAGAGACTCCTATGTTTCAGCGACGCTAACCAGGTAACAAAGAAATCAAACAACTTGGGCTTCTGGTGTAAAGTACTTCATATTAAATGGACACACGGCAATCTTGATTTGTTTGAAACTGATGGCTTCCTATTAGTTTTTCTACATCACTTGCATATTTGCAATCATTAATATTCATTGTTAGAATAGTTCAAAGCAAACTGTTTTCACTAACTGCTGAATATATTGCACTAATAGTATATTTAAAGCATTGTAGAATAATGAAGACAAGTGAGAACTAAACATTTGATTTAATTATATGCAAGCAAGTTTAAATGATATTGGATTAATAAATCCAGGTGCTAATTTTAATTGATAAAACTTCAAGATTGCCGTGTATCCCTTTAGGAGTAAATGAGAAAAACTTTCAAAATTCAAAGTATTTGAATAGGTAACATGAGAAATAGGACAAAAAAGTGTAATTATGAAAGCAAAGCAGTATCAAAAATACATGTTCAAACATAAACAACAAGCAATTATATTGCAACATACTACATAACGAATTATTTTATTAGGTATTATATCACTTCTTATAAATAATGTGTGTAATTGAATTGAATTGGGATGTTAAGGTGCACCAACACATGAAAGGTTATATGGCGCCTAACAGGAATGAACATGCCAGGTTATTCCTCCATTTAAATCGAGATAAAATATGGAGAATTGGCCTAGAACCTTCAAATCTGCAGAACTGCAGAGTTGCTGCAAATTCTATTGTATATACTCCATTTACGCTGGAGCCACGTTTATTGTTTGTATGCCACTGCTCTAGTGATCTGAGCGAGATGGTACAATGCAGGGTCAGGATAAACGTTTAATGAGCATGAACAAAAAATGATAAAATGAACATGCAACTGGGAGGGTTCTACCCCTCTGCCTATCCCTCTAATTGTATCCCTCTAATTGGATCTGCAGTGGCCCTATTCTTTTCCCGGGAACCACAAGGGGAAAATAATGTATTTAAGTCTTGAGATATGCAGAGATCATGTTTAAATTCGTTGTGACCTTGATATTTGTCGTTTCTGACCTGACTATTTATATGCAACAACCTAAAAGGAAACAAACCTACACAGTTTCAAATAATTTATATAGTGTGCAGAAATTGTTTTTAGGTCATGTTTAGTGTGACCTTGAACTTCAGCCTTACGATGTATGCATCTGACCATCCCCAGTAGATCATACTTAAAATATCACAAAGGCTATGTTCAGAGACCATGTTCGATGGAATGTAATGTTTATTGTGACGATGACAATAATGAAATGTAGGTCATACAGAACGTGTCTGAATGAGACATATTGGGCTAAACGCATTACAGGGTTACGTTTATCAATGTAAGTCTAACCTTTGATCATCTACTTAACTCAAAATGAGAGAGATTGGATTTACAGACTGGCTAATGGCTATTAAGTTAGTCTTACATGCTATTTTTTAAAAATCGCCTAAGCGTGTAGACTGGTAATAAATAAATGCTCAGAATGAGAGAGATAGATTGGATTTACAGACGGATATTAAGTTATTCTTACATAAAACTTTTTGAAAATCACTGAAGCACTGATAATTTATCAAATATTCAGAATACCTGCTTGTAAAAATATTAAAGTAGATCTAGAATACACTGATATTTTTTCTCTATTTTATATGCATTTTCAACAAGATTACAAATGCAAAGAAACATTCAATGATTCATTCAAAACAATTAAATTTCCCCAACAATATTACTGGCAAATGGATACATTACATGAAAATGTTCTTGTATGATCATGTGCTTATGTTGTTTTTATCTTTTAGTTGATTTACAATTAAAAGGGACACATAGCAATCTCAGAACTAGTTATCACTCGTAAAAGGAAGTCTGTGTGTAATACTAAGGTTTAGAGTCCCTCCACAATTGTACCAAGAGAAGAATCAGTTAAAATGTGTACATTGATTACTTATACAATTTAATTTTTGCTGCACATTAATATTGGGATTTGTCGTTTATCGACATAAATCTTTTTATTGTAGTGCGGGTGTTAATTTACCTGAGTTTGTGGTCACCCTGACTACACAGAGTGTGGCCCTCCTGTTTTTTGTTAGTTTTACGATTTAGTAATATGTACCCTACACCGTATATTCAGCCTTTATCAATGGCGTCGAGTATGCAGATGGTTGTATATTAATACGGGAGATTAAAATCAAAAGTATAGCATGTATCTCGGTCATTTATAAAAAAAATTATGTACATATTGAAAGTGTACTCTGAGTATACCTTTGTTGTTATTTGATGTAAATGTGTAATAAACGTATGACCGATGTTGTAGAATTAATGTAGATTTTCATCCGTGGTTCATGGATATCAATCTTAAATGTAGGTCTATGACAGGTTCTATTAAAATATTTGTCGATTGTCGAATTTCAGCACTCGTTTACTTTGTTCAGTTCATAGGTTGTTATTAATTACGATTGCTTTAACATTTAAGTCAAGGTATGGCTGTATTGCATTATCAGATTTCAACGCGGCATGGAAAAATGATTGCTTTGTCGTGACTAGGAGCGGAGTTGAAGGCTAGCTGAGCTAGATCTATATCATCAAGGAAATAACTCATCATCTTTGTAGAAGAGGGTATAACGTTTATTTATCAATAGCCTTTTAGTGCTTATATTTCATTAATAGATCAAGTGTTGACCGAATAATTTAGGTGAAGGTCATTCGGAGATCAGTTTATAATTATATCACTGTCTGAATGATGCGGGCATGACTCACATAGCAGTATACTGTTTAGCGGAAATGCGCAGTGAAGCATTCTAACCAGGCGCCTGCTATATTACGGACATAGTCATTGGCGTGTCGGGAGCTGCGGAGGCGTGCCAGGGGTGCATTTGTGCATAGAAGAAGAAGGAGAAAACGAATTCTTTCTTTGTTGACTTTACTTTAAATTATTAATTTACATCATTATTGCAACTTAAATTAGCTTCGTGGGTAGAACAGTACTAAGCAACGTGGATTAAATCCCTTGCTCAAGGAGAAATTGCATGGCCTAGGCGATATGACAGTGTTCAAATGGATGATAGATGCATATGAAAATAAAAAGGCTTTATTTAATGTAATCTGCAAGGTGTTCATTATTTTAGCAATTTATTTCAGAAATACAGTATGCCTAAACCAGTCACAGAGCCATAATTGCCGTAAAGCTGTCCAGGGGGGCGATGACGACTCGTGACGCAGGAACTAGTTGAACCTACCAGTAAAATAGATACGGACAGCAGGAGCTGGTGGTATCTCCAGAGTTCGTGAGAAGATCGTTAAGCAACTGACGCCTGAGTTGGTGGAGTGGCTACACATTGTTACAGAAGATGCAGTGCATGTGCAAGTCGTAGTCGGAATCTGCAAGCGATACGGTTAACGGCGGATGGCAAGTTGTGGCTGAAGGAACAGATGTTGCAACGCTTACGGAAACAAGACTCGTTTATATACTTTATTATGGCTTTAAGTCAGTTGGGTTAATAATAACAAAAAATATATAATTATATAAAAAAAAAATATTTGTAAAAGTTGTTTGTAAAATATGACTACCCTGTATGATTTTTAGTTTCATTTATTTAAGGCACACACGGCGATTCTTGAATTCTTAAGAACGGACGGCGTCCCGTTAGTGTTTCAGCATGACTTCCGTTTGTCAATCATACTATTAATTATATACAAAATAAAAAAAAATAAAAAAAGGCATTTTGTTTTGCATATTACCGCAGTCTTAAATTCACTTGAGAAGTTATTAGGTCTGTGATATTACTAACTGTTGTATTGCACCAATTTTAAACATGACATAATAATAAGAAAACATTTATGCAAGCAATTTCAAAGTCCAAATGATACTGGATTAATAAATTGTGAGGCTAATTTGACTAAACAAAAAAAACAAAAACATATTGCCGTGCGTCCCTTTAATCACTTATTTATTAGAGCTATCAAAATGAGAACACTATAAAGTAAATAAAACTCTGGTGTCATTATGAGGATGATGTTAATGATAACTTGCTGCTGATAAGTACTATTATGAAAACAATTTATATAAATAATAAGCTTTTTGTCACCATGTTAATGAAATGTTGAATCAAGCCATTATGTTGGCCAATTGATGTTATCGTCGTCGTTTTGCCCTATACATTTAGCTTCTGCTGCTATTATTTACTCTCCAGGGCTGATCATGGAATTGTGGTTGTGTTGACAGTAATGGCAGTGTTTCTGCAATAGGTTCTCTTCACAAATTGCTGATAAGTACACCTCAACAGTTTTTTGTTGATTTCAGCTAATTTTAACTTGCTGACTGCCGCTGCTAATAAAACGGGTTATAATAGGTCCAGTGTTATTTGTCTAGCAATCCACTTTACAAATTTATTTGTGAACAGGGATGTTTTCATTATAGTGGCTGTTGTTTTGTATACCGGTGTGGTTGTGATGCTGCTTACTTATAATTGGTTATCTATCACTCAAACACTTTGCCTTATATTTCAGTTTGTGTCACTATCAAGTTGACAGGGCAGTCAAAAGTTCCAGTCAAAAAAGTGGGTGTACCGGGCGTGATGTTGTGGACAGGTCATAGAGGCCCAGTGTTGGTACTGTATGTAAAGTTCCATTTCTTACAGTTATACAAGTTAAACATTAATCACAAAGCAACATTTCAAACATTGCGAATGTCAAATGTATCCAAAATATTTGGTGTAGAATTTGGGAATATATCCCCAGAACTGGTTGATACATTGACAATGTATGTATAAGTGGCGTTCCATTTTCCAAGACCTTGGAAGAATTTAGATGCTTTTCATATGGTTTATTTCATGGCTATTCCATTGGTTCGACGAGTATTATTTATCCAGTCATTGTTAAACAAGGCATATCAAATGGCACCGGTATCTATTTAATTTGTGTTTGTGGGTGGGTGTAGTGCACAGGTTTATTGTCCCTCCGCCTTTTAACCGATATGACGTCATGAATGTATTATTCCGTTGGGATTGTCCCTATCCTATATATAGCACTGAGTTCTGTGCATGGTCACTAAACTATAATAAGTACTTCAATGCTATGTCCTACTCGAAATGAAACTGTTCTATGCATGATCTAAATTTAAATTTTAATAAAACACTTATCACATCAATTATATAACACCTTTAAACCTCCTTTTAATAACTACCTCCGAATAAAGGGAGGCATTTATAAACCAAGAAAGGTGTTCTTCCAGGCACAAAATAGAAATATTTGTCAAAACTATCCAGATGTTCAGGTCGTGTGGTGATGTGTATGTGTCGGTTGAGGGTGTTTGTTATTCACGGGTTCTTAAAATACCCGTGATTGAAGATGCGTGGAGTGGGTTGTGAGTTGGTAACTTAATTCGACACTCCAGTTTTAGGGTGTAGCCTGGCTGGCTTAATACGTTTATATTGTGGCTATAGAGTTTGGATACTCAGAATATGTATGTTATACATATACCTTGTCATCAGGGGGTTTGGAATCGATGTATATACCTTGTAAAATGTGGCTGTTATTGGCAAGATAGCTGCTTTAAATGAGGTTTTAAATGGCATTCAGGCAGTCAAAATCAATCGCTATTACATCTCCTTTATTTATATGAAGATAAAATAGTTTTGCATTCAGCCTTTAACACGTGGGTCAGTTTACTTGACAAGGATACACATTCCTAGTTTATAGTCAAAGGAGCATAATAGAATGTATTTGTAAATTTTGAAATGCTTTAGTCCTAGTCTTCTTGAATAAATAATTATTTACATAGGTAGTCATTCAAATGCTAAAGTTAATTGTAACATTGAATTTAAGTAATGGGTTGCAGAGGTGTCTGCCTCCGGTTGGATGTCATTGTGGAACAGAATGAACACTGAAATAGTCTTTCATTGAAACACATTTTTTAATTCGTTTCTACCGATTATAAATTTACTTCTATGCATGGTGATGTGTTAAATTCACTTTAATGACTGGTATGTCTATCAAAAAAATGGGGGGGGATCACTTCTTTGGGTGAGGTTATGTTTGGTTAGACTAGCCTTTAGAAGGTTAAGAAACAGTGGAGCCTGCCCAGACATCAATTGAACTTTTAGCCGTTAACTAGTCATGTACCTATTAATTGACTGCAACTGATCATCAGTTACTTAGGCATCCGATTATGATGATCGTTCATGAGTCTTAATGTTAAAATAGAAATCAAACATTATTATCCAGGAGACAACAGTTAGGAAATACGCTTCAGATGCATGGGAGAATATTAAACACAAACACAAATATCGTTTAGAAATGTTATATATGCTTTTGGAAATGACATAACATTGTCTTAAGAAAGAATACATACTTTTTTAAGAACTTGTAACAGGTAATAAAATATGAAAGGTAACTCTTGAATCGTCCTCCAAATCTTATCTTGACATTCTGTATGTCTTTTAATATTTTATGTCATTTATTATGATGCAATATCTGGTGCATCAAATTGAATTGGGGTTTTAAGGCGCACCAACACATAAAAAGGTTATATGGCGCCTAAATGTCATGAACATGCCAGGCTCATCTTCCATGTACATCGAGATAAAATATGGAAAATGGGCCTAGAACCTTCTCACCCTGAACTGCAGAGTTGCTGCAAATTCTATCGTAGAAACTCCTTTTACATTGGAGCCACGTTATTGTTTTTCTGCCACTGCTCTTTTGATGCGAACGAGATAGCACCTGAAACAATGCAGGGATCATGATGAAGACCTTTAATGAACATGAACAAAAAATGATAAAATGAACATGAATTTGGGGGAATTCTACCCCTCTGCCTACCCCTCTAAAGGGATCTGCAGTGGCCGTATTCTTTGCCCCGGCCACCACACGGGGCTGGTGCATCAAAACATCACTTCATAATAATGTGAAATCCAATCAAGACGATATAAGATGATATGCATTAATAGTTACTTTTATTTACTTGATTCAGTTTAGTCCATTTACTGAGACTTGTGCCCTGTTTTACTTTTTCTGCAGGTAATATCAACTTTGGTTGGGCTGCATATTTCATGTTTCAAATCCCATTGAACTTCCTTCCGGTGGGCTATCAAGCATCCAGGTTAAGCAGAACTGATAAGGATATTTCCTTTCTTATTCGGGTTCAGTTTGTGATTGGGTACATTTGTCACACGCATGCAACACTTTGTTTCTGCATAGAGTGACACAAGGATTGCAATATTGTTGTTTAGAAGAACGACGCCTTTAGTTTTGGAAACTGGTCCATGGCAGTATTTAAATAATTACAAAATCGGTTGTGCAGTCATGTTTTTGGCATATTTAACCTCTATTTTCGGTTATCTGCTTATCCTTTGTAAAAATAAAATGCTAATCACAATCCCAGCTGGGGTTCTATGTAACAAAAACAACATATTTCAGTTACTGTTATTATATAGCTGACCAATGTTATCCAAGCTGTTGTACTATTTGAATGATAATGGCAATATTGTGTTTAACCATTTTGGGTTAAAAGCCATTTTATGTTTTTGTAGTAAACGCATTTGGGTTCCTGATGATGTAATAGCTGACCATATTTGGGTCATTTGATTATTTGGCATTTGATGAATGTATTAAAATCCGTATTTGGGTTACAGATAATATAATAGTTGACCATATTTGGGTCATTTGATGATTTGTGTTGACCATATTTGGGTCATTTGTTGAATGTTTTTGTTGTTGGCGAGACAAATCTCTTCGATTGTGAAGTGCGTCAGCCATACCTCCATTTGAGGATGTATTACTATTCACTGCGGTGCCCTGCTTCCCCACCATTTAATGGCGGTGCCTCTAGCGGTGCCCATGTCCCCACTAGTGGCATGTGGTAGTATGTCGCGGCCACAGCAGTGTGTAGTAATTATTTTCCGAGAACATTTGAAGGAAAGCAACTAAATTTTAAATATCTGGCTTGGTGAACATCTGAACCCAGGGTTCACTGAGTACAGTTTTTACCACTTCAAAACTTGGTCTGAGCTATGACCATTCTTCAAAATTGTTATAAGTATCGTGACTGCACATTTGATATGCACATTATGTTTCTTGTTATATTATGCTGAAGCCATGGCCAGTTTATTCCAATAAATGTAAACTATTTTTATTATTGGTTTTCTTTCATAGCCCATCTGCAATAATTAGATATCGGGGGAATAAATATTGTAATTCATTTATTTTTATTATTTTTTTAAACAAATTCTGCACAATTAATGATAAAATGCATTCAACAAATAGGAATTTTCCAAAATAAAAATATGCTTTGAAATATTTGAGAAATAGCTGCATGATTTTCAAACATTCAAATTGTGTTAAAACCTAGTATATCGCTGTATCAAGACTGTCGTGTGTCCCTTTAATACACTAGATGATTTTGTTATAAATTTACAGAATTTAATTCAATAACTGTTCATCCACATGTTCACATTCACCCATCTTGAAGATCATTATAAACTGTTTGACTGTGAAGTCGATGCAAATCAATTTTTTACAATTACTTTTTTCTGTGATTCAAAGTATAATTTCTGATTGCTCATATCATTTCACGCATTTTTCCTTCCCACGGTGAACCCACCGTTGTTGTTTCATTGACCGACTCCAACGCCAATTGGTGGAATTTTGAAGCAATCAATCGGGAAGTCTTTGATGTCGAATCCTGCGAGACGAGCTTGAAAATCCACACAGCCTGCAAGAAAGTGTTCTTCCCCTTTAGTTTGTACTAGTTTACCTTAACCCGCTAAGCACGACTGTAATAGCCTTTGTGTCCATTGTAAACCTAGATCAGCCTGCGAGTAACTCGCAGGCTGATCTGGGTTTACAATGTCCGATTGCTGATCAGTCATTTCCCACAAAACACCCCTTTGTCACATCAATGGAATGGTCTTAATTCAAAGAAAGAACAGTCCATTATAAATACGTAGCGGGTTAACCAACTACCGTTATCATTCTCCAATAATTACCCTAAGTAGTGAATTTTAATTGTATTGGTTTAAACATGTTTTATTTCAGAGATAACGTACTATACAAATGCTTATATAGAGATCCTTTCCATAATTGAATTATGGTCCCCTATATACTGTATTTTTCCTCTATAATGTGTTATGGTCTATGCATATGGCCAGAAAACAATACAGGAAAAGTTAAATCTTAGAGGGAAAGAGATTCAATGTCTTTTATAGCAAGAGAAAACCCTTATAGAGTGCTTTCCCTTTATCCATACCCTGGTTCACCATTTTTTGTATGTAAATCGATGAGGCATTTCCGTTGCTCTGTAGGTTACGGAAAAGCACGAAGCAACAAACGACGTCATCATACAAAACATGCAACGTCGTCATACGGCAATGATATATATATAGGAAGCTAAGATCATTTACAAAAGAGAAATGATGCAACCGCTTGCCAAGCGGTTTAATAAGTTCATTAAAACATTAGTATGAATGTAAGATTCTATTAATCATATAACTCGTGTCACATAGCGTGAAAAAGCATGCCTTAATGTGACGTTATTCAGTTAGGTTATAACACTAGTGAAAATATAAATGGTCTTATTCTTACCCTCACAAGGCCATAAGGCCAGAAAAGAAATACCTGTGTTTCTGGTTACTCAGCTGAAAAAATTAGGGTAGGTAGGTATTTTTTTTATTATTTTTTATTTATTTTTTTGGCCCATGTGGTTTGGACGATGTTAAAGGTATCTTTAACTTTGTCAAGTTGTTAATTAGTAGTGATTTTGCAAGGAGAGAAGGAAAATAACCTCATGATATCTAACTTGTTTGTTTTGAATAAAATAAAATGAAAACACATATTTTCTGCCATTATGTGTTTATTTGTTGACGGACGGCAGACGGAGTAATAGGTAAAAAGTGATCACAAAAGCTCCGACCCTGAGAGATTCATCTTACATGTGGCTGTGAAAGATTGAATTTTATCATTTCCTGAGGCTGGGTGGTGTTCGAAGGCAGCATGTCATGATTAATGTTTTTCATAAACTTCTGCTCTTTCCCATGGCTGCATTTTCCAATTATAGGTTTACCACCACTAATTACATGTAAGCCTCCGAGGTATAGTCGAATGTAGTTCCTATAATAAAAAGTAATCCCTCCTTTTTTGATGAAAACGGGCATTATAAGTGGAGGAAAACTGCCCATTTCTATTCGATTTTGTGGTTGTATGTCTAAGAAGCGTATTAATAAGTTTTACTGGATCACTGATGAACATTTTCGAAATGTCGACTCTAAGCTTACACTTTGTGAGCAATGAAAACAGTCAATCAATGAAAACAGCTGTACCCTTGACCTGTTTAGTAAACAAACAAGAACTTACTTACATGTCTTGTAACCTCACCTTTTCTGGTGATTTTTCAAGTGGAAAATTAGTTTTTAATATGAAAATTATAATGCTGCATTATCCATAAATGAGTTGAATTTGCAGCAAATCATTAATATGTGACACTTTAACATTGGTGTCTATGGGGAAAATATAATTGTAATAGCCAAAACGGACGCGCAGTACACCATGGGGACGGCCATGTTTTAGCGCATGTTTCGTACTTAATCTGTTCGTACATTACCGTTTCGTACCCAGCTTTTTCGCCCTTCTTATATTTTTGTTTTTTTTATGATAAAAAACTGTAGGGTCGGCGTCAAAAAATAGGGACGGTCGGGTAACCAGAAACACAGGTATTATTTTTTTGTGGCTTAAAAACCGCGATAAAAATAGTTATGAAATGTAGACAGAATTGTAATACGGAAAAATGTCGATGGTAACATCTTGGAATTTCAGCTTTATGAAAAGCAGTCATCATTATCAGAAAGACTGTTGTTGGAAACTTTCAAATTATATAATTTTGACTTGTAAAAAATGTAGAAATAATTACAGAAAGGCTGTAGTTGGACACCGTCAAATCATGGAATGTCAGACTTATGACATGTAGATATACTTACCAGAATGGCTGTAGTTGGACATGGACAAATCATGGAATGTAAGACTTATGACATGTAGCCATACTTACAAGAAAGGCTGTAGTTTGACACGGTCAAATCATGAAATGCCAGACTTATGACATGTAAATATAATAACCAGAGAGGATGTAGTTGGACACGGTCAAATCATGGAATGTTAGACTTATAACATGTAGACATACCTACCGGCAAGGCTGTAGTTGGACGTGGTCAAATCATAGAATGTCAGACTTATGACTTGTAGACATACTTACCCGAAAGGGTGTAGTTGGACATGGTGATATCATGGAATGTTAAACTTATGACATGTAAACATACTTACAGAAATGTGTAGTTGGACATAGTCAAATCATGGAATGTTAGACGATGACATGTAGACATACTTACCAGAAAGGCTGTAGTTGGACACCGTCAAATCACGGAATGTTAAGACTTATGACATGTAGACATACTTACCAGAAAGGCTGCAGTTGGACACCGTCAAATCATGCAATGTAAGGCTCATGATATGCAGACATACTTACCAGAAAGGCTGTAGATAGACATGATCAAATCATGCAATGTCACTCATGACATGTAGACATACTTACCAGAAAGGCTGTAGTTGGACATCGTCAAATCATGTAATATTAGACTTATGACATGTAGACAAACTTACCAGAAAGGCAGTAGTTGGACATGGTCAAATGATGGAATGTTAGACGTATGACATTTATATATACTTACCAGAAAGGCTGTAGTTGGACATGGTCAAATCATGGAATATTAGACTTATGACATGTAGACATTCTTACCAGAAATGCTGTAGTTGGACACGGTCAAATCCATATGAGATGTAGGCATTCTTACCAGAAAGGCTGTAGCTGGACGCCGTCAAATCACAGAATGTTAAACTTATGACATGTAGACATTATTACCAGAAAGGCTGTAGTTAGACACGGAAAATAATCAGGGAATGTCAAACTGATGACATGTAGACATACTTACCAGAAAGGCTGTAGTTGGACACGGTCAAATCATGGAATGTTAGACTGATGGCATGTAGACATACTTACCAAAAAGGTTGTAGTTGGACACCTTCAAATCATGGAATGTTAGACTCATGAGATGTAGATATACTTATCAGAAAGGCTGTAGTTTGACATGATCAAATTATGGAATGTTAGATTTATCACATGTAGACATACTTACTAGAAAGGCTGTAGTTGGACATGGTCAAATCATGGAATGTTAAACTTATGACATGTAGATATACTTACCAGAAAGGCTGTAGTTCGACATGCTCAAATCATGGAATGTTAAACTTGTGACATGTAGACATACTTACAAGAAAGGCAGTAGTCGGATAAGATAAAATCATGGAAAGTTAGATTTATGACATGTAGACATACTTACCAGAAAGGCAGTAGTCGGATATGGTCAAATCATGGAATGTTAGACTTATGACATGTAGACATACTTATCAGAAAAGCTGTAGTTGGACACGGTCAAATTCTTATGACATGTAGACATACTTATCAGAAAGGCTGTATTTGGACACGTTAAATCACAGAATGTTAGACTTATGACATGTAGACATACTTTCAAGAAAGGCTGTTGTTGGAGATGGTCAATTTATATATATGTCAGACTTATGACATGTAGACAAACCAAACAGAAAAGCTGTAGTTGGATATGGTCAAATCATGGAATGTTAGACTCATGACATGTAGACATATTTACCAAAAAGGCTGTAGTTGGACATGGTCAAATCATAGAATGTCCGACTGATGACATGTAGACATACTTACCAGAAAGGCTGTAGTTGGACATGGTCAAATCATGGAATGTTAGACTTTTGACAAAATCATAGAATGGCAGACTTGTGACATGTATACATACTTACCAAAAAACTGTAGTTAGACACGGTCAAATCTTGAAGGTCAGACTTATGACATGTAGACATACTTACCAGAAAGGCTGTAGTTGGACATGATCAAATTATGGAATGTTAGATTTATCACATGTAGACATACTTACTAGAAAGGCTGTAGTTGGACATGGTCAAATCATGGAATGTTAAACTTATGACATGTAGATATACTTACAAGAAAGGCTGTAGTTGGACATGCTCAAATCATGGAATGTTAAACTTATGACATGTAGACATACTTACAAGAAAGGCAGTAGTCGGATATGGTAAAATCATGGAATGTTAGATTTATGACATGTAGACATACTTACCAGAAAGGCAGTAGTCGGATATGGTCAAATCATGGAATGTTAGACTTATGACATGTAGTCATACTTATCAGAAAAGCTGTAGTTGGACACAGTCAAATTCTTATGACATGTAGACATACTTACCAGAAAGGCTGTATTTGGACACGTTAAATCACAGAATGTTAGACTTATGACGTGTAGACATACTTTCAAGAAAGGCTGTTGTTGGAGATGGTCAATTTATATATATGTCAGACTTATGACATGTAGACAAACCAAACAGAAAAGCTATAGTTGGATATGGTCAAATCATGGAATGTTAGACTCATGACATGTAGACATATTTACCAAAAAGGCTGTAGTTGGACATGGTCAAATCATAGAATGTCCGACTGATGACATGTAGACATACTTACCAGAAAGGCTGTAGTTGGACATGGTCACATCATGGAATGCTAGACTTTTGTCAAAATCATGGAATGGCAGACTTGTGACATGTATACATACTTACCAAAAAACTGTAGTTCGAAACGGTCAAATCTTGAAGGTCAGACTTATGATATGTAGACATACTTACCAGAAAGGCTGTAGTTGGACATGGTCAAATCATGGAATGTCAGACTTATTACATGTAGACATACTTACCAGAAAGACTGTAGTTGGACATGGTCCATGGAAGGTCAGGCTTATGACATGTAGACATTCTTACAAGAAAGTCTGAAGTTGGACATGGTCAAATCATGGAATGTCAGACTTAAGACATGTAGACATACTTACCAGAAATACTGTAGTTGGTCAAATCATGGAATGTAGGACTTATGACATGTACAGACTTACCAAAAAGGCTGTAGTTTGACACGGTCACTGTCAAATCATAGAATGTCAGCCTTATGACATGTAGACATACTTACCAGAAAGGCTCTAGTTGGATATGGTCAAATCCTTACGACATGTAGACGTACTTACCAGAAGGGTTGTACTTGGACACCGTCAAAACACGGAATGTTAGACTTATGACATGTAGACATACTTACAAGAAAGGCTGTAGTTGGACATGGTCAAATCATGGAATGTCAGACTCATGACATGTAGACATACTTACCAGAAAGGCTGTAGTTGGACATGGTCAAATAATGGAATGTCAGACTTGTGACATGAAGACATACTTACCAGAAAGGCTGTTGTTGGACACCGTCAAATCATGGAATTTCAGACATACACTGGCAAACTTCTTCAGATAGGGTACCCCTACACAGATGGGTATAGGATTTTTTGCTACATGTACAAAAAGAAGACAGATAAATAAGGAATAGTATTAGATTTATATTCACTTGATACTTTGTTGAAAAGAAAAAGGCGTATAATTTCAAATTTACTTCATGTTTCTTTATTGCACACATACATTGTGTCTCAATAGAAAGGGGAACCTATTGTGCATACATCAAATGTGTCTCAATAGCACATAATTGAACAGCACATAACAATTCACACAATACAAACTGTCAAGAAGAATGTCAACAGTGAATTGAAGTTTTACAACTTAATGAAAACTGGCTGAAATCTCGTGAATATAATGAGATTCAATGTCCATGAGATTTTATATTCAGTCCCAGTTCATTTACAATCATCATGATCATTGGGAAACAAGGAATACAATGTTTATCATTGAAACAAATCAAGCAAATAGGTAACATTCAGTTAAAGCATAACTAGGTTAACATATTGCTATCGGACATGTTTAACGACATTCCTTAAGTAAGATGAAGAGGTGTGTGAAGTTATATGAACATAGGTCAAATGCATTTCAAGTTATGGCCAAGATTAGGTTGCAGGTTAAAGTGTGACTGAGGACGATGATGGACAACGACGACGACAGACAAAGTGATCCCTAAGTGTTTGCCAGGCGACACAAAAAGCTCAATTAATCAAAACTGTAATAAAAACATTGTCTCACCTGAAACAGTTCCATTTAATAGTGTGTCTCCATCCAGAGTGAGTGTCACTGAGATGCCATAAGCCGGTGCTGGTAGGTAAGAGAAGGTGGCACAAACTACAACAGAATAAGTAATATATCATATCAAACTATAACAGAACATATAATGAAGCATATCAAACTACAACAGAACAAGTAACGCATCATATCAAACTACAACATGAAAAGTAATGTATCATATCAAACTACAACAGGACAAGTGATGTATCAGATCAAACAACAACAGAAGAAATTAATGCATCATTTCAAACTACATCATAACACATAATTTAACATATCAGACTACAACAGGAAAAGTAATTATTATATCAAACTACAGCAGAACAAGTAATGTAGCATATCAAATGTCAGCAGGACAAGTAATGTATCATATTAAACTACAGCAGAACTAGTAATGTACCATACCAAACTACAACATAACAAGTAATGTATCATATCAAACTAAACCAGAACATGTAATGTATCAGACTGATCATCAGAAATGTGAATAATTTTGGGTTTAAACTAATAAACCAAATTTACAAAGGAAATTCTGTATATGTAAAAAGTATACTGTAAAACGGGCAAGAAAAAATTCTGTCTCCAACGCACAAGACGCGACTCGAAACGTATTATTACTTTTCAAGACGCTTCATGGGAAAGGAACTCTATAAGCAACTGCTTTCGTTCCAATCCTTTTTCACATTTTGTATTATGTACATTTTCACAGATTGTATAAATATTGGAAATAAAATAAGTTTAAACCAAGACGCTTCATTAAAATATCAATCGTTGTTATTAAAATCAAAACAATGAAGTGTTTTTTATTTAAAATAAAGAAGCCAAAGTTTGTTGTTGTTTTTTTGCGCAAAAACAGAAGGACAGTATAAGAGAAAATAAGCTGCGTAAGTCAGTGTATATAAAAAAGAGATTATGACGAATATTAAAAAATAAAAGGTATGATGGTTTAGAAACTGGTATGAGTACTTTTTGTCTAAATATGTTGTCTCCTTTCAAGGAAGAACTTATGGTTTGGTGATCATTGCCTCTTTTTAATGTCTGGTGTCTATCAAATATCTAGACAGTCTTGTAGCATTTATGATTTTTTAAATGTTTATGCAATATTAAATATACAAAAGGTCCTTAGGCCCCAAACTGGTATCCTTTTGCGAACTATTGACGTTTCGTACCTAGAACGTTTCGCACCCTGGAAGAAACGTCGTATCCAATTTTGGCATTGGACGTTTCGTACCAAAAAATGGGTAAACATCCAGGGTACGAAACGTCCATGGTACGAAATGTCCTGCACTCCTTTTTGCCATATATCCTTAAACTATAAACAGTTATTTAGGTTATTAGACAAAACTAAACCAGAACATGTAATGTATCAGATCATACCACAACTTAACAAGTAATGTATCCTACCATCTACAACAGAACAATTAATATATCATATCAAACTATAACAGGACAAGTAATGTATCATACCAAAGTACAGCAGAATAAATAATGTATCATATCAAACACCAACTGAACAAGTAATGTATTATATCAAACTAAAACAGGACAAGTAATGTATCATAGCAAACTACAGCAGAACAAGTAATGTATCATATCAAACTATAACATGACAAGTAATGTATCATATCAAACTACAACAAAACAAATAATGTATCATATCAAACTACAACAGAACAAGAACGGTATATCAAACTATCACATAACAAATAATGAATCATATCAAACTATAACAGAGTAAGTAATTATCATAATTATCTAACTACAACATAACAAGTAATGAATCATATAACACTACAACAGAACAAGTAATGTATTATATCAAACTACAACATAACAAGTAATGCATAATATAAAACTACAATAGAACAAAACTACAATAGAACAAGTAATGAATAATATCAAACTACAACAGAACAAGAAATGGATCATACACAACTACAAAAGGATCTCTAATTGAACAAATTTGATAGTAAAGTTACGCTATATGCAAACTATTAGACCTCTAGCATTTGTAGTGATATATGAGAGCTCTTTGCTCCTATATAAGTCCATCTGAACAAACTTGGTAGAGGATCATAATGTATTATATTAATTTGCAGTGATTTTCTCTATTTTAAATGAAATTGATCAATATGCCATATATGACAACTTAGAACTATGACGGTATAGTTCTCAAAATGGTGGCTTCCTTATCCGATTTAGAACAACTTTCAAAGGGTCATTTCGTTTTTGTTTATCATCGGATTTTGATAATTTGTTCGTCCTTTTCCAAGTTGCTTAGAACTCATAATAAAAAAGCTTGTTGGAATGTATGCCTGCATTCCCTAAAAAAACCGAGAGGGTGCCAAATGTGACTACACTTACCTGTGCTATTCAACTTAATCTCATCCAACTCAACATGTATGCAGCAGCCACAGTTGTATCCGACACAAGCACATGCACTATTCTTCATGTCAAGGTCGTTCAACTTTGAGATCTCTGAGATAACAGAGTCGACCGTCTGTAGCAGTAAGTCCTTAGCTGCAGATAAATCTGTAAAATAAATCAATGTCATACGTTATATAGACCAAAGCAAAACAAACAAACATGTGAGATTCTGGTTTCCCAACTGACCCTCCATGTTTGTCCCCTAATTCTATAAACTAAGTTATGTAAGTTACACTTTCATGTCAATCTATACTACTGAAGACACTGAGAAAGTGGCGAATAGAATATTGATGAGACTGCAGTCGAAAAAATAACATCTTTGCATATATTTTTTCTTTAAAAAAGCAAGACGACGAATGCTTGTTTTACACTGCATATCCTACCCCATTTTATGAACTTATTTAACCCTTAACCCGCTAAGCATGACTATAATAGCCTTTGCGTCCATTATAATCCCAGATTAGGCTGATCAAGGTTTACAATGTCTGGCTGCTCAAAACAAAACACCCCTTTGTCACATAAATGGGATGGTCTTAATTCAAAAAAAGAACAGTCCATTATATATTTGTAGGGGGTTAAGGGTTAATGTGATCATTCTCCTGTTCACGTTTTGAACAAACAAGTTGAGGAGCTGTAGATAATGTACTCGCTAACATGACAACAACAACAATGATCAGATGAACTAGAAAATTTGTCGATGGGTCACGGATGCCCCACTTTAGCGCTGTCAGTCACATGAACAGTGAGTTGGTCAATGCCATTCTCACTGACTTTCTTTTAGTACAAAAATGTTGCTGTCATGTAGATGTTATTGTGTATGAAGTTCAAAAGCTGCATAGCAAAATTATGTGTACTGTTCACGGTTGAAAATACAGCCTAATAAATTGGCTCCTATATGCAGCTTTGTTTAATACTTTGAGGTTCAGTGTTGCTGCATATGCGATGCTGCTAGCCAAATAAGAAAATTGAAATAGCATTAATAGCATAGGTTGAAACAAACTCAATTAACAGGGACAATGTCCATAACATTTAGCTTATAAAATACAAAATAATTACGTTGATAACCATTCCTCAACTACTATTACTGAATATTTACTAAACAGAAACAAGCTGTTCTGAAAGAATTCAATAGGGTACCCCTAAAAATGTACCTCTTCGTGGGGTTGAAATCTAAGCCTGTAATTGCACTAGCGAGTAATAATAGACGAGCGCATAATCAATTGAGTTAGAAGGGGATGTAAAGCAAGACCTAAATTAGTAATATGACCAAAATCTAATGCGCTAACGGATGTTGCATGATCAAAAGCAGTGTTTTTTATTTCTTCAAATTCACGGTTTTATTACAACGGACTAATTTTCATCAAGATTGAATAGAATGAAAACGGATGCTCCTGAATCTGTTTGCAATCTTCGCGTAGCCAACCTCTAAGCTTCGCAAAGACAAAAATTCCTTTTGACAGCCGAAAACCAAAATGGCGACGGCTGAACATTCCGTTTTTCTAGGGTATGGTGACTTAAACAAGAGGCCCAAGAGGGCCTGTGGACGCCCTACTGGCTAATACGGCTCTTATATCAAGGGTTGTCGACATAAAATTCCCATCAGTACTTCTTTTAAAACATTGCAAAAACAACAGGGCTAGGAAGGCCTTAGATCGCGCACCTGATAATCAAGGGCCATATCTCTGTCGTTTCTAACAAGATCTAGCTGGTTTTCGAATTTGTCCAAGATTTCACTGATATACCGCGCTTTGCACAACTAGAAATCCAACAAGCCGGTAAGGAGGAGAAGTGCCAACAATAAATTTAAAGTAAAAATGTCAAAGGACCATAACGCCGTCAAAAATCAGCGAACTGCAACAAAAGCGCAATTTGCACAACTAGACATATTGCCGATGCTCCATGCCAAGTTTCGTCGAAATCCAACAAGGCGTTTAAGACGAGTAGTGCCGACAAGAAATTTAAAGTAAAAATGTCAAGGGGCCGTAACTCCATCCAAAATCAACGAACCGGGAAAAACGCAATAGGCACAACTAGAAAGCAAAGCAATGCTTCCTGCTAAGCTACGTCAAATCCAACACGGCGTTCAAAAAAAATGAAAAGAAAAAGTAAATGAAAAAACAAAACAAATAAAATGAAAACAATTTAAAACAAAAAAATAGAATACAAATTCAGTTTTTTTAAAAAAAAATATTAAAAAAAAGGCAAAAACTCTGGTAAAGTTTGGTAAAGATCAGAGGAAATCGTATTAACAAGGCAAAATATAGCATTTTTAACCATATC
This sequence comes from Cyrtodaria siliqua, assembly GCA_037043455.1. Lineage (NCBI taxonomy): Eukaryota > Metazoa > Mollusca > Bivalvia > Adapedonta > Hiatellidae > Cyrtodaria > Cyrtodaria siliqua. Next base: position 435,014 of record JAWPHD010000322.1, read on the forward strand.
AAGGGCCATAACTCCGCTGTTACTGGTCCGATCTAGCCGGTTTTCATATCTAAGCTTTTATTAATATTAACAATCTTGTAAAGTTTGGTAAAGATCGGATGAAGAACGAAGGCCCTATCGTCTTAACGAGGCAAAATATAGCAGTTTTAAAGTGGAATGGCCACACTTTTTGTAGTATTATCAATTAACAAATTTTACTCTTAAACATCAACTGAACATTTTTTGATAGTCTCGGAGAGAAACATATATTGAAAACCGCTACTAAGTTGTATGTAAAGATAAGCGACATAGATATATTTTACCACTGCGTGACTGCACGGGGAAATGAGGTAAATCTGAATTGTACAGCTGCACAACTATTTCCCGATAATTGATAAATACATTTACCTGTGGATTCATTTACCTGTTCAAAGTTTTCTTCGTCATCAAATAAAATCTTATTCTCGCTTTTCGCAGATATTGCAATGTGTGAATTGTAAATACCTATTGTTGTGCATTGATTTCGATTTAAATAAACACAAACATGTTCATGAAGCAAAACATGGCAGGGGAACTTTAACAATCTGGTAAAGGTTGGTAAAGATCGGATGAAAAATGAAGGCCCTATCGTCTTAATGAGGCAAAATATAGCATTTTTAAGTAAGTCAAGGGCCATAACTCTGCGGTTACTGGTCCGATCTGGCTGATTTTCGAACTTCTCCGAGCTTTCATTAATATTAACAATCTGTCAAAGTTTAGTAAAGATCGATGAAGGCCCTATCGTCTTAACGGACAACGGACGACGGACAACTCGGCATCCCATAATCAGTTGACCATAGTGGTGTAAATAATAAAATATACCATAGCATACCATTTACCTACCTATTATTTGCTATATATAATGTTTTTCATTTCAAAATAAAGATAAGTATGATCGATTGATGGAGGTGCTGAACATTGAACAACAACACCACCCTGCATAACCTACGTTTTATTTGGTACATCCGAACCCTAGAAACAGACATGAGGAGACGACAATTTCTCAAAATAATGCCGATATTTTGTTTTAAATTTTACAATGTATTATGTAAACCAGGGGGTCAAAATGCATTTTAGGCTTTCTGAAGCATAACGGATGGTTATGGCAAGATTGTAAACAGATCCAGGAGTGTATTTCCATATTAGCTGACCATATCAGGTATGAAAACATATAATAAGTAATAAAAAGATTCTCGATTCATATTCGACGTCCAGGCACTCTGAAATGCACAGTAAGCTAAATTCATGAAATTCAACCGCAATTACGTCTCGAGCTTTAGGTGGGCTTCCACAGCAAATCCATCTCGCTCAAGTCAGTCTGGACTTCCAAAATTATGGCCCTTGAGGCCACAGATACCGGTTTTAAAAAAAATAATCGGGTGTCACGAAACATCCAAATCTACATATTTCCAGCAAATCCACCCAAATCTACATCAAATCTACCCCTAAACATCATCACAAATCCACAAGTGGAGATTTGGTGGAAATAGATAGATTGGGGGTGTTTCGTGACACCCAAATAATCTTATATGTTTTAAATCGATAATGTGCAACTCGGCCCCCAGTCATCTCAGCCCCTAGTCATCTCAGCCCCGAGTTGGTCAACTCGGCCACCACATGGAATTTTATATTGTCATCTCGGCCCCCTAACTTGGTCCCCACACTTTTATATGTTAGATAAATAAAATATGTGTTATTGTTTGTTTTATTTGAGTTTTTTAGGTGTTTGTAGATTTGGTGGAAATAGGTAGATTGGGGTGTTTCGTGACACCCAAATAATCTGATATGTTTTAAATCGATAATGTGCAACTCGGCCCCCAGTCATCTCGGCCCCTAGTCATCTCGTCCCCGAGTTGGTCAACTCGGCGACAACATTGAATTTTATATATTCATATCGGCCCCCTAACTTGGTCCCCACACTTTTATATGTTAGATAAATAAAATATGTGTTATTGTTTGTTTTATTTGAGTTTTTTAGGTGTTTGTTGGTGTCCCATATCGTAAAATTATGCTTATTTTTAAAAATAGAGTATGTTTTTATCACATTTCTTTACAACTGATGATGAAATGAAGAACCAATTTGTTTGCTTATGACTACGTATGTACATGTATTTATATATGGGGCCGAGTTGATCATTTTTTGGGGCCGTGTTGACCAAATAGGTGCCCAATTGACCAGGGACCGAGCTGACTAGGAGCCGAGTTGACTGTAATTCGTTCTAGTTTAAACAATATTTTATTCACAAATATTTTACAATTTACATTGATTATTATACAGACATTCGAAGATGTTACAAGCATGTGAAATGGATTCAGAAGGAAGCTATATAAGCTTTTACAAATCTGTTTCCTTAACATAATGATATGAATGCATGACAGTTGAAACAATATATGTGATATTTTGGAGTTTAAACATTGGATTGTTTAAACATCATTGTTGTGGATAACAACCAAATAATTCCCACTACATACATTTTTAATTCGTTCTGTTAAGTTAAAGAACATTGTATATGAAGTGGTTTGGGGTGAGAGAGAGAGAGACAGAGAGACAGACAGACAGACAGACTTGTGTTTTTCTATGTTTCCGGCAGTACTAAGATCTGGCTTCTTCGAGATGTAATTCGTTTTAAATTATAGACATATAAGCTTCTTTTTTTTAAACCGGTGAGTGGTATTTGTGCTTGAGCCTGTTGAGGCTTGCCAGCTTACTAAATTACTAATTTACTTACGGACAGTGTTCCTTCAAGCATTTGAATTAATTTACCTTTTGATTCGTGTTTTTCTATGTATTTGTAGGCATTTTGCAGGACCTTTATATCAGGAAACCCATACACTACAGTTAACAGAACATGTAAACAAATGATTGCTTTCATTTTCATTTTGTCCATTGCGGAAGTGAATTCCAAAGGGAGGTAACAACGAGTAACACTGAGAGGGGCTGTTCAACATGTTCACTATCTAAAACTAAAAGCATACTTGCCAACCCCGTTTCCCCGGGCACGGTTTACCGTTTTACAGACGTGAATCGCTGATTAGGACCTAATTCGAGCCTTCTTTGATCTTACCAGCCCTTTTTTAACAATTTTGATATTTTTAATCAGTGAAAAAAAGAAAGAAGAAGGCTTTAAAGGAACACACGTACATCAATTAAGAAGTTTATCATGTCTTGAAATTAGCTTCTCGATTTATTTATTCAATATCATTTGATTTTAAACCTGCTTCAACTTGTTTAGGTATGTGAGCATGTGACCATAGCCACCATGGCTCGTACGTTGCGTTGGAACAGGCTGCCAGTGCCTACTGTCATGCTCACCGGCTTGAATAAGTGTTAGCATATACCAGGGACTGTAAACGGGTCCTGCATATATCATTCAATGCTGTGTATTTGCTGTTAATATAATCATTATGTCATAAAAAATAATTATTTTAGTGAGAATGTTACTTTTTATTATAATTGAAGATCATTAAAATCGGAATTAGGACGTTTAATCCAACGCAGATGTGTGTTATCGTGTCTGTGTACACAGACCTAATAACAAATATATTGGACACTACGAAAATTATCTAAATTTCACGTGGCAGTGCGAACTTTTCACAAAATATTTCCCAATTTTAAACACACATATATCATGAATAGTTTTATAATTCCAAATCCCATCACTAATTTAATTTTCTTTCAAATGATAGTATTTTTCTTACTCCTACATTTAGAGCAAAAAAAGGAGTTTGACGGAAACTTTGACTATGTCCAACCCTTGATTTGATTTTTAAGAGAAAAGCGAAAAATTATGACATCGTTTTATACAATTTTTTATTTCGAAAATAAACATAAATTATTATAATCCCATTTTGCTATTCACTATGAATCTTTTGAATGTATTCTCATCAAAATCAGTGAATAATTGAGAGAGGAGATAGAATGAAAAGTTAAGGTGTCACATGATATGTTGGTTACTTCGTTGGAAGTTTCCTATCTGTTTATTACTATGTCTGTGCTGTGTATTATGATGTCAGAAAACTTTGGAGGTGCGTGTCTGCTCTGTACTTTTCTAACAATTTTAAAAACGGATTTCAATATTTTGCAAATAGACGTTTGTGGACATGTATTATCTTCGGACGTTCGGACGTATCCTTTTTAAACTTAACGTGTGTCTTAAAAATAATACCTTGCCTGAGAATTTCTGTTCCACATAAGAATTGGAAGAATTGTAACCTTTTGGAAAAGTTTGCTGAAAATCTGTGTTCTATTGTTACCAAAGTATGTATTTTTGACATCATCGCGCCTTTATACCATATACTAGTATGTCATATTGATAAAAATATACTTTAAAGCAAAGAAAATCACTGCAAATTGATCAAAATTAAATATACAAATGTATCTATTGTATGCTTATTTTTCATTTGCAGTGATTTTCTTTGCTTTAAAATATATGTTGTCAATATGCCATATATGGTAAAAAGGCGCGATGACGTCATCGTTCCAAGATGGCTGGCTCCATTTACGTTCTTTACACATTTTCGATAGGTCATATCTCCTTTAATTTTCATGGCATTTTAATAATTCTTTCAACTTTTTTCAAGTTTGTCAGAGCTCTTTTAACTAAAATCTTGTTTGAAAATAGTGCATTAACCCCTTTAAGAACACCTGTCAAGATCCGAGATGGCTGCCCCAGAAAATATTTGTCGAAAATGACGTTTTCAAATATTTCTAGGTAATTGAGGTCCCAATTGTTAGCACATCACTTGTAAACTTTGCTTGCACATTTTAAATAAAAAGTAAACTCAAATGGATATTGAAATCCTCGCGTTAAAATTCACGATCGCTGCCAAAGGGGAAAAAATAAAAACACCCTGAAATGTTTCAGAATGTTTCTTAAACCCGTCTTAATTAATACAAAGTATCGCCTCAGTTTACGGAAGCATATATGTACCTTTCGTACGGAAGCCTATAGGTACCTTTTGAGTTATGACTTACGACTGTTGACTTATGACTTATGACTTTTGACTGATGACTTATGAAGTATAACTAACGCCTTTTGCTTTTTGAAAGGGTAAGCGGAATCAATCTTAAATGGTGGACACTGTATATTTTTGGTGTAGATGCTGAACAATTTTTTACAATTGTCTCCTGATATCTCGGTATGCAACTGCAGCATTGCAACTGCAACATATAGCTCATATCTATCCATCACATGGTTGATGGATAAACTGTCATATATGTCTGTAAAAGCCACCCATGGAACCGTAGTGACTCTAAAGAACAGGAAACTACTATTCGTATGTTCATTTTCTTGTAAGACATTAACGGGTTTTTGTAAAGTACTGCCTGTGGTCGACATACAGGTGGGCTGTCTCTGTTTATATTCGACATTGTAATAGATTATGTCTTAGACTTATAGATACGAAATACTTAAACGTATAGTAACATGTATGTGACAGAACATCGCTATTCAATGATTGATATTTGTTTTTATTTATTTCATATGTATTACGAACTGCTAAATATATACGTGTGTGACTATCAGTATGCATTTTGAGGATTTTTCCAGTTTATTGTTATATTTCTTGACGACAGTTATTCATTTCATAATTCAATATATATTTAATCAAGCCAGTGTCAGTTCGCCTAGTCTAGAAAGTAGAATTAAAAGTCCTGTAGACACCCATTTCTACATGTATATATAAGACTACGGACCGCAATTATAATATATTAGTATGCTACGTATGTATCCTTACATGCTTTTAACATGTACTAACATACGTACATTTTAGAATCACAGCACTATGACGGTGGCTTTTTTAATATTTACCTGGTGATACTTGCAGTGGAATATGTCTGGTTTAGATTTACACATTATGTAAAATTTTGGTTAAGACAGCATGGAAATGAAAGTGCTATGGGGGTAACAAAGCTAAATTATGCTAACTTCTTCCGTTTCAAGGGCAGACAATTAATTTTAATATCATCGGATATATATGATTGAACAATTGTTCTAATGTCTTGTTATTTCACACATTCTTTAAAAGTTTTGTTAAAATCTTAAAACAAATGGAAGTGTTATGTTGGTAACAAGGCCATTCCATGCCATTTTTTGCATTTCAAGGGCAGATAGCTCCCTTCAATACCATCAGCTATACAAGGTTGAAGATCTTGTCCAATATATTATTATAATGCACAGTCTGTACTTATTTTGCTAAGACAGGCTGAAAAATAGAAGTACGGTAGCGGTAATGATATCAAACTGTGTATTTTTTTCTAATTCAAGACATTTAACTCACTCAAATACAACTGGATGTAGACGATTCAACAACTTTCACGATAATTCATTATTATGGAATGGATTGGATGAACCATGGAAGTGATATGGTGGTAACAACGTACTTTTTGAAGATAACTCACCTTGATATCATCGAATAAACCTGCTTGAAGAAGGCGTCCAATATCACATTAGTATATATACACATTCTGTGAACGTATGTTTCCGACCAGACGGTGATGTTGTATCAAGGCCAACTTATACAATTTTCCATAATCCAAGGACCATAACTCAGAAATTAGCGGTTAAATCTGTCTGGTTCAAGTGTCTGAGATCTTATTGATCTATAATTACTCTCTACGTTTGGTAAAGATCGGATGGAAAATGGAGGGTTTAGATTTCCCGCAGGTAAGAATTAACGAACGAAGACGGACAATCGACAATAGTCATCCCATAAGCTTACTTGGTTTTAGGCCAGTAAATCTAACAAGATGTCAAAAAGAAACCTGTTGGCAAATAGCTTTCTTGGTCGTTGTGATTTACAGGTTTTACTAGTTGTCTTGCGCAGCTCTTTCTAAAATGAATGCATCATACTATGCAATAGAAGAAACATTACAAGTCTCTCATATTCGCAAGTTTCGGTTGGATTTGGCTTAAGTACTTACTTTTATAAATGTAGATATAAACGTCGAACAGGAAATGTAGCTTTCACAGAACATAGTCAACCAAACACGTATTAAAACGAACAATAATTTCAAAGTTAACAAGAAGCAAGACGTGTGACATAACACACACAACGGGTTGACAATAGAGCTACTGCCTTGGAACGGTCAGAGGCAAAAAGGCCGCTGAGGGGGTTAAACGAGGTTCTAGGGTGCACCAGACTTCACTCTTGCCATATTGTCATCCCAAACGGGACAGTGTAAATAAAGACATCCTCGGCAGGTTATATTCTCTAATAAATAATGCACCATTAATAGGCAATTTTACACATAGATGATCGTGTTTATGTGAATATTAAAAACATAGACAGCCACTATGCAAGTAATCAATAATTTGGCAGAAAGCAGAACAATACAAAACATTAAGAGTACAAAAAGGCAAGATTGAAGACAAACATCAAACGTAATTGCAGCTAAATGTCATCACTGGGTTCCCACGATGTCCGATCATCGCACAATCAAAGACGAAAGCATAGTGGCGAACTGTAAATATGTCATAAACTCTTTTGATAAACGTCTAAATAAGTTTGATAAAGACCATATGAACGTGATTATGATCTAAGATCTTGCGAAGTTTGTAAATCATGTCACCATAGAAGTTAATTTGTCATAGTCCTTGTCGCAGAAACGTTTTTAAATTACTTTTATATTTTATAAATATATTTAAACTTATTTATTTTACATCGATTGTAACGAAAGCTCTATGAACTTATTTGAATCACTGTCGATGTCTTCCTGGGTAGAACCAGTACTAAGCAATGCAGATAAAGTGTCTTGCTCAGGGACACAACGCATATAGCAATGACGGGAATCGAACCCACGACTTTTGGATCATGGGTCCAACGCTCTACCACTAGACCACAGCGCACACACAAACTCATGAAGCGCTAAATAACAAGTTCAACAAGATGGACTATACATTTATTGATTTATCTTGAGTTGCGTTCAGATAGGTTAAGTTATTTTGCCTGTTAATGAATGGTAGTTAGTATACCATTTTCTCAAGAAGCGTTATAGCTCAGTGGATAGAGCACCTGACTTGAAATCAGAAGGTCGTGTGTTTGCGTCCCGAAAGAGGCAACTTTTTTTCTTCTGCAAATCATAATGTTACCTGTGTACAGGTTCGATGTGCAGTGGTCGATGTCTATACAATAAATGATGTCCTGCGTTCTATTTGCTCGCTTAAATATCCCATTTCGACTAGAGCTGGTGAACATGAAGTTACAAATAAAGACACGCCTACAAAGAAGAAAGCGATTGATATAGAGTCTCTATAGCTTTAAGCATAAATTTTAAGACTAATGTGGTAACAATACATTTTTTTAATAAGTCCTTTTGACAATGGTTTACTTGGCCTTATCTATATGTACATCAATAATTATCTATAATACATATATACATTGCAGAAGACTTGATTTCACTGATAGCTTATGGCCAATTTATGGGGTGGCAGTGGTCCAGTGCGGTCGCCTCTAAAACATAAGGTCGTGGGGTCAAGCTCCGGTAGCGAATCTAGATTCATCCATTCATCCATTGAGCAATATAAGACTCTATCGTTTTCTTTGATTTCACATAGCAGTTTCTTTTTTACGAGTTAGACTTGACAACCATTTACGAACAAACAAACAATAGATACAAGATACAAACAAGTTGTGTTATGCTAAATGTGACCGTATTTTGGCTATGTTTACTGTTAAAGTTTGAAAACAACTATTCTAATATAAACATACATAAGGAACGAACGTTCGTTCGTACTTTTCTCTAGAATATCGCCTTGTTGAGGCAATAAACATGTAACTGTTATGCCAGATAAAGTATTGAATTGAATTGAATATACACATAAGTATACATAGGCTTCTTGTGACTTATGACCTAGTGACTAATGACCTGTGACTAGTGACTTGTGGCTAATGACTTATTAGTAATGACTTGTGACTAATGACTTGTGATTAATGACTAGTGATTTTTAACTAATGACCTGTGACTTATAATTTGTGACTTGTGACTAATGCCTTATACCTAATGACTTGTCACTTTATGTAATCTTGGGTAAACTTATGCTTAACTTACTATGTAAAGAAAAATATCAACTAATACAAGTACAACGGATATAAAACTAATCCTTAATGTTGACATCCTATCTCTCACCCACACGTCTGACACCTTTTGTATTTGTAAAATGAATGTTTTAACGACTTAAACATATTTTGATTTGTACACCACCAAATACTGAAAAATAATATATCAACAACACAATTAATGATACTTCAATGTCCTGAACTTCAACTGACACTGGATTCGACGTCAAGTTCACTGGTGCCTCAATAAAATAGCGAGTGTTATCAACTGACACTCTGTATTCACCAGGAGATCACGCAGATATCATAATAAGCATTTACTCCCGAAGCAAGCTTTCCACCATATTTACTATCGTTATACCAAGTATAAGAACATGAACCACTATTGTGATATTTGGTTAAAACACCAAGAACAACTTTCGACGTGTCGATTTCATATCCGTATATTTCATTCGGTCGATGGAGTATAACCAAATTATATTTATCAATGACAAGTGTATTGTTCACATATAAAACTTGGAACCCACCCTGCAAAGGATTGTTGTCTTCAACCTCTGGATAACCTGACACACTATAACAGACTGTCAACTTATTGTATTCACGTCCTTATCGTCAGAGTATGCTAAGATGGTTTCTCTGGTATATTTTACTTATTTGTTTGTCTCTTGATCAATCATCTATCAGAAGAACACACTGCTCACCGTCAACCGACTTAAACTCCTCTTTCAATGTAAATATACCTGCATCTGAAGGAACCAGCAATGATACCTGATTAGGAAACAGCAACGTAAACATAACTGCATCTGTGGGAATCATCAATGTAAACATACCTGCATCTGTAGAAACCAGCAATGTAAACATACCTGCATCTGTAGGAACCAGCAATGTGAACATATCTACATCTGTAGAAACCTGCAATGTAAACATATCTGCATCTGTAGGAACCAGCAATGTAAACATATCTGCATCTGTAGGAACGATCAATGTAAACATACCTGCATCTGTAGAAACCAGCAATGCAAACATACCTGCATCCGTAGGAACCAGCAATGTAAATATATCTGCATATGTAGGAACCAGCAATGTAAACATATCTGCCTCTGTAGGAACCAGCAATGTAAACATACCTCCATCTGTTGGACCAAGCAATGTAAACATACCTGCATATGTAGGAACAAGCAATGTAAACATATCTGCATCTGTAGGAACCAGCAATGTAAACATACCATCTGTTGGAACCAGCAATGTAAACATATCTACATCTGTAGGAACCAGCAATGTTAACATAACCTTCATCTGTAGAAATCAGTAATGTAAACATATTTGCATCTGTAGGAACCAGCCATGTAAACATACCTGCATCTGTAGGAACCAGCAATGTAAACATACCTGCATCTGTAGGAACCGGCAATGTAAACATACCTGCATCTGTAGGAACCAGCAATGTAAACATACCTGCATCTGTAGGAACCAGCAATGTAAACATACCTGCATCTGTAGAAGTTTCTTGATGACCACCACACTTTCTGCTACCACACCCTCTGTGTAAAATAAATACATGAATATATGATATTGGGTTTTATGTCCCTTCACATCAAATTAGGTTATATTTGGACAGCAACTTTGGAGGGAGATAAGATGAAGGTGAAGTTTTACTCAGACATGCCTCCCCAGGGAGCAAACCCACGCAGGGCAGAGGTCTGTAGCTCTAAAGAAAAGGCCTTATACACTAAGTTACAGAGGCCGCTAAAACAAATACAGGTCAAGGGTAAGTTATACTTCAGTAAGTTCAGTAAGAGTTTTCCTAATTTCGAACATAAACACTAGACAAATGTAAGGGAAACATATTGCCTTCACACACCAATTTTCATATATCATCTTTCTTGGAGGAAGACGCAAGTTTAGTAACCATGAAACAAACCAACTGAACTGTCATATCATTCCACAACTTGCCTCAAAATGCATTCATTCCTGAGGAATAAGGAGTGTTCTATTAAAGGGTTGTTTTCATGACAATGCAAAAATATTACTATGACAACATTCTGCATAGCAAACAAAACTGCTAGACCATAAGTTGGTATACAAGTTTGGAAAGATACCTCTTAGAAGTATTTAAAAGTACATGAGAATTTGTTTACGAAAGATCAGGGTATATTCTCAGAGAGAATCATTTTGTGATAAATGAAGCCATCAGTTGCAAGTACATACCATTTTCATACAACCAATTATGTTTTCAAGTACTTCACATACATTAAACCGTTGGATATTCTTAAAATGTTTACCACAGTTTCCTTAAAACATATTACTGAGTATCCATGTATCCATGTATAAAGTACGAAATAATGCTCTGACAAGCAAAACCGGTAAACACAAAATATAAATTATCAGTTATGCATTTGTATTAGATTAAAACAAATCTACACAGTATCATTTTCGCAAACATGTTTGATGGATAAACATAATTATAAGATAAAAACAACAGTGTTGGTATAACACTCCAACAACACTAGAAATGTGTTCACAGACAGACATGAACCAGGGTCCAGCAAGCAAATATCAGCACTAAAACAGCAGAATAATACTTTTTCTCCGACAACCTCTACTTACCATCCCTATTTGACATGAGAAGCACGAGTCCATTCAAGCACGTGTCTGTCACCTCTGCGATGTTACTGGCACATCGACCAATAGCCTGGATGGTTGCTGCAGCAAATGTTTTGTCGGAGCTTGTCACATACGTCTGAAACAAAGAAGATTTTCATTTGACACATTATCTATGTAACTTACAAGATGTGCCTTTAATTAATCATAGTTACATGTTTACAAAATTCATTTTTGCAGACCTCATACTTTTAAAGTTATTACCCACAATCAGTTGTCAGGTAAAGGTCAACGGACAGACAAACGGACGGACAGACTGACAATGTCCAGCATAATACATCCATACGGGCATATACAAACTTGAATGTAAAATTTTAATCTTAACCAAGTGTAAAAAGAACGTTAAGATCATTCATATTAACCTACTTTCTTTGGGAACATACTGCTGTCTTGGAGATGTAAACATGTGTGAAGTTGGAAAACTTCTGGCGTCTGAGAAAAGGTCTAAACCGAAAACCTGAATGTAAGCTAATGAAGAGTGAAAACTAGGGCAGACTGGACAACTGACCTGTAGTTCCCTAAGGATGGTGGCGATGTTTGTCTCAGTGGCCAGGTTGGTCAGTATCTCAAGCTTCAGCAGTTTGATGTGGGTCGGGTCGTTGGAGCGAACGTAGAAACTCTTCAGGTATTGCTCAAACATGCCCTTCTGTTTGATGGACATGGTGGCGATGTTACTCAGAACCACATACTGAACTTCTCTGAAATAGGTCAAAAGGTAAGTTTTCTCTGAAACAGGCCAAAAGCTTTGTTTTCTCTGAAATATGCCAAAAGATAAAAAAACAAGAGGCCCAAGAGGGCCTGTGGACGCTCTACTGGCTAACATGGCTCTTATAATATCAATGAAGCGAGTGACTGCTATTAATGTTTTCTTAAAAGTTTCGAGCAAAAAACAGCTTTTTAACTAAATCAAAGGCCATAACTAAAGAATCTGGTAAAGTTTGGTAATGATCAGATGAAAAATGAAGGCCCTACCGTATTAACGAGGCAAAATATAGCATTTTTAACTAAATCAAGAGCCATAACTCCTCTGTGACTGGTTTTCGAACTTGTCCGAGCTTTCATTGATATTAACAATCTGTGCAAGTTTGGTAAAGATCAAATAATAAATGAAGGTCCTAGAGTGTTCACAAGGCTTAATATGGCATTTTCCAGCAAAACAAGGGCCATAACTCCGTTGAAATTATTTCGATCTTGCCGGTTTTTGAACTTGTTCGAGCTTTCATTGATATAAAGACACTGGCAAAGTTAAGTAAAGATTCGATTAATATTGAAGGCCCTAGAGTGTTCACAAGGTAGGAAATAGCATTTTCCAGAAAAAACAAGGGCCATAACTCCGGTGTTAATGATCCGATTTAGCTGGTTTTCAAACTTATTCGAGCTTTCATTGAAATTAACAATCTGTGCAAGTTTGGTAAAGATCAAATAATAAATGAAGGTGCTAGAGTGTTCACAAGGCAGAAAATGCCATTTTTCAGAAAAAAACAAGGGCCATAACTCTGATGTTAATGACCCAATTCAGCTGATTTTCGAACTTGTTTAAGCTATAATTGGTATTAACAATCTCTGCAAGTTTGGTAACGATCAAATAATAAATGAAGGTGCTAGAGCGTTCACAAGGCAGAAAATGGAAATTTTCAGAAAAAACAAGGGCCATAACTCCGGTGAAATTATTCCGATCTGGCTGGTTTTCGAACTTGTCCGAGCTTTTATTAATATTAACAATCTGTGCAAGTTTGGTAATGATCAAATAATAAATAAAGGTGCTAGAGCGTTCACAAGGCAGAAAATAGCAATTTTCAGAAAAAACAAGGGCCATAACTCAAGTGTTACTAATCCGATTTGGCTGTTTTTCAAACTTGTCCGAGCTTTTATAGATATTAACAATCTGTGCAAGTTTGGTAAAGATCAAATAATAAATGAAGGTGCTAGAGTGGTCACAAGGCTTAATATGGCATTTTTCAGCAAAACAAGGGCCATAACTCCGGTGAAATTATTCCGATCTGACTGGTTTTCGAACTTGTCCGAGCTTTCATTGATATTAACAACCTGTTAAAGTTTGGTAAAGATCAGATGAAAAATGAAGGCCCTATTGTGGTAACAAGACAAAAATTAACGACGGACGACGGACGGACGGACGGACGGACGACGGACAACTCGCCATCCCATAAGCTCTGCTGGCCTTCGGCCAGTAGAGCTAAAAAATGAAATATCCCAAAAGGCAAGTGTTGTAACGTCAGTTAAATCTTTTTCAAACAATTATGAAAAACGGATAAAAGGCACAATGTAACTGCAATTTTTTTTTAAATTGTTATTAAATCGAAATATGGATTTCTGGTTAACTTTCGTTTCCCTTTTATTATACTTTCCTCATCCTGGGTTCAAAAACACTTCTTTTTTATTCAACATTTTAGAATCTTCAAGAACATTACATAAAGAAAACAACAACGCTGTAGGGTTATAGTTTACAAATTGAAAAATCTAAATCCCTGGAAAAACATTATTTGGAAAACAGCAATGCCAACATTTTACACTTGATATACATGTTATTTAGAATTTCTTTCTTTTAAAATGCGTCACAACACAACAAAGCTTTGCTTTCTATATTTTAGTAAATTATTAGCATGTATGCCTTTATTATTTATTAATGGAGATAACAAACTTACTTGTGGCTCCTGAGAAGACGAATGATCGATCTGGCTACAAGTCCAACCTCCGACCTCGGTGCACAATGGTGGAACAGTTGGGCCACTCCCATCACAACCTGTAGACAATTAGAAACATAGTTATGATGAAGGTGTTGTTGATGGTGATGATGATGGTGTTGTCAAATGATGTTAATGATGATGTTGTTGTTGATGATGATGATTATAATGCAGTTGTTGTTGATGCTGATGATGTCCCTATCACAACATGTAGATGACAATTAACATAATTAGGATGAAGGTGATGAAGACAATGATGATGTAGGTCTTAAGTGCCGACACTTTGGGACAGATAATCACGAAATGGAAATGAAATAGGGTTTGCATTTCATTTACACACCATATTGGGTTATAAGTAAGTAAGTAAGTAAGTAAATATTTTATTATAGTGACATGAGCATAATATACAATACAATCATAGTACAGAAGGAAATAAATAGCACCCGGCCCAATGGGCGTATAAGTCACCTATAGTTAACAGTTTATAATGTTACAATATATACAATTAAATGAATGAATTGAAATGACATAATTATACTGCCTATTTATTTTTTTAAACATGAATCAATATTTATGAATTAATAAGAGTTTCCTCTTTAAATATGCTTTAGCAATATATTTTGATACTTTTCTCGGATGGTTATGCAATAAAAATGAGAGTTTATCATTAACATGTAAGTTTAAATAAATGTCGTTATGTAAAATATCTCCAAACACATCGTTTTCTATATGACTTTAAAGATCACAGTTAAATAAAAAGTGTATTTCATCTTCAATAGTGCTCATATCACGAAATTGACAAAGTCTCTGTTCTGGGGATTCAGCAATATATCTACCAGTCTCTATTCTCAGTGGTAAAATACCACACTATGATCTGACACTGATCGTTCGTTTTTCTTGAGATGAAGTAAAACATAATTATCACAATTGAAAGATTGCTTAAAAAGTCCGAAGCTTGGGGACATTGTGGATATCACGTAACCACAAGTCGGCATAGTAATCTTTTATCAAAGCAATAACTTGTGACATAGAAATAACGGATTTATTATTGAAATTGTTTATCAGACCTAATTTACACATAACTTGCTTAATATCATAAGTCCAGTTATTAGCACAGATGTTGTAATCATGAATAAATGCAATCGGGTCATCGAACCCCATCTTCTGTAAACGCTTGGTATCCACCCCGTATCACCGACCAGAGCTAACGTAGGCACAAATCGATGTACAGTCAGGTAATAACGCATAGCAAGATTCTGAACGTTGTCTATACTCTGAAAGTGTTTATACCCCCATACAGAGGCACAATAGTCCAGAATCGGTATTACACATGAGTTGTACAGTTTTTCAAACGAGCGGAAGCCAAAGTCTTTATAACTGTGTATTTTACTTATAATGCTTACTAGTGCGCGTCCGGCTCCTTTCGCCAAAGCTTCACAGTTTATCTTAAAGTTATTCTTCTCGTGGGTATTTATAACACTCTACAATTTCTAGTGCATTATTGCCAATTTTAAACATATATTTACTCCGCCTAGTTCTTCCTGATCTAAAGTGCATACATTTTGACCTATTTGTATTAATAAGAACTATCCAGCGTTTGCACCATTGATGAAGTGTGTCTAGCATAGTTTTTAACTTTAGTTCCGAGTCCACAACGAGCACAATATCGTCCGCGTACATCAAAAGTGAGATTTTAACGTCTCCCATCGTAATACCAAGGTCAAGGTCATTGACCTCCTGAACAAGGTCGTTGGCAAAGACAAAAAAGAGCGTCGGTGAGAGGTTACATCCTTGATTAACTCCAGTTGCATAGTCGAACCAGCCTGTTAGTTTATTGTTTATCTTAATACAGGATACAGAGTTTGAATAAATGCTTTTTATGGAATTGTATAATTTCCCATCAATTTTATTCATCAAAAGTTTGTAAAGAAGTATGTCTCTATCTATATCTTTAAGTCGACGAACGTGGTAAATACAGAGTTATTATTCCGTATAATACTATTTAAAGTAAAGACGTGTTCCTCGCATGAACGTTTAGCCCGAAACCCGTTCTGCTCATCGGCAAGTATGCCATTGTTTTCTAAATATTTCGACAACCGTTTGTTAATAAAAGAGCTGTATAGTTTACTTATACACGATAACAAGCTAATACCTCTGTAATTAAGTGGAAGCTGTCGATCTGAGTTTTGGTCTTTCAATATAGGGCATATAATCGCCTTTCGCCATATACTCGGTATAATACTGGTGTCGAGCACAAGTTGAAATAATTGTTTAAGTACTGCTACAATTGGAGGGTTCTTAAGCACATCGTACGGTATACGGTCATATCCACAGGCTGATCCTGATCGAGCGTTTGCTATAATCCTGGATATTTCCTCAATAGAAATATTTGAGTTTAATTGGTCGTTCGGTAGATATAACGGGTCACTCATATTTTGCTCAAGCAAGTGTTTGTCTAATTTGGCTCGATTATAGTTGATTTCATCAAAGTTGTCATTATCACCGCAATTATGTAGATTTTTAAAGTCAGTTTTCCGTATTTCGAATAGCTCGTTCTCGTCCGTAAATATGTTACCCTGACTATCGACGATTTCCACTGGTATCGTTTCTATCTTCAGTTTTTGTTTTGGCCCGCCTTGATGCACTAGGCATTTTAGCGTGCTTTTCTTAAGTTGATTATATGTTCTATATTTCATAATTAGTTTATACATGATTTATTTGTGCATTCTTATCCGTTACTAGACGGAAAGAGCTAAGCAGACGCTAGTATTGTCTATGGCGGATTACTGTGTGTATATTTTCTATAGTTGTTTCTATTATATTAGGCCAAGGACACCAATGAACTTGGTAGATATACTACTATTAAAATGCTGTCACCAAGAGTTACCAAACAGTGTATTTTGATGTCTGCTATGTCTAGTAAAACAAAAACGGAATTGTGGCGAGCGAGATATTATAGTAAAATGTATCACATATCTCTAGAAGTTTGAAAATATTCTGTGTATTATTTACTTCTGTACATTGTCCATGTTATGTCTGATCGTTGCTCCCTTGTATAATGAATGTTTTTCAATAAAATATACCATATTTATTAAAAATTATAAAAAAATAATAAAAATACCCAATGCAGTTCGTCCCTCAGCATTCTAATCCTCTCTCCATGAGAGAGACCTTGGTCTGAGGAGGGTTGCTCGTCCACACAAAACCCCGTGGAGGTCACACTGGGGAGGGCAATGATCAAAGGGATACATTGATATTATGTGAGATAATCACTGATAATGGGGCAAAACATATTGACTGTTACTGTCAGTAAAAAATTAGAAGTTAGTATCAGACAATCTTATTACCTAATTGGTACATACAAAGGATATATCACATATTGAGTAATAGCTTCAACCTCATCTTCTGAGGGACACCAACGATGCCTAAAATTACAAGCGCACCCCTGTCCTCCCTCAAAAGACTTCATACTGGCTTACTCACGAAATATTGAGTGTTATAGGAAAACATGGGAGATATGGGAGATATTGTATATGATCATAAGTAGTTATAATATTCATATGAAGTGTATGCAGTATGTTACTATCTGAGTAAACTATTGGGAGAGGTACAGACAGATCTAATCATATCAAGTAAATCCTACCAAAAGTCAGCTAGTCATTTATAATAAGCACATCCACGACGCCATGAGGCAGGGCAATCCCCACACTCATTTAGTCGTGGAGCATTATATATATGAAAGTATGTGATTGGTCCTGGACCGTTGTGCCTGCGTTGTCATCAGACTCAAAAATCGCCCCAACGCGTCCACCGGATCGGTCCCATATTACAGCTGTATCAATTGTAATTCGACCACTTATATTAGGGTGTTGTGGGTGGTATATGTTTAATCATAAGCTGACGAAATTTCTTATTCTGATGATGATTATACTGTATAATATTAATCAAACGGATATTGCCATTACAACGTATATATGTATAATTATGGAAAATATAGTCATAAATGCGTAGATAAATTAGATTTTCTTTTCGAAATGGGTGGCCTTAATATAATCACTAAGGGCGCTGAAAGTCAATTGCCTATGTCTTTTCTGTGGGTCGAGCAGATTATTTAGACTAAAAAGTATAGCGCTTTGTTGTAATTTTGACTTTAACTCTTCCCTTTATATATCGAGCTGACTGCATTCAAGTAACAAGAGCTGTCGGAGAACAGCGCAGCTCGACTATTCGATTTTTCAGGAGAATAATAAATTATATAGCTAGTATATACCATCAGAAAACAAGGCTAAAACAATGTGGGGTGGGGTTGGGGGACGGGGCTTGTATAGAAACTCGGGCCGATATAAAATTACGTGTGAATTTATTTTTTTTCTGTTTTAATCCATAATTGCTGTCATTTTAAAAAAGAAATTTGTGATCGAACGGCAACTCGGGGAGGGAACTGATATCTGGCAATTTTTATTGTGGCCTAATTTCATTTTTTTTGTTATGATATTTAATCTTTTATCTAAATTTAAAAATCTGAATCTGAAAAAAATGGAATTTCGAGTTGGGGTTAAGGGGATGGGGCAACATATATGTGTAAGAAGCTATGTGTAAGAATTGACCATAACAACAAAGAAAAATGTAAAAAAATAAAAACAAAATAAAAATATTCCAGTTTCATAGCAACATAGATATGTGTAAGAATTGACAAAAACAACACAGAAATATGGAAAAAATAAAAATCGAGTTTCGAGTTGGGGGGGGGGGGGGGGGGACGGGTGGGAGGAGAGGCGGGGAGGAGGGGACAACATATATGTGTTAGAAGCTATGTGTAAGAGTTTACCAAAACAACACAGAGAGGGGGCAACATATATGTGTAAGAAGCTATGTGTAAGAATTGACAAAACCACACAGAAAATATATAAAAAAAAATAACATTCCAGATTCGAGGGTGTGGGGGTGCGTGGGCGCAACATAAGTATGTTTAAGAATTGACCAAAACAACACAAAATTAGGTAAAAATAAATAAAAGAAAAAATCGAGTTTTGAGGAGTGGAGTGGGGTGGGGTGGGTTGGCGTGGGGTGGGGTGGGGTGGGTGGGTGGGGTGGGGTGGTGTGGTGTGGTGTGTGGTGTGGTGTGGTGGGTAGGGGTGGGGTGGGGTGGGTGGGGTGGGTAGGGGTGTATGTAAAAAAAATAAAAAAAAATAAAAAAATCAAGTTTTGAGTGGAGGGGAGGCGGAGGAGGGAAGGCGGGGGGAGGGGGCAACATGTGTAAGAATTGACAAATACAACACAAAATTATGTAAAAATACGAGTTTGGAGTGGAGGGCGGAGGGGGAGAGGCGGGGGTGGGGCGAGGTGGCAGCATATATGTGTAAGAAGGTATGTGTAAGAATTGACTAAAACATCACAGAAATTTGTAAAAAAATAAAATAAAACAAATGAGTTTCGAGTGGGGTGGGTGGGGGAGGGGGAGGAGAAAGGGGGGAGGGGCAACATATATGTGTAAGAAGATATGTGTAAGAATTGACTAAAACAACAAAGAAATATGTAAAAAAAAAAAAAAAGTGGAGTGGGGATGGGCGGTGGAGGGAATGGGGGCGGGGGTGGAGGAGGGAGCCCCGCCCCCATTTGCCCCCAACATGGATGAAGTATGAATAACATGCATAATGCTATAAGAAATCCCAAACCAAAATTATAGATATATACATGCTTACATGCAAACCTAGATCTGCCTTTATAGACACATTTTAAAGTCAGAATTTGGGTTCCATGGGAGCCCAGGGGTTACAGGAACCAAAATGTCTTAAGCAGCCCTTAAGATAAATCTATAAGGAAGTTCATGGCAAAATTTGGTTGTGCTAGGGTAAGTAATGGAAGAGATATAGACTTGTATTGATATATCCACCGCCATATGCTTGCCATCTTCGGGATGGTTAAAATTCTGTACTGTTGATTTTTTATGAGTATTGAGTTCTGCTCAACCCGGGGCTAGAGGGCGTGAGCGGTAGGTAGCATATTTCACTACCGCTCATGAACAGTCTCAATCAAACCGAGACTGCAATATTTCGTAGTGTCGTGCTCGGCCGTTTCCAAAGGTCCATTATCGTACTCTCTTTTGTAAACACAGCTTACACGCAAAATTTGATGTGAAATGGGACACATTTTATGGGCTATCATAATTCGGGTTCCATGGGAGCCCAGGGGTTACTGGAACCAAAATTGCTTATGCAGCCCTTAAGATAATGCTATAAGAAAGCCCCTGGCCATATTTGATTGTGCTAGGATAAGAAATGTAAGAGATTTAGACTTGTAAACACAGCTTACACGCAAACCTTGATTTGGGACGCCGACGCCGACGCCGGGGTGATTACATAAGCTCTCTTATTCTTCGAATAGTCGATCTAAATAGTTTTCAGTGGTGAATGGGACAGAACAGGAAGTATAATTGTTTTCAAGATCTTTAATGATATATCTTCCTAAACTCGCTGTTAATAGGTTTTATGTTTTAATTCGCTCTGTTCAAACAAACATAAAACATTTATGATCTATTCTCCAAAATAACTTTAAAAAACCTCAGATTTGCATATTATACCAATAAATGTTACATTCTAAAAGAATAACAAACAATAGAAGAGTGTTAATTCGCACAGGCAAACATTGATTTATTAACAACATAATTCAATGGCGATGATTCCGGTTCCTGCTCCTTGAATATTGGAGATCCTGTCCAATGTACCTTATAACATATGAATTGAACACAGAGCTATAAAGCTCTCACTACGCGTTTAAACGATGTAGCTCTTGTTTTCACTGTTTATTATCCGGAACTCATCACAGCATATGTCAATCCTTCTTAGAACGGTACTACAAAAGAACTAAAAATAACAATTGTTAATAACAGTTCTTTGAATAATGTCCCACTGTACTATATCGCACTGTTATTACATAATTCATCATGACACATAATATGGTTTTACTTGAAACGTATTTTTCCGCTGTACTTCAGCCATATTTAACCCGTCGGTGCCGTTAAGCATTGTCTTTGGTAATACTACGATTATTGTAACTTTATATTAAAGTTCTTAAAGCTACAGATTCCCTATATCAATCGATTTCTTCTTTGTAGGCGTGTCTTTATTTGTAACTTCATGTTCACCAGCTCATGTCGAAATCGGGTATTTAAGCGAGCAAATATAGCGCATGAAATCATTATTGTGCCCATCGCGTCAGGTATACCTTGACGTGTTCGTTGGCGGACGGACTATAAACCTTAGAACTACACACACACACACACACGCATGAAATCATTTACTGTATATACATCGACCAGTGCACATCGTACCTATACACAGGTAACAGTAATTTTCACAGAAAAAAAAAGTCAGCTTCTTTCGGGGCTCGAACACACGACCTTCTGATTTCAAGTCCTGTGCTCTATCCACTGAGCTACAACGCTACTTGAGAAACTAGTATACTAACTACCATATATTATGAGGCAAAATAACTTAACATATTTGAACACAACTAAAGTATGCAGTCCATATTGTCGCACGTGTAAATTAACATTGCCTGGTGTAATACTGTATCTTATCAATATGAAACTATTACTTCGTCTCAAATCAACCATATATCGACTTGTTATTTAGCGCTTGATGAGTTTGTGTGCGCGCTCTTGTTATTACGTAATGCCTATTTAGTGTTAAAAATGCTACAAAACACCAATAAATAGCAGTGGTCTAGATGTTCAGCGTACATTTTTCAAATCTTACAAGTACAAGGCTGTTTTTCAAATCCCCTTCTGGGCAACTATATTTTTATCACATATATGCTGGAGCCGTATATTTATCGATGTTACCTGTACGGAGGCTAAATAAAAATGTGAAATTTTAGTAGTATATGGTTTTATTTTTCCTCGCCGTTGGCAACTAGGCCTTTTGGCGAGGTTTTCAATAGTGGTTTATTTATAATAATCTTAGTAGTTTAAATAATGTTACTAATGCTTATCAATCACGCACGGATGGCAGGATCCAAGCAGACGCAAGACATGGCAATAGATGGTTTGCAGGGACACAAGAAGATTAACTTGGCAGAGGCTGAGTGATAGGGACACAGGTGGAATAAGCACATGTTGGTCTATTTTATATATAAAATTCAATCGAGGATTATAAATAATAATTTTATTTTCCAGCGTCAGCGCGTCACCATTTCTTAAAAATGATTTAACTTAATATGTACATATATACATAATCCATGTTGTGTCTGCTTCTCATGCTCCCTTCCAAAGGGAATGGACTCTTATAATTATAAGCATATAATGTTAAAAAAGAAATCGTTAAAATGTCCAGTGTTGTTAGTAAGACATCACTCCAAATCTCTCAATATAAAATAATTTAGAATGAGTTTTAGGCTTATGTGAGCAAAAACGTTAAATGGAGTGTGTCCCTCCGCCAAAGCCACGGGGAGGCCACGCTATGGAGGGCATGAAGCAGAGGTATACATAGGTTTTACATGTTAATATTATGTACCCCGTTATCCCGATGTGTGCGTCAGATCAAACTAAAAATAGCATCTTCCCAGCTGTTGATTTAAAATCAATGTGAAGTAATAAGCATATATAAAACTAAATAGGACAGCCAGTAATTTCTATTAACTTAACTGTTGATATAAAACAACCAAATATTAAAATCACACACCGGGGCTGGTGGGGTCATACAAAGTAGTGTTACATGGAATTATACGACATAAGGGAGTGGGAGTGGATGGAGTGGGGGGGAATATGTAACTTAGTAATATTATTGTTTATAAGATAAACATTTAGGACATTTTTAGGACATATTCAATATTTAATAAGCATCTCCATGACACCAAAAGTATAGGGTTGACCCCACACTCATCCTGTCATGGAGTCCTATCAAAAGTCAGCTAGACATGTCCACGACGCCATGAGGTAGGGCAGTCCCCAAACTCACTTAGTCATGGCGCATTATATATATAAAAGTATGTGATTGGTCCTGGACCGTTGTGCCTGCGTTGTCATTCGACTCAAAAATCGCCCCAACGCGTCCACCGGATCAGTCCCATATTATAACTGTATCAATTAAGTAGTTTATAATATTCATATGAAGAATAACGTACGTCTCTGTGTTGACTACCACCCAGAGAGCCAGTACAGGGACCGTCTAACCAGGTGGCAGTCAGTATTGAGTATGACCCAAATTTCGTCTACTATATAGCCTATGTTATTCTTAAGAAGTTCATATATTATGTTGTTACTTACGTAGACTAATAAGTAATCATATGACGTTTATATAATGTTAAATACGACGATTATCTGCACTCTAATAGAAAGGGTTTACAATTTGGTAAAATTATACTGAATAAACGAATTTAAATCAAACCATCAGTGTTTTCGAGCCCAGCAGACAAAACATACAAGCTAATCCACTGGGCCGTCCAACATTGTAGTTTAGTCTAAATCTTCTTTTCAAAGTGTGTGCCCAGGATGAAAGAACTGAGAGCGCTAAATACTTGAACTCTATGTTTTTTGATAGGATCTAAAATGTTAGTTAAATTAAAGGGTAATGATAAGTTTAGCAATTTTAATTTTAAGATATCTCTCTGTATTTCAAACTGACTACAATCTAGTAAATAATGTTCCGTAGTAAAATGGACTAGGCAGTTAGGACAATCCTTATGAAGGTCGTTAATTATGTGGCTGCCTAAACTAGCTGGTAATAGATTGTACCCCATTCTCAGTCTTGTAATTACTTTATCGATAAGCCTATTGGTAGAAAATGGTTCCTGAATTTTGAAGTTTGTTTTAAGTCTAGAGAAAGTATGGAACTTGTTAATTTGATTAGTTAAATAATGATCTACTTTGTTGTTTATTATTTTCCGAATTTGTGAGTAAATTTCAGTATGTCCTAAAGGGATTGGTTTGTCAACGGCAGTGGTGTCCAAGCCTGTTTTGATTTACAGGCTTGGTCGGCTTTTTCGTTACCGACTATACCAACATGAGCCGGGCACCACTCCAAGTTTACAGAAAGTTTTAAAATATGGCAATCATTTAATTTATATAGAATATTTGTCAGAAGATCAGGGCGAGTTCTACTCGTTCTGTCTTTAATAGCCATAAGACTTGAAAGCGAGTCTGAGAAAATAACTGAGAATGGAGGCTTGTATTTAATAATCCATTTAAGGGCTCTGTCTATAGCGACTAGCTCCGCGGTAAAAATTGAGAGACCGTCAGAGATTCTAGTAATTTTAGTAATATCTTTTGTTGGTATAACAAAGGCTGATGCTACACGTCCTGAGACAGGATCTTTGGAACCATCTGTATAAATTTGTAAAAAGTTATTATATTTACTATCCTTATGTTGTAGGAAGTTCAGTTTAATTTCTGATGCTTCATCGTTTTTGTTTATTATAGAGGAAAGGGAAATATCTACATTAGATTGAATTAGAGTCCATGGAGGGACCACTCCTACTGAAAATTTACGTATCGATTTCTCCTTATATACCGACTTTTGGGGTGTTCGTCGATTTGAAACTACTTCACACGTGACTCATTCATATTCATGAGTTATTACCAGTTACAATAGGGACTGTACAGCTTTAATGACGTAGATGGGTGGGTGGGTGGGAAAAGCGACTTTACTGTTTGCCTGTCGGATTCGAATGACAGAAAAGCTTTTCAGCTCAGCACACGTCAGCGTATACTCGTTTTGCACGTGCAAACGAGTATATAGCGCCCTCTAGAACCGGTTGAAACCTGTATGAACAGGTTCATTGTAACTCGTCAAACTTTAAATTATTAAAGAGACACTTTCATAAATTATTGTATCCCATTCTAAGTCGTGTTATAGTTTTATTAATGATTTTAGAGAATAAGGCATGATTTCTAAAATTGCAACTTAGTCTAGTAAACGTATTAAATTTATTGGTTTGATTAGTTAAATAAATGTTTAATTTTTCATTTATTTTTTTACGAATGCCATTATATACTTCTGAAGGTCCGACGGGAATATCCTTATCGATAGCAGGGTAATCTAGCCCTGCCTTACAGGCGAGGTCGGCCTTTTCATTGCCAGAAATATTTACGTGGGCTGGACACCATTCCAAGTTAACTATAAGATTTAGGATATTACATTCAATGGGTAGAATTAAAATATTAGAAATAAGGTCTGGTCTAGTATTGCTTGTCCTATCTTTATTTGCAGTAAGGCTACGGAGGGAATCCGAGAAGATAACTGATTTGGGAGGTTTATTTTTGATGATCCATTTGAGGGACTTGATTATTGCCATCAGCTCTGCAGTGAAAATAGAGAGTTCATCAGAAATTCTAATTATTTTA
This sequence comes from Cyrtodaria siliqua, assembly GCA_037043455.1. Classification (NCBI taxonomy): domain Eukaryota; kingdom Metazoa; phylum Mollusca; class Bivalvia; order Adapedonta; family Hiatellidae; genus Cyrtodaria; species Cyrtodaria siliqua. Next base: position 460,793 of record JAWPHD010000322.1, read on the forward strand.
CTAATATTTTTCGAGGGAATAACGAAGGCAGATGCTACAAGTTTTGTGACAGGATCCTTAGATCCGTAAGTGAAGATGTTTACATGGGAATTATATTTATTGTCAATATGTTCATTAAAGACTTGTTGAATAGTAAAGGGTTGTCTTGTTTTTAATAATGTTTGTAATGGAAATATCAACTTTTGGTAAGGCTAGAGTCCATGGTGGAATATTTCTAGGATTAAAGTCCGCTATATTTATATTGTCTACTTTATATTCTTGCTTTAGATTAAGTATTGTTATTTCAAAAGGTTTTGGTTTATTCTTAAATTTATTTTTACACTGTGTTGTTTTAAAAATCTCGTTAAAAGGATTAAATAATTTTCTCGTTTGGGTCCTGGCCCAGAAACGCAGCATCTGCTCCTCTCTATGTAAATGTAGTGGGAGAACTCCAGACTCGTGTTCTAGAAAATGTTTATGTGTTGAATTCAGCGCTCCCAGTGCTATCCTTAATTGCCTTATTTTGGATTATATCTAATTGTTGAAAAAGAGACGGTGCAGCACATGAATAAACGTGGGATCCATAGTCAATTTTAGATCTTATCAGGGTTTTATATAAAATAATAAGTGATCTTCTATCCGAGCCAAAATATGTTCCTTGTAGCATACGTAATAAATTTAGGTATTTTTCACATTTGGCTATAAGGTTATAGATATGTGTATTAAAATTTAATCGACGGTCCAAGATGAGAACTAAAAATGTAACACTTTTATTTAATATAATTTTGGTATCTCCTAAATGTTAATCTAAAGAAACCCTGGAAGAGTTACAAAAAAGTATACCTACTGTTTTATTAGGAGATAGTTTGAAACCCCATTTGTTAGCCCAGTCCCAAATTAAATTAAGTAAATAGTTAATTTCATCATCTTCAGCTACATCATTTAATTTTGTATTGAAATTATTTTCGAAATTGTTTTGATAATCATTGGTATTTTTGCTGAGATTATGTTTGCTCGAAACTTGTGAAAAATGTTTAGCTAAAAGATCCGCTTTATCTTTGTTCGTGGTGGCATATTGCAGGTTGGTGTTTAATAGTGGAATGGATGAGAAGAATTTTCCTCTTATTCAATTTATTTTATTCCAAAAATTGTTTGTTTGTATTTGTTTGTTTTAAGGAACATGAGGTTATAAATTCATCCCAATTACTTTTTTTTGCTTTTGTAATAATATTTTTTGATTCATATTCTGCTTCCTTAAAATTGTGTAGGTTCACTTCCGATGGATCTTTTTTAAGTTTGTTGAGCATATATTTACGTTTTTTAACGGCTTCTTTGCATTCAGAATTCCACCATGGGACGTTTTTCTTTCTAGGCATAGTATTGTAGATAGGGACGCTTTGGTGGACTATATTAAGAATAGTTATTATTAAAAGTATCTATATCTTCTGTAATTAAATCATCAGGTTTAAGTTTTTGGCATAAAATGTCAAAGAGATCCCAATCTGCTTTATTATAATTAAATTTATCCTGGTTATAATGCTCGTGGGAAATCTTTTCCGAAGACAATTGGACTGATAGAAAGATAGGGAAATGATCAGATCCCCAATTGTCATTTAAAGCGGACCAATGGAAAATTAAAGAAAATGAGTTTGTGCAGAAGGATAAGCTATATGAGTAAGGTTTCCCTTGCCTTTATCTAAGCGTGTTGGTGAGCCGTCATTTAATAAAAATAAATTATGTTCATCTACCCAATTTAGAATTTCTTTGCCTTTATTATTTGAGTTATCGGACCCCCGGGCCTGATGATGGGTGTTGACATCTCCCGTGATAATCGCATTTTTTAATTTATATTCACTTATTTTATTAGTGATATGATTAAGTGAATTCCTATTACAATTTCTGGAATAAAGATTGGATAAAATAAAAGTGAAGTCTTTATAAAATATTTTAAACAATTTGACCTCAATTGTTGAAATTATATACAATATACACTTTATTCCGTTTAGTAGACCCCAGGAAATCAATAATAATAGTCTTTATTTATATGGTGTATTCATTCTTAGTTAAAAACTTTGTCTATGTGATGTTCATGTTACATCCATGTATTCATATGTATCCTTGTTTTAAATAAATAAATACATAATTATGCGTTTTCATTGCTTGCTTGCTTGAATATGTATTACTTTGATTGACATTACAAATCACAGATAAGGTGTAGCACACCCACTGCAACACAGCAAGTGTCGGCCTGGGGTAGTTGCATAATGGCGTCAATAAATAATTCTCATTTCTTTTTGTAAAAAAAGGCATTTTCACTATTCAAAGTGCTATTTTTCGTTTATATCACATTGTTGATCTATTTGTTACATTTTTCAAGCATTGTCATGTTAAAATGGTGAGTTTTTAATTTATTTTGCTTATATGGAAATGAGTGTATGAATACAATATTATGGCATCTCAGTGTTTATGTTTTTAAAGGGACCATTCATTCATGAGACAAGTTCTTTCTTAGAAGATACATGACTCCCATTTTTCTGTGGATTTTTTGGCAGCATATGTGTCATTTGCGATGAGAATGTAAGTTATTCATTTTTAATTTGGACCTAGATATGAATGACAAGATGGCATTTAAATTTTAATTCACACACAACTCAATGCAACAATCAATGGGCGTGTTACACCTTTACCAGGTTCTAAATCTACAGCATTTTAGAAAGAGATCACAGAAAAATGCATGTTGATATAAGATTTCTGGCTAATTCTGCCTCATTTTACACATCATGGGTCTAATCACCACGGGGTTGTATTTTTTTCTAAATGTTGATAGGTGCAGGGAGTAAGTCACGCAAACATGAAATTAAAAAAGTTCAATCTGGTAAATATTTGTAAATTGTGTTTTAAATTGCAGATATTGGATCAATAAAGAATTTAAGCCTATATACATGTTGTAATTTTTTTTTATCTCTATGCCACGAACTAAAACATTACAATGGGACCCTATGGAAAATTAATTGTGGTGGGAGACGTGTTCCCTTGAAAAAGCCGATAATATAACATTTTAGATCAGTAGCCTTGCTCTTAAGAATGAACCGGACGAGGTGACAATCCAGTTAGGTTTGCCACTTAGGTTTGTCTCAAACCATAAATAAAGCAGGAGTTTCATTTAAAATGTTTATACATTTATGAAAAATAAAGGCGATTTTATTGATGAATTTTACAACCAAATTCAACTGCGTAATTCGCGAACAAAACAAAGGCTATACAGAAATCAAAGGCCGTCAAGCAACTCTACACAATAATGGCATTACGAAGGTATAATTACTTTGAATATCGTAATGTAAATGAAAGATAAGTTAAATTTCAAAAAATGTACATTCTCGATTTCAAGCCGCAAATGGCGAAAACTAGAAAAATAATTTATGAATTTTCAACCAAATTCAACTGCGTAATTTGCGAACAAAACAATGCCTTGCGTTGCTAGTGCATCAATTTATTATTGCTTAACACGGCATCTAGTTGGGTTCGACAGTACCTATATACTTTCGTGATACCTTCATTGTTTTACGAAAAACGACATAATCTGATTTCTCATAGCATGATTCAGCACAATTTTAATATTGAGAAATTGTTCAATACATGTGTGTTTCACAATTAGAGGAAACGAATAGCTTTACTCATATTTATTCACCCTGGTTTATACTATGTACTCTCCTCCGTCATAAAACATGTTAATATTACAACAGCAAATATAAACGGGTCCTGATATAAAAGAAACACATTTTATTTTAGCAATATCTAATTTTATTTTTTGAATGTATAAAAGTCAGTATAAAATGCAATATATATAATGGGCTGCCTTTTAAACACAAATACATGTTTAAATTTAATCTACATGTAGTTAATTGTTTCATTTAGAGCTGCCTCCAGAATTGACCAGAATACTTTCTTACACATTTAGAAAAGGGTGTACAAGTTGTTGTTTTTCTTCTTCTTGGAGCGACTAATTCGACGAAAACTCCTAACACAATGACGTGCCATTCTGTAGATACAGGTGCAATCTGAAAAAGAATAATATCACTGTAAAAGTTTAAATGATCAAAGCAAAGCATAGATGACATATTTCATCATAGTTTTTCACCTTTCATTGTCTAACCTATGTGGATATTGATGCTAAATAAAACCCGTCGGATGTGAAGTTTCATTCCAATACGTCCCTGCCGGTGTAAAGTTTCATTCCAACAATCCAGGCACCCTGGTCCCAATGCCTAAATTTGAAATAACTTAATTAAATTAAAAAATATTAGGGTATTGTTTTTTTTTATGTTTTCCAACGTGTAAATCTCTAAAAATGTCAAGACCTCTCTATCATTCTTTACGAAATTGTCATTGAATTGTATGTGAAAACTGGTGAAAATTAGTAAAATTCAGACCGAATTTAAAAAGCATTATTTTAGAAATGTCAAACATTAAATACCATCACATAGTCTTAAATTACTCAAATATTACGTCAATTCAAACTATAATGACTAATTTTGGATGGTAAGCGTAATCAACTGATGGGTCATGCAGCCATATTTCAAACAAAAAAAAAGCCATTTCACGACAAATCAACGAATTTCAAACGCTCCAAATTTCTAAAGTGAGTGCTCATTCCAAAAAATAAAAATAATAGTACCATAACATGACCTTTACTTGAATAAATAATTCATTTTACACTCATATAAATGTTCGCTCATTGGGGAAATCGTAAGTAACAAACACCATAATTCGTCGTTTACCCGCTTTTGACCAAATATTTCACATTTTCCTTTGTGTGCCGTTGCTGACTGTTGCTGATCAAATATCTTCGTAAGTTTGCACTACAACGTAAATTAAACATAACACAAACAAAGAAAAACACTTACCAGATCAATTTGCACAACAATAATAGGTGACCACCGATAATTACTGAGAGATTTGCGATTTTGTTATATATTTTTTTATCAGCGGAAATCAGCGTGTCCACTTTCCAACAAAGTCTCGTGACGGCACCGAATTGACGAGATTTCAGCTTATTTCATGATCCTGTAATATATAGACGGATCCTGGTATTTGTAACTTATCTTGTTAATGATGAAATTGCTAATTGTTGAAATAAAATAAATTATATCTTCAAATGTTCTGTTTAAGAATGTAAATATCTTTCATGTAAAGCGTCTTGTATGTAAAACTTTATATTTGTCTTCTATATCTTTATTGTTGTGTATATATTAATTAAATTAAACTACTAAAAAATGAAACAAGCGTGTGAAAAATTATTCATATTCCCTTATAAAAATGATCTCACCATGCAATTATCACCATTATAATCATCAAGTCGCACTGCAAACCACAAACAAATTAGCACCTATGTTACCACTATATATTCTATACATGGGACGCTTGCTCCTAAAATGGTACGCTTATACGCTTATGTAATGGTACGCGGGTGCATAGAATTACCGGAATCCACCTATTTACCGGAATCTACCGGAATCCACTTGAATTGCCGGAATCCACCATAGAGTTACCGGAATCTACTTTTGAATTATCGGAATCCACTATTTATGATCTAAATTGACGTAAATGTATAGTCAATTAAGTAATATATTAATGAATATATTAATGAATGTGTGTTTTTGTGACTTTAATTATCGAAAAATACCGGAAAACGACTTTTGAATTACCGGAATCCACTATTTTTGATCTAAATTGGCGTAAATGTATAGTTAATTAAGTAATATATTAATGAATATGTGTTTTTGTGACTTTAATTATTAGTGTTATTAGCGAAAATTACCGGATTACACCAGATAATTTGCCGTAATATAAGACACGCCCTGTTACGTCAGCCAACATATCTTTTATTTGAGTGTAACACAACTGCTGTCTTTCTTCAATGGCAGGAAGCTTTTGGAACTGGCAGCCTGACAGAAGTAAATATTCTTACCATTACACTGGGAATTGATGTTATTAGTATTAAAATAAATGCATAAGCTATTGTTTTATTATTAATGTAAATACATCATCATGCGCTCCCTAATATCTTATGTCACTTATCTTTTGAACAAAATTCAAGTCTTGTTTATTGAGAACCTGTGTATTAAATCTTGCGTTTAGCACGTGACGTTGTTATTATTAAAGCACGTGTTATAAGTACGGCCGTATGCATCTGCTTTATATATTACATCATCATGTCACTTACTTTTCGCTATAAATGTTTTAAGATATGTCACTTATTGCTTCTTTTTTTTAATGCAGAGGCGTAAATCAATGTAAAATGTAATTAAATAATATTAGTACGTAATAAATATTTTTCCGCTATACATACTTTAAGATATATAACAGAGCAAAATTCAAGTCTTGCTAATTGAGAACCTGTTTATTAAATCTTGTCGCGTTTAGCACGTGAGGATGCTATTACAGCACGTGTTATAAGTACGGCCGTATGCATCTGCTTTGTATATTACATCATCATGTCACTTATTTTACTGCTCACACTTAAAGGTTTCGGTGTCCTTTGTAAAGTAATTAAAAAAAATGAAATAATTTACTTCATTCTTGATTTCATAATCGACTTTTGCATCTAATATTGTTAGTTTGACAGAAAATATTGAATAACATTTCTATGCACCGCATAAAAATAATAAATCTATTTGTTGTTTCTAATTTATTAATTCCTATTATCATTAATTTATATATTAATTAAATTGCATTGATGGTCGTTCTATCCATACATCTACCATACAGCTACCATAATGAATATAAGAAATAGGGATGAATGAACTCTATCTATAACTTTTCGGTTCTGTATAACACTAACACAATCAGATTACTTATGGGTAAATTTATAATAATAAGTGATCTTACTCGATTTATTCAATTCCTATTATCATTAATTTATATATTTATTAGATTGCATTGATGGTCGTTCTTTCTATACATCTACCATACATCATAGGAAATTGGTAAATTGATAATAATAAGTGACAAGAAGTTATTATCTTAATCGATTTATTCATTTACTTGTTTGTGATTCGGTTAGTAATTGATTAGTGAACTATATTTACTAATTAGTAAAATGTTTGCACATGATTTAATTAATATAGGACATTTAGATTAAAACACACTACTGACATATCAATTACGTGATTCACTCAGTTTAAGAAAATTTGACGACGAATTCGACAGCCTTCTGCAGTTTAAACCAGACTACGTCTTTGTCAACGTCGGCGGTAAGGGGGCACTCCTCAGTTTCGCATGAATGTCCATGGTGTAAATCAGAAAGAAATCAACTAAGCATCTTTTAGGTCCATGGATGGTCTTTATAATAATTATGAAGCACATGTTTGATGTTTTTTTCAGTTTTGATTACTTCTAAGTTTATTTTGGTGTATTGGTATATGCATTCTTTGGGTTTTTTGGAGGCTATAAATAGAAAAATGTGAACCAATCAAAAACTTCCTAAAAGTAGTTAAAATGGCTGATTTTCACTGACGAGGAGATCAGCGTGGAATAACTTTTTAAAATGCCGGACTAGGTATGTAAAATTTAGCATTTCCTGATATGCAAGAGCATTATGAGTGCAGACATGACCCTGGTATGTGTAGGAAAATTTCTTATTTTTATTTATTGGCATTTGAAATATTGCTAAAATTGCATTTTTAGCATGTTTTAAGGGGTGGGGTAATCTTAAAGAAATGGGACTAAAGTTGTACAGAAAATGCTTTTTGATACTTTTATTTGGTATGGAAACATGGGTAATTTTATTGTCTTCTAAGAAATGTATGACACAATGATGATGTGATTTATTTTTGCTCAAGGATTCAGGCTAAGAGCTTGTCAAGGGTTTGATGATTGAGAAATGTACATTAAACTGTGGAGTGCCCCCTAAAGACATAGATTCAAATTCTCCAGCACCAGACATTGTCAATAGGATTATTGACATAGTTCTTAGATTGAAGCCTGCTGGCGTGAAACGGGTGTTTGTCGGCTGTATTGCCGAGCGAGGAAATGTGAGAAATACAACTGTCGCACATTTCATTGCTCCTGCATCGGTCTCCACGTATCGGGCCCATACGGGAACACTGTTTGTCTCCCCGTACGTTTTTTTTGCTGATTAAAATCAGGAAGTAGGTAAATATAAACTTACTCCCTGTTAAAAACGGGCTGGTAGGACCAGAGAAGGCTCGAATTAGGTCCTAATCAGCAATTCACGTCCCGTAAAACGGTAAACCGTAGTGTGCTTTAGATAGTGAACATGTTGAACAGCCCTCTCAGTGTTACTCATTATTACCTCCCTTTGGAATTCACTTCCGCAGTGAACAAAATGAAAATGAAAGCAATCATTTGTTTACATGTTCTGTTAGCTGTAGTGTATGGGTTTCCTGATAGAAAGGTCCTGCAAAATGCCTACAGATACATAGAAAAACACGAATCAAAAGGTAAATTATTTCAAATGCTTGAAAGAACACTGTTGTTCGTGGCGTACGGTAAGTAAAGTAGCTGGCAAGACTCTAGACTAGGAGTAGCATGAATCAATGATTTTTTATTTTTCGAAATAATATCACCAAATTCAGTACATAAATACATCCATTTATTTCAATATTAGAACAGCTGAGTTTGTAAAATTTGGATTATAACTTTTTTTTTTTTTTAAGATTTTTTTCTACGTGTATATTTTTAATCACAAATACTCACCTTTATTTCCTTGTCAAAAACTTGTCCAAGCATGAAAAAAGCAGTTTTTCAGTTAATAATGTTTATTAAATGAATATCCTTTGTCATAGCAACATATTTATACAACATATACATATTTTGCACTTAAAATGACTTCATTTATTAGCTTTAGCACACATAGTTGTATACATATAAACCGGTAGTCATGTATTATAAACAAAATATCACTATCAGCAGGTATTTCGAATATTGCAACATATTCAAGAATCAAAGTTGTGTCAACAGGTTGTCAGTGTGTGACGACGTGTCTGCAATGTGGAAATTGATGAACCCAGTAACTTGAATGTTAACAACTTAACACTCAAGATCAGTACCATACAGTTGATACATACAAACAGTATATAATGCTTAAAAATAAATGATTCACCATCAGAATACTTCATATAAGGCATATGCAACAGAATATATACTCATTTACACTCACAGTTCAAACAATCAATCAAATTCAGTTAAAATACAGTTTGTTTGCAATCTAAACGGTTTTTATATATATATATTTTTACTTCCGGTTCAGACCCCCGTACAGTTAAGTCATCATAATTTTACAGAAAACGGATACTTATCATCGCAAATTATGTCTGAATTTTTTAAATGTATATTAAACTTCAAAATGATATCAAACTTACTTGGGTACCTCTTCTCAAACAGAACAAAAAATAAAGTTCAATTTTTATATGGCAGTTTTCTTCTACTTTCACACCTGTTTCTGCGTCAATCTGACGTGGTGCTCCGACATCTAGGGTCCGTGAATGCTGATTGGATGTCATTTTTAAATATCCAATCAAAATAATGGGAATAATAGCCGTAATGGGAAACCCCATTTTCGCGCATTTTTAGGAACAGGAAATCGACATGGCTATTTAAAGACGACATAGATTATGTCCCTTGTTGGTTCTCGCTACTAGGAGGCAACTGTTGCTATAAAAGGTGAATTTTCTTCCTGGGAAGAAGTTGCCAGTGGAGTTCCTTAGGGAAGTGTACTTGGACCTGTATTATAATCTTTGTGAATGACATTCCAGATGCTGTTCAGAGTCTAGTTAAGATTTTTGCGGATGACCTAAACTTTACGCACCAACATGGCAAAAATCAACATCTCGATCTCAGACTATTCAAGAGTACTTGGATCACTTCATCAGTGGTCTGAAACATGGAACCTAAAATACTGTATTCAATACTTCAAAATGTAAAGCAATCCATTATGGTCAGGACAATGGCCTGCATCAGTATTCTATGAATGCTGTTAACTTAGAAGCAGTAACTGAAGAAAGAGATTTAGGAATCCTTTTTAAACAGGATTTTAAATTCAGTAAACATATTTCATCCAAAGTAAACAAAGCCAATAGTGTGCTATATCTCTGATAAGAAGAACCTTTGATTTCTGACTCATGCACTCATTTGTTAATCGCTACACTGCACTTAAGTGACAGGCCTGCCAAAACATTTTAACACAATGGTGTACTTCGAATTTTGGATGATGTGATAACATGGCTTATTTTATTCAGAAATGATGTCTCGTCTGCACTCGCTGGATAAATGGACTATTTTATGGACCAGTTTGTTTCACATAAAAAACAAAACAACTTAGAGTAAAACTGCACCAAACTTTTCGAATATAAAGCACACAATTTCTGCCATATAGTATTCTTTCTAATATTATATTCACATCAAAAGTGTTGAATTACTGTCATGTACTATATGGTTGACATTGCTCGTGCCTAAAATGCGTACATCGTTGAAAAATTCACTTGACCATATCTCATCGATATTGGATTTTTTGGATCAAAGATGGCTGACCGATAGTCCTTAAATGGAAATTTGGAGCGCGCAACTTGATTTTCGCACTAGTTTTTTAACGCGCAAATTATCGATGCCATTATTACAAGTTGATGCATTGTTTGATAATTATTGGAAAATAATAAAGTATCATCTATAGTAATTCGATTAGAAAGACTTGGTTTAGTTTCTACCACAACTGTTTTTAGCTCTACTGATCAGAGATCAGCAGAGCTTATGCCGTGGTGCGACGTCCGTCTGTCCGTCTGTCCGTAAACTTTTATTTGTAGCGACTTCTCCTCTGAAACTACTGGATGGATATTCATGAAACTTTACAGAAATGTTGCCCATAAAGTCTAGTTGATCCTAGCAAAAATTCATGTTGATGTGAAATCCAAGATGGCCGCCAAAGCTAAAAATAGAGTTTTAAAATACAAGTTTGTAGCGACTTCTTCTTGAAAACTATAAGTGATATTGATATGGGACTTTTTCTAAAATGATCAGCATGACATGATGTTGATCCTAGTCAAAAATCGTTTTGATTCAACTTTAAACATGGCTGCCAGCGGCCATCTTTGTTTACATAGAGTTATATAGTAAAAACTTGTAGCGACTACTTCTCTGAAACTACTTGGCGGATTGTCATGAAACTTTACAGGAATGTTGCTCTTGATGTCTAATTGATCCTAGAAAAATTTCAGGTCGGCCGGAAATTCAAGATGGCCGTAACAGCTAAAAATAGATTTTTAAAAAATAAGTTTGTAGCGACTACTTCTTGAAAACTATAAGTGATATTGATATGGGACTTTTTCTAAAATGATCAGCATTACATGATGTTGATCCTAGTCAAAAATCATTTTGATTCAACGTTAAACATGGCTGCCAGTGGCCATCTTTGTTTTCATAGAGTTATATAGTAAAAACTTGTAGCGACTACTCCTCTGAAACTATTTGGCGGATTGTCATGAAACTTTACAGGAATGTTGCTCTTGATGTCTAATTGATCCTAGAAAAATTTCAGGTCGGCCGGAAATTCAAGATGGCCGTCACAGCTAAAAATAGATTTTTAAAAAATAAGTTTGTAGCGACTACTTCTTGAAAACTATAAGTGATATTGATATGGGACTTTTTCTAAAATGATCAGCATGACATGATGTAGATCCTTGTGGAAAATTATTTTGATTCGACGTTAAACATGGCTGCCAGTGGCCATCTTTGGTTACATAGAGTTATATTGTAAAAACTTGTAGCGACTACTCCTCTGAAACTACTTGACGGATTGTCATGAAACTTCACAGGAATGTTGCTCTTGATGTCTAATTGATCCTAGAAAAATTTCAGGTCGGCCGGAAATTCAAGATGGCCGTCACAGCTAAAAATAGATTTTTATAAAATAAGTTTGTAGAGACTACTTCTTGAAAACTATAAGTGATATTGATATGGGACTTTTTCTAAAATGATCAGCATGACATGATGTAGATCCTTGTGGAAAATTATTTTGATTCGACGTTAAACATGGCTGCCAGTGGCCATCTTTGGTTACATAGAGTTATATAGTAAAAACCTTGTAGCGACTACTCCTCTGAAACTACTTGACGGATGTTTATGAAACTTCACAGGAATGTTGCTCTTGATGTCTAGTTGATCCTAGAAAAATTTCAGGTCGGCCGGAAATTCAAGATGGCCGCCACAGCTAAAAATAGATTTAAAATAAATAAGTTTGTAGCGACTACTTCTTCAAAACAATAAGAGATATTGATATGGGACTTTTTCTAAAATGATCAGTATGACATGATGTTGGTCCTTGTCGAAAATCGTTTTGATTTGACGTTAAACATGGCTGCCAGCGGCCATTTTTGTTTACATAGAGTTATATAATGAAAACATGTAGCGACTACTTCTCTGAAACTACTTGACGGATTTTCATGAAACTTCACAGGAATGTTGCTCTTAATGTCTTATTGATCTTAGCAAAATTTCAGGTCAGCCGGAAATTCAAGATGGCCACCACGGTTAAAAATAGATTTTCAAAAAACAAGTCTGTAGCGACTACTTCCTGAAATCAAAATCAATCAGTAGAGCTTCAAGGTCATTGACCTCTTGTTTAATGAAAGTGCACTTATCTACACAGATGCGTGCTAAATGCAAATACAAAGTCAACTCTTATACAAACTATAATCATATAGTGGTACCACACACAAGGAGTTGCTAGTTCCTCACACTTGCTATTTCAGTTAGGTTGACCAATTAAAGAAATCACCGATATTGCTGCATTATGCATGCCGTTATGCCACTGAAGGAACTAATTATGTCCTTAGTTGTTAATTGTATATTCAGTCAGTGCATTACACGGATGTCCCCATTGATTCGACACTTCTATATATTCCTCTGAAGCGGGAGTGTAACAGGACCAATTTCGAAAATAGCTGATAAACTGTGAAAATATAGCTGTTAAATCATGAACATTTTGTTTTGCTCCCAAAAGATCACCTTTATCAGTAATTATTGATGGAAAATCTGGAGATTTTACGCTTAAAGCAGGAGATCCGGAGAGCGACTGAAAAATCCATAGAATCCTAAATTATTACTAATTTAGGTATTGCTTTACATCACTTACCCTTCTAACTCAATTGGTTATGAGCTCGTCTATTATTATTCGCTAGTCAAATTACAGGCTTAGATTTCAAGCCCACGAAGATTATTTTTTTGGGTACCCTATTGAATTCTGTCAGAACATCTTGTTTCTGTTTAGTAAATATTCAGTAATGGTAGTTGAGGAATGATTATAAACGTAATTATTTTGTGTTTTATAAGCTAAAATAATGTTCTGAACATAGTCTCTTTTAATTGAGTTTGTTTCAACCTATACTATTTAAATAATGCTCTTTCAATTTTTCTTATTTCATTATCGCATATGCAGCAACACTGAACCTCCAAGTATTAAAAAAACCTGCATAGGAGCCAATTTATTAAGCTGTAGTTTCAACATCAGCATCTACATGACAGCAACATGTTTGTACTAAAAGAACGTCAATGAGAATGGCATTGACCTACTTACAAACATTATGAAACTGTTCATGTGACTGACAGCGCTAAAGTGGGGCATCCGTGACCCATCGACACATTTTCTAGTTCATCTGATCATTGTTGTTGTTGCCATGTTAGCCAGTACATCATCCACAGCTCCTCAACTTGTTTGTTCAAAGCAGGTATAATGATCGCTTTAACCCTTAACCCCCTACAAATATATAATGTTCTTTCTTTGAATTAAGACCATTCCATTTATGTGACAAAGGTGTGTTTTGTTTTTGAGCAGCCAGACATTGTAAACCTTGATCAGCCTGCGATTAACCTTGGTTAAGGGTTAAAAAAAATCATAAATTCACAGATAGAAGTATATTAATTTATAAAATTGGGTAGGATATGCAGTGTAAAACAAGCATTCGTCGTCTTGCTTTTTTAAAGAAAAAATATGTAAAGATGTTATTTTTTCGGCTGCAGTCCCATCAATATTCTAATCGCCACTTTCTCAGTACTATCTTCAGTAGTATAGATTAACATGAAAGTGTCACTTACATAACTTAGATTTTGTTTTGGTCTGTATAACGTGTGACATTGTTTTTTACAGATTTATCTGCAACTAAGGACTTACTTCTACAGACGGTCGACTCTGTTATCTCAGAGCCCTCAAAGTTGGCTGACCAAGCCCTGTTTGAACAACCCCTGGACAACGACCTTGACATGAAGAATGGGACATGTGCTTGTGTCGGATACAATTGTGGCTGCTGCATACATGTTGAGTGGGATGAGATTAACTTGAATAGCACAGGTAAGTGTAGTCACATTGCACAGGTATGATATGAAACATTACTTTTAATGCTGTAGTTTGATATAGTACATTACTTGTCCTGTTATAGTTTGATAAAAGTACTTATAACCTTACATGGGTTGAAAAATGACGTAAAACACCATACAAACAAACAATACTTGTTCTGTAGTAGTTTGATTTATTATACCTCACTCAAAATTCTCTATGTAATTTCCCCATTCCCGATCAGTCAACAATTGGTAATGTTTCATGGTAATGTTTCATGGCATGAAACATTATCTCGTGCTTCTAAAAAAAGAACGTTTTTTTTTTTTTGAGCTGATTAAATGAATTTTGATGTTTGGTATATGAATGGAAAATATACATTTATGGCTGATCTAGCTGGACTTACATTTTATAAGGTACATGTAACAATAAGAAATTAAAAAATATATATATATATTTGTCAAAAATTTGTTTCAAGTTCTTTATTGTTGTTAATAAAAAATAATTGCTGATTAAATGAATTTTGATGTTTGGTATAATAAAATAAATATCACATCCCATGGAGGGTGATAGAACATATTGTCAACCCTCGATGTGGTAATGTCCACCTCGGCTAAAGCCTCGGTGGACATTACCAATCTCGGGTTGACAATATGTTCTATCACCCTCCATGGGATGTGATATTTATATAATGATACATTAATTGTATTGTTGTAGTTTGATATGATACATTACTTGTCCTGTTGTAGTTTGATATGATACATTACTCGTATTGTTGTAGTTTTGATATGATACATTACTTGTTCTGTAGTACTTGTTTTGTTGTAGTTTGATAGGATACATTACTTGTTCTGTTGTAGTTTGATATGATACATTACTTGTTATGTTGTAGTTTGATATAATTAGATGCTCTGTAATAGTTTGATATGATATATTACCTGCTATGTTATAGCTTGATATGACACAATACATGTTATGTTCTGGTTTGATAAATTGACATTACTTGTTCTGTTGTAGTTTGATAGGATTCATTACTTGTTATGTGGTAGTTTGATAGGATACATTACTTGTTCTGTTGTAATACATTACCTTTTATGTTGTAGTTTGATATAATTACATGGTCTGTAATAGTTTGATATGATATATTACCTGCTTTGTTATAGCTTGATATAACACAATACTTGTTCTGTTGTAGTTTGATATAGTGAATTCAGGGTTCTGGAAATATTTTGTGGATTTTCAAAAGTCACTTGCCCTGCCCATAATGTCACTTGCCCCACATTTAAGAACACATAATTTCCCCAAAAATTGGCGCTGTACCATTATTCGTGTTAAACGGGATGGACCGCCGCATAATTTGGACAATTATACTTAGTTAGAAAAGAAAGGGAGAATGTATTTTATGAATTAGTTAATACATTGTATTTATTCATTCATATAAAAAAATCAAATGGTTGCATTTTCTTCTTTTGTGTCTATTACATCTTTGTGTTACTTAAATCATAAAATGATGAGACAGTATACAACCTCATTTTGTTCCGCCCTCCCACCCCACCAATCACCACACACACAACCCCATCATTTTTGATGACCATCCCAAAAAAATGCTTGGCAGCTAGTGTATGGAACTTGTAATGTCAGAGTGTGTACAATTAACCAGTTGAAAAAAAAAGAAGCTATTGTATTCATTTAAATGTGCGACAAGCAAAAAAACAAGACAAAAACGTTATTAAAAATATTCACTTGGCCCCAAATTTCTGCAACCATGGTAACGTTCCTACGGCTTTTTAATTTCACTAAAGGGAATTAGATGAAAGCAAGAGGCATGAGTAGGGGTTCCCTAGGAATTGTTTAAGAAGTAGTAGCAGTAACCTTATTTATCAAAAGCGAAAGTTCAAAACTTGAGAAAAAGTTTCCGTAATTGGTTCTGAAATCGCGAAAACCCATGACATGCGCATATCGCTAAGTTATGCAACTTATTTGTGTAGTATGCACTTCCATATACGTTTAATTACAGATTATATCAATGAAATACACCAGATTCCTCATAAAAGCGCGTTGATAAACGAGTGCTTCAAGTAAAAGAAATGTATCTTCTCCTGCTCTTCACAGCGTGCACGTCGCGGAGAGGGCACTGGTGACACTTATGGTGTTTGTATGGGGGTACGCATTGCCAGCCCTGTACAACATTGCTGGTGTGGTAAATTACTATATTCGCGTATAGTGACTTACACACTGGCACTTCTGAACTGGTTTGTCTCGGTTCAGGAGCATGAGTGTCACTTGACTGATAGTGAAGAAGTCCCCTGCGCCCCCGTCAAGGCAGCCATCATCTGATCAGATAGCAGTGGACGAACTTGGAAGCTGGAAGACAGAAGTCCGCGGGCCGGAGCTGAGATCAACACAGACCCATAGCTAGCAGTAGAAGTAGAAGTCGATAGTAATAGTTAGGGATCGACGCCGAGGCCTACATTCGACCGTAGTCAACCAGCGGAAGAGCGAGTATCTTATACACAGCTATCCATATGATGTCAGCAGCGCAGGGGCCATATGTGACGGGTGTGGCCCCAAATACAAGGACCCCCGACCACTAGCGACTGTAGGGCAATACACCTAGTGGATGTAGCGTAGCGGATGCAGGCCACCTCGACCACCAGACCACCACTTCACCGCCACAGCGACAACCACAGAGCAGCAGCGACATCCACCTACATACCTACAAGAGAACCGACGACACAGCAACACAGCAGCACCAGATCAACCAACACACATCAACTATACAACCGTCCAGACTCTATTGTGCCCATCGCGGCAGGGCTACCTTGTCGTGTTCGTTGGCGGAGGGACGTTAAACCTCAGAAATACACACACACACACACACAAAAGAAATGTATTTTCGTTACGAAAAAACCTTCGGCAAAATTATCTAAACAAAAACGTGACGTCACGTGGGTCTGTCAATCATTATTTTGACACATTAAATTTGCAAATTAAAAAAGTGTTTTCTGATTTGATTGGTGGAAGGTCCAAAAATGATGTTCAGAGATTTCTGAATTTATTGTTGGAAGGTCACGGGCATAATTACCGCGATTTCATTGGCCGATGGAAACACGTCTGACGGTCGTGTCAGGATAAATTGTAATAGGCCTACGGTGTTGTTTTCAAACGGTGTGAAATGCCCGTGTGGGTTAATTAGGTTGTTTATTGAAATAATGCCACAAATTAAGCTGCCTGGGGCGAGATTGTTGATTGTACCGAAAGTTGTTTGATCTTATTAAAATCGCTAGCGGCGAAAAACAGCTGCAAGTTTTATTCAGTTATCAAAATGAAATTCTGATATGGCTAGTTTGCCACTTGATTTGTTCTGGAATGGAAATGTCCGTCGGGCAAGTGCGGGCAACCAGTTTTGCGAAGGTCACTTGCCCGCACCCAAAATCCACTTGCCCGGGGCGTCGGGCAACCGTATTTCCGGAACCCTGGAATTGAATTGGGGTTTTAAGGCGCACCAACACATAAAAGGTTATATGGCGCCTAACAGGAATGAACATGCCAGGCTCATCCTCCATGTACATCGATAAAATATGGAGAACGGGCCTAGACCCTTCTCACCCTGAACTGCAGAGTTGCTGCAAATTCTATTGTAGACACTCCATTTACGCTGGAGCCACGTTATAGTTTTTCTGCCACTGCTCTAGTGATATGAGCGAGATGGCACCTGAAACAATGCAGGGGTCATGATGAAGACCTTTAATGAGCATGAAGAAAAAATGATAAAATGAACATGAATTTGGGGTTGGGGTGGGGGGGGGGGGGGGGGCTCTACCCCTCTGCCTTCTCCTCGGAACCACACGGGGCAGTTTGATATAGGGACATTACTTGTTCTGTTGTAGTTCGATATGATACATTACTTGTTCTGTTGTAGTTTGATAGGATAATTATGTGTTCTGTAGTAGTTTGATGTGATACATTACTTGTTCTGTACTAGTTTGATATGATACATTACTTGTTCTGTAATAGTTTGATATGATACATTACTTGTTCTGTACTAGTTTGATAGGATGTATACATTACTTGTTCTGTAATAGTTTGATATGATACATTACTTGTAATATTTTGTTGTATTTTGATATAATTACTTGTTTTGTAGTTTGATAGGATGTATTACTTGTTCTGTTGTAGTTAGTTTGATATAATAGATTGCTTGTTTTGTTGTAGTGATACAATACTTGTTTTGTTGTACAATACTTGTTTTGTTGTACTGATGCACTACTTGTTCTGTTGCGTGATGCACTACTTATCGGTGTCATTAGCCAGTAGTTAAAAATGCTATATTGCTATATTTTGCCTCGTTTAGACGATAGGGCCTTCATTTTTCATCCTATCTTTACCAAACTTTACCCCATTGTTAATATCAATGAAAGCTCGGATAAGTTCGAAAACCAGCCAGATCGGACCAGTAACAGCAGAGTTATGGTCCTTGATATAGTTAAAAATGCTTTATTGCTATATATTTCCTCGTAAAGATGATAGGGCCTTCATTTTTCATCCTATCTTTACCAAACTTTACCACATTGTTAATATCAATGAAAGCTCGGACAAGTTCGAAAACCAGCCGTATCGGAGTAGTAACAGCGGAGTTATGGCCCTTGATTTAGTTAAAAATGCTATATTTTGCCTCGTTAAGACGATAGGGGCTTCATTTTTCATCCGATCTTTAAAAAACTTTATCAGATTGCTAATGTCATTAAAAGCTCGAACATGTTCGAAAACCAGCCATATAGGACCAGTAACAGCGGAGTTGTGGCCCTTGATTAGTTAAAAAAGCTATATTTTGCCTCGTTAAGACGATAGGGGCTTCATTGTTCATCCGATATTTACCAAACTTTATCAGATTGTTAATATCAATGAAAGCTCGGACAAGTTCAAAAACCATTCATATCGGACCAGTAACAGCGGAGTTATGGCCCTTGATTTAGTTCAAAATGCTAAATTTTGTCTCGTTAAATCGATAGGGCCTTCATTTTTCATCCGATCTTTACCAAACTTTATCAGATTGTTAGTGTCGATGAATTCTCGGTCAAGCTCGAAAACCAGCCAGATCGAACCGATAACAGAGGAGTTATGGCCCTCGATTTTGTTAAAATGCTATAATTTGTCTCGTCATACGATAGAGCCTTCATTTTGCATCTGATCTTTGCCAAACTTTACCAGATTTTATGATTTTCTTTTCCTTTTTTCCCTCTTTCCTTTTTTTTTTTTGAATAAATTTTTTTTTTAATTTTTTTTTTTTTTTTTTGGATTTGATTATTTTTTAATTTTTTTTTTCCAGTAAAAGAGGAGTTATGGCTCTTGATTTAGTAAAAATGCTATATTTTGCCTTGTTAATAGGGTAGGGCCCTCACTTTTCATCTGATCTTTACTAAACTTTACCAGATTCTTTAGTTATGGCTCTTGATTTAGTCAAAAAGCTGTATATTGCCCGAAACTTTCAAAAAAACGTAAATGGCAGTCACTCGCTTCCTTGATGTTATAAGAGCCATGTTAGCCAGTAGAGCGTCCACAGGCCCTCTTGGGCCTCTTGTTTTTAAAAATAATTTGGGGCCGATGTTCGGCCCTATTTCCCTCCTCAAAACGTATGTTTTTTTCCCCTTTTTTGAGAAAAAAATCCCCTCACAAAAACAAAACATTTTTTTTTTTTTTACTTTTTAATGTTATTTCTTAGTTGACCATCCTCCATAACATGTCCATCAAACATGTTCTTGATGTGAATTTAATATTAAATGAACAACTGAGACTTAATACATATACAAAATATTATCTTTCTTCTTTATTTTAACATTGTCAAAATTCTCCCTTTTTCCAATTCAAGTCTCTAAAGGGCCCCGACCCCCTTCCCCCAGAAGTAAAAATAAACAGTGCTTGTTCTGTTGCGAGATACAATACTTGTTCTGTTGTAGTGATGTAATGATACTTGTTTTGTTGTAGTGATGCAATACTTGTTCTGTTGCAGTGATGCACTACTTGTTCTGTTGTAGTGATGCAATACTTGTTTTGTTTTAGTGATACACTACTTGTTCTGTTGTAGAGGTGAATTACTTGTTATGTTGTAGTGATGCAATACTTGTTCTGTTGCAGTGATGCAATACTTGTTCTGTTGCAGTGATGCAATACTTGTTTTGTTTTAATGATGCACTACTTGTTTGTTCTGTTGTAGAGATGAATTACTTGTTATGTTGTAGTGATGCAATACTTGTTTTGTTTTAGTGATACACTATTTGTTCTGTTGTAATGATACAATACTTGTTATGTTGTAGTGATACACCACTTGTTTGGTTGCAGTGATACACTACTTTTTCTGTTGTAGTGATGCAATACTTGTTTTGTTGTAGTGATACACTTCTTGTTCTGTTATTATGATACAATACTTGTTCTGTTGTAATGATACAATACTTGTTATGTTGTAGTGATACACTACTTGTTTGGTTGTAGTGATACACTACTTTTTCTGTTGTAGTGATGCAATACTTGTTCTGTTGTAGTGATACAACTCTTGTTCTGTTGTAGTGATACACTTCTTGTTCTGTTGTAGTGATACACTACTTGTTCTGTTGTAGTGATACACTACTTGTTCTGTTGTAGTGCTGCACATACACTACCCATTCTGTTGTAGTGATACACTACTTGTTTTATTGTAGTGATACATTAATTGTTCTGTTGTAGTGATACAATATTTGTTCTGTTGTAGTTTGTGCCAACTTCTCGTATCTGCCAGCACCGGATTATGGCATATCGATGACACTCACTCTGGATGGAGACACACTATTTAATGAGACAGTTTCAGGTGAGATAATTTTCAAATATTGACCTTTTTAAAAGTATAAGTTTTATTTACAGTAAAAGGGACTAATTGAATTGAATTGGGTTTTACAGCACACCAACACACAAATGGTTATATGGCACCAACAGGAATGAACATCTCACCTGCAAAACTGCAGAGTTGCTGCTAATTCTTTTCGAAAGACTCCATTTTTGTGTCGCCTTTTCAAAGAAAAATGCGGTACATAGGGATCACTTTGACGTCCGTCTGTCCGTCACTAAAACTTAAAGTTGGCTATAACTTTCTCATTTCTTGATATTTCTTCATCAAACTTTCAATATATAATCATCATGACAACATCAACATGACCATACTAAAATATTAAGGTCAAGTCTCACTGAAGGTCATTATATGGGTTAAATACTCAGTTTTTTCTTTACGAAAACTTAACGTTGGGTATAACTTTCTCATTTCTTGATATTTCTTCATCAAACTCTCAATATATATACTCATCATGACAACACCGACTTGATCATACTAAAATATAAAGGTCAAGGTCACACTGAAGGTCACAAAAAGTTAACGTTGGTTATAACTTTCAAGGGCACAATGAAGGTCATTATATGGGTTAAATACCCTTTTTTTTTCTTCACGAAAACTTAACATTATAACTTCCTCATTCGTTTTATTTCTTCATCAATCTGTCAATATATACTTGTCATGACAACATCGAAATGGCCATACTAAAATATAAAGGTCAAGGGCACACTGAAGGTCATTGTATGGGTTAAATACTCATTTTTTTCTTCACGAAAACTT
The DNA here is from genome assembly GCA_037043455.1 of Cyrtodaria siliqua. Classification (NCBI taxonomy): domain Eukaryota; kingdom Metazoa; phylum Mollusca; class Bivalvia; order Adapedonta; family Hiatellidae; genus Cyrtodaria; species Cyrtodaria siliqua. Next base: position 482,752 of record JAWPHD010000322.1, read on the forward strand.
AGTCAGGCTAGTTTGCCAAGGTCATTTATCTGGCCAAAACACCTTGTTATACTGACAAAGCGCTGACAGGCGACACTCGTGTTCCGCGGAACACCCATCCAGTTTATTGGAGCTATGATCATTGTCTTCTGCCTCTGCCCATGTAGCGCCTGAAACAATACAGGGATGATACTGACAACCTATCATTGTCTTCTGCCCCCACTCAAGTAGCGCCTGAAACATTACAGGGATGATAATGACAACCTATCATTGTCTTCTGCCCCCACTCAAGTAGCGCCTGAAACATTACAGGGATGATAATGACAACCTATCATTGTCTTCTGTCCCCACTCAAGTAGTGCCTGAAACAATACAGGGATGATACTGACATCCTATCATTGTCTTCTGCCCCCACTCAAGTAGCGCCTGAAACAATACAGGGATGATACAGACAACCTATCATTGTCTTCTGCCCCCACTCAAGTAGCGCCTGAAACAATACAGGGATGATAAAGACAACCTATCATTGCCTTCTGCCCCCACTCAAGTAGCGCCTGAAACAATACAGGGATGATACTGACAACCTATCACTGTCTTCTGCCTCCACTCAAGTAGCGCCTGAAACAATACAGGGATGATACAGACAACCTATCACTGTCTTCTGCCTCCACTCAAGTAGCGCCTGAAACAATACAGGGATGATACTGACAACCTTTCATGAACATGACAAAAATGACACAACTTACATGAATTTGTGGGGATTTTACCCATCTGCCTGGATAAGCAGTGGCCCTATTCTTGCACAGGAACCACATGGGGACTAGGACTATCTGCAAGGGTGATTCATGCCATTGCAGTTATAATGGAAAACCATTTATTAATGTGCATCAGTTTCATGTGGGATGTGCATATGCATTAAATAAAGCTGTCAGTGCATGCGTGTTACCTTCAGTTTGAATATTGTCATTTGTGTATGATTTTTTTTTGTTAGACAGGAAAACTCTTACCTCATTCTTTTCTATGGAATTTATGTTGTTACCATTACAACTCTGCTAATCTTGTGTTTATCTAGCTTCATTTAACTCACTTCGTGGTAAATTTGCCATTTACCCTCGGCATTTAAAACTGAATAAATGCTGAAAAAAGGCAAATTCTTAAATTTACATTATTCCCGTCACTATAGTACTGGGAGCTCAACTTGTCAAATGAGAAAGTGTTGATTCTTACGGATGGTGGAAGGTATAGAGTACTGGTTCTATCCGGCAAAAAAATCGACTCTTATATAGCCTAACATATGCTAAATATGAAATAAAACATCATTCAAACCAATAATAGCGTATCTCGGGAGAATGATAATGATAAAAAAGTACTAGAGAGACAACTACCATTAGTTTATTTTCTGACTGTGTAATAGCCATTTTCTATTGAGACACATCGGATGCATGCACTGTAGGCCCACCTTTCTTTTGAGACACAATGTATGCATGTGCAGTAAAGAAAAATGAAGTTAATTCGAAATTACACGCTAATTGTTTTGAACAGAAAGTATCAAGTGAATGTAGATATAATACTATTCTTTATTTATCTGTCTTCTTTTTGTACATGTAGCAAGAAGTCCTCCACCCGTCTGTGTAGGGGTACCCTATCTGAAGAAGTTTGCCAGCGTATGTCTGAAATTCCATAATTTGACTGTGTCCAACTACAGCCTTTCTGGTAAGTATGTCTACATGTCATAAGTCTGACATTCATGTTTGACCATGTCCAACTACAGCCTTTCTGGTAAGTTTGTCTACATGTCATAAGTCTGACACTCATGTTTGACCGTGTCCAACTACAGCCTTTCTGGTAAGTATGTCTACATGTCACAAGTCTGACATTCCATGATTTCACTATGTCCAACTACAGCCTTTCTGGTAAGTATGTCTACATAAGTCTGATATTCCATGATTTGACCATGTCCAACTACAGCCTTTCTGGTAAGTGTGTCTACATAAGTCTGACATTCCATGATTTGACAGTGTCCAGCTACAGCCTTTCTTGTATGTCTACATGTCACAAGTCTGACATTCCATGATTTCATTATGTCCAACTACAGCCTTTCTGGTAAATATGTCTACATAAGTCTGACATTCCATGATTTGACCATGTCCAGCTATGCAGCCTTTCTTATATGTCTACATGTCACATGTCTGACATTCCATGATTTGACCATGTCCAACTACAGCCTTTCTGGTAAGTATGTCTACATAAGTCTGACATTCCATGATTTGACCATGTCCAACTACAGCCTTTCTGGTAAGTATGTCTACATAAGTCTGACATTCCATGATTTGACCATGTCCAGCTACAGCCTTTCTGATAAGTATGCCTACATAAGTCTGACATTCCATGATTTGACCATGTCCAATTACAGCCTTTCTGGTAACTATGTCTACATAAGTCTGACATTCCATGATTTGACCATGTCCAGCTACAGCCTTTCTTGTATGTCTACATGTCACATGTCTGACATTCCATGATTTGACCATGTCCAACTACAGTCTTTCTGGTAAGTATGTCTACATAAGTCTGACATTCGATGATTTGACCATGCATGTCCAACTACAGTCTTTCTGATAAGTATGTCTACATAAGTCTGACATTCCATGATTTGACCATGTCCTACTACAGCCTTTCTGGTAAATATGTCTACACAAGTCTGACATTTCATGATTTGACGGTGTCCAGCTACAGCCTTTCTTGTATGTCTACATGTCACTAGTCTGACATTCCATAATTTGACCATGTCCAGCTACAGCCTTTCTTGTATGTCTACATGTCACAAGTCTGACATTCCATGATTTGGCCATGTCCAACTACAGCCTTTCTGGTAAGTATGTCTACATAAGTCTGACATTCCATGATGTGACCATGTCCAACTACAGCCTTTCTGGTAAATATGTCTACATAAGTTTGACATTCCATGATTTGACCGTGTAAGTCTGACATTCCATGATTTGACCGTGTCCAGCTACAGCCTTTCTTGTATGTCTACATGTCACAAGTCTAACATTCCATGGTTTGACGTGTCCAGCTACTGCCTCTCTGATAAGTATGTCGACATATAACAAGTCTGACATTCCATGATTTGACCATGTCCAACTACTGCCTCTCTGATAAGTATGTCTACATGTCATAAGTCTGATATTCCATGATTTGACCCTGTCCAACTACAGCCTTTCTGGTAAGTTTGTCTAAATATATTATTGTTTCGGAAATGAAATAAGTTACCTTAGGGTAATTATTGGAGAATATGTATAAGATGATGATACATGTAACAGTAGACACTTTCTTGCAGGCTGTGTGGACTTCCAAGCTCATCTCGAAGGCTTCAACATCAAAGACTTCCCGATTGGTTGCTTCAAAATTCCACCAGGTGGTGTTGGAGTCAGTCAAGGAAACGACAACGGCAGGTTCACCATGTTACGGAAGAATGCATCACATGATATGATCAATCAGAAATTATACTTTGAATCTCAGAAAGAAGTAATTGTAAAAAATTAACTTGATTTGCATTGACTTCGCAGTCAACCTGTTTATAATGATCTTGAATATGGTTGCATGTGCACATGTGGCTGAACAGTTTTAAATGTACTGAATTAAATTCTGTAAATTTATACCAAAATCATCCAGTGTATTAAAGGGACACATGACAGTCTTGATGCGGCGATATAATAGTTTTCAACACAGTTTGAATGTTTGAAAATCATACAGTAATTTCTTAAATATTTCAAAACATATTATTATTATTTTGGGATACTCCTATTTGTGGAATACATTTTATCTTTAATTTTGTCGAACTTGTTTCAAAAAAATGAAGAAATATTTCCCAAATATATAAATATTAACGTGGAGCAAAAATTGTATAAATAATAATGGTGCACATTTTAATTGATTCTTCTCTTGGTACAGTTGCAGAGGGACTCGAAACCTTAGAATAATACACAGACTTTATGAGTGATAAATAGTTAAAAGATTGCTGTGTGTCTCTTTCAATTGTAAAAGATAAAAAACATAACCACATGATCATATACTGAGGGAAAAAAGTTGAGCAAGTTTTTTTAGATGAAATAATACTGTATACAAGATATACTGACATTTTGGAACTTTACGGGCTTGACCCCTACGTTCATTTATTCGTTACGTCATTAAAATGTTTGACTGTTATTGATGTGTGTTTAATAAAATATTGTGTCTATGGCAGTAGTTTCTTGATTTTACAACCAAAAATGTATTATTTCCAGGGTGCAACAAAAACTTGCTTAACTTTTTTCCCTCAGTATACAAGAAAGTATCAATTTGCCAGTAATATTGTTGGCGAAATTTTACTGTTTTGAATGAATGATTGATGCTTTTTTACACTTGTAATCTTGTTGAAAATGCATATATATGGAGAAAAATATCAGTGTAATATATAGATCTTCCTTAATATTTTTACATGGTATCCTGAGTATTTGATTTATTATCAGTCAACATGCTTAGGTGATTTTTAAAAAATAGCATGTAAGACTAACTTAATAGCCATTAGCCAGTCTGTAAATCAAATCTCTCTCTCATTTTGAGTTAAGTGGATGATCAAAGGTCAGAATTACATTCAAAAACGTAAACCTGAAATGGGTTTACATTCAGACAAGTTTCATATGACCTACATTTCATTATTGTCAACGTCACAATAAACGTTACATTCCATTGAACATGTTCTCTGAACATGGCCTTTGTGATATTTTAAGTATGATCTACTGGGGATGGTCAGATGCCTACATCGTAAGGCTGAAGTTCAAGGTCACACTAAACTTGACCTTAAAAACAATTTCTGCACACTATCTAAAATATAAGAAACTGTGTAGGTTTGTTCCCTTTTAGGTTGCCTATACATAATCAGGTCAGAAAGGACAAAGGTCACGTTAAAACGAATTTAAACCGAATCTCTGCATATCTCAAGACTTATATGTATTATCTTCACAAATCCAAAGTATTCACACAAAGTTCACATTTTATATACAGATACATGTAAACAGTAATAAATCAAAACCTAGTGTAAAAAGTAGGTCATGGCCATGGTGACCTACTTTTTGTTTTTTATGAATTCGTTTCTAAGTAAACTATCTATCTGAATTAAACAACAAACCTCTTAACTACATCATGTTACATTATTTAACCAGAAAAGATTTGTAATCTGTTGTTTTAAGTAAATAATTGTTTTTGTATATAAACCAGTTTCATGAGCAAATATATGTTTAGCACAGTGTATAATTATGCATAGTGTTCATGGGCACAATAAAATAGTTAACTGGAACTCTGTTACAGATTTTCAGTGAAGGAAAACTAATTAAGGGATGTTTTTACAATATCCTTATAGTTTCACATTTTAGCTCGTCTGTTTTTGACCAAAAAAAAATGATGAAGTATAAAAAATTATATATTGTCAACACTTGATATTCATCTGCATCTGCATTCCCTAATTAAGCTTTGTATGTACCAGTAAGCTTAGTTTATAGACTATGTAATTAGTAATTTATTGTAATAAGTTGTTTATGGTCTGTGCAGTAAGTCATTTATGTGCTATGTAATAAGTCATTTAGGGTTTATTTACCAAGTTTTTATGGTCAATGTAATAAGTTGTCTATGTAAGACATGTAAGAAGTCATTTAGGGTTTATCATTTATGGTTTATGTAATAAGTCATTTATGGTCTATGTAATAAGTAGTCTATGTAATAAGTTGCTTATGGTCTATGTAATGAGTTGTTTATTTTCTATGTAATAGGTTGTCTATGGTCTATGTAATGGGTTGTTTATGGTCTATGTAATAAGTTGTTTATGGTTTACGTAATTGGTTATTTGTGGTCTAAATAAGAAGTTGTCTGTGTAATAAGTTGTTTATTGAATGCTATAATGGAGTACCATAAATAACACATGGTGGAGTACAATCTAGAATACAACACCCTAAATTAGAATGTGATGGATTTTTACATACATTATTTATAAGAAGTGATATAATACCTAATAAAATAATTTGTTACATGGTATGTTGTTATATATTTGCTTGTTGTTTATAGTTGAAAATGTATTTTGGATACTTCTTTGATTTCATACTTACACTTTTATTTTTCCTATTTCTTATTTTCATGTTACCTATTCAAATACTTTGAATTTTGAAAGTTTTTCTCATTTACTCCTAAAGGGATACACGGCAATCTTGAAGTTTTATCAATTAAAATTAACACCTCGATTTATTAATCCAATATTATTCAAACTTGCTTGCATATAATTAAATAAAATGTTGAGTTTTCACTTTTCTTCATTATTCTACAATACGTTTACATATATTATTGGTGCAGTATATTCAGCAGTTAGTGAAAACAATTTTCTTTGAACTATTCTAAGAATGAATATTAATGATTGCAAATATGCAAGTGATGTAGAAAAACTAATGGGACGCCACCAGTTTCAAACAAATCAAGATTGTCGTGTGTGCATTTAATATGAAGTACTTTACACCAGAAGCCGTTTGCTTTCTTTGTTGCCTGGTTAGCGTCGCTGAAACATAGGAGTCTCTATACTTCAAATAAATCATGCATGCTATGTTGTTCAAAATAATTTGTAGAAGTTGACACAAATAAAATGTCTTTCATGAATGTTATGTTTTTTTTGCTGTTTTTCCAATCAGTGAAGCTTTATCTGTTTATGTTTCATTAGTAGATCCCCGTGTGGTTCTGGGGTAGAAAGTCCCGCTAGGGGTATGACCCCACCTTCATGTTCATTTTGTCATTTTTCTATCATGCTCATTGAAGGTCTTCTTCATGACACCACATATGCAGATGTGGAAATGTGGCTCCATCGTAAATGGAGTGTCTACAATAGAAATTGAATTTGCAGCAACTCTGCAGTTCTGCAGGAGTTCTGCAGGTTAAAAGGTTCTAGACCCATTCTCCATATTTTTATCTAGATGTAAATGGAGGATGAGCCTGGCAGGTTCATTCCTGTTTGACCCCATAAAACCTTTCTTGTGTTGGTGCGCCGTAAAACCCATATTCAATTCATTAATAGAAAGTGTGTTACACATCAAATTAGGGGTCTTATTTGTAAGGGTAAGTTGTAAAGGACTTGTAATTTGGCGTGTGGCACACCATCTGTCGATTAGACATACAGTACACATATTAACTTATTCCCAGTTCATAACTTTCACATCCTGTCATTAGTTACAAATTGCCAAGATGTTTAGGTATCCAGTAGGTAAAAATAAGGGGTTTACTCGGACTATATCCTCAATCTCTATATGAAAAAGTCAAACTATTAGCTCATAATTGACATTAAATGTAATGTAATCATATTGGTGTTTTAGAATCAGACAGCACCAAGAGATGATACATAATTGTACACAAAATAATAACATTTAATGATGTCATGTGAAAGTTATGAATACGTCCAGCAGTTCAGGAGTTCTGTACAAGACACAATAATTACATCACATTGACAGGTGACGTTTATCTTGAAAATGGATGATAAAGACGCTGCGTTTGAAACCTTCTCGTCTCTCACCACTGTGGGTTCGAATCCCACTGGGAGCTTGACTTGTGAGAAAGTGTCGATTCATATGGATGGTGGGAGGTATACAGTACTGGTTCTACCCAGGAAATAGTGGGTGGTCTGCCTCAACGAAAAATCAACCCTCATAAATGTGTTGAAAATGACGTAAAATACCATTCAACTAACCAATTGAAAATAAAACGCTAAATATGGTATTTTATATTGTGTGGTAATATCAAGATTGACAAATATCTTAAACAATACTCACTGTCGGGATCCGTACACCGGATCTTGGTCAAGACCCCGTTCACTAGTACGGAGTTTTGGTCAGCCATGTTGGAGAAAACGTGCGGATAAGAACAGCAAAGGTAGGTTAACCACGTTTTTCTGCTATTTTTGTTCATTTATATGAATAATCAGTATTGGTGTATGTTGCGGAAACATTGCCCCATTCAAATATTACCGTACATTGTTGACACATGACTTTAAATGCTACAATTCGGATCAAAGAAAAACAATTGCCGGTGTTGAAAATCGCCGAAAGTACCCTTCAGCAATAAATATCTCATTAATTTTCAAGTTAATGAAAATTTTGAATTGGCAGATTTATTTGTTTTTCCAATATACGTGCATGCTCAAAATTTCAGCATCATTCGTCCGAAATTGGCCGAGATATGAATCGAAACAAAATTAATGTTTGTGTACGGGGTCTTGGGCACTTGTGTACGGAGTACTGCAAATATTATTTATTACTGTACGGAGTTTTGCTTTAAATATATTGTATGAAACTATGGTTTTAATAGTACTTGCATTACATGTAATACATAAAACATTCATTGAATGTTTGTAAACAGTCAATGTAGTGTCATTAGAACTGAATCAACGTAGATTTCCTTGAACAGATATAATCATGCGAGCTATATAGATGATTAATAGTAACCCATGCCGTTATCTATATCATGTGTTGTCAATGTAGTTTAAGAACCAACTTTACATTTCCTATTAACATGCTTAGGAAAGTTTGACATAGTTTAGATGTCAGTATGGGGCATAGAATTAATTTAACCTGACAGGCAAACTGTTTCAAAAATACGGTAAGGATTTTTAACGCCTGTGGGACGTATAATAATACTTTATTTAAACAATATTTTATTCAAGTACTGAATGGGATTGGACAACAGGCAATGCCTATGTAAGACCTCTCCCATATCAAGGTACATATAAACAATAAATTGATATCAAACATAACATAAAATGTGGAATTGTAGTACAGTTTGGATATATTGGTTTGACAATTAACTTAGAATCTTTGAAACATGTGTACCGTGATTGTTTAGTATTAACCCTTTGTACTGTCAGAAAGAATTTAAGTGAGAAAAAAAAAGGGAATAAACAGAAAGAAAATCATACTGGAAACCAATACGAAATATATATAAAAATGTACCATATTATTACAAAATAAAATGGTTTTAGTATGAGTTTCTGTAACCAATAGTTAATTTTGGAATTTAAGATAACTGAGAAAACAGACAAACAAAAAAATAAAAATTACAATAAAAAAGGTAGAAATATGATTATATATAAAAAAAAAAATACTAGCATTTTGACAAAACATATCAGAAAATACAATAGTATATACATACATGTACACATTCATGTACATACCTATATACCCATATATACACATACATACACATATGTACATGTACATACATCTATAATTCTACGAAAATCTCCTGGTACACTTGATGTATTTGTGGACGATAAGTACAATTTCTGAGTTCGTAGTATCGTCTAGATTGGAACTGCCATTCAGTATCAAGTCACTGTTGATATGTGTGACATCAACAAGATTGGCTAGGGTATCAAGTAAGTCATTTCTGAATAGGTTATACAGTGGACAGTTGAAAAAGAAATGAGTATTGTCCTCACATGGATTGCCACATTTCGGACATACTGCTGAATCTGTCAAGAAGTGGTCAAATAAATGCGTATTTAGATTACTTGAGTTATTTCTTAATTGACAATGGATGATGTTATCATTCCTATTTCCTATATTATAGTGATATGGACTGTCAGTCCTATGTAAAATAGCCTTAAGTTTATGCTTAAATTGTTCAACAGATGGTGCATTTTTAGCGTCTAAATCTAAAGCATTCCACAATTTAATTGTACTCGGCAGAAAGCTGTTATAATATGATGTTGTACGACAAAGAGGGAGACGTAAGTGTAATCCTGAAGTTCGAAGGTTATACTTATTGTTTACAGGTAAGTATGGCTGGATTAAGTTATACATGTAATCTGGACTTATGCCATAAATTATTTTGTAAATATTTACAAGTTTTTGATCTTTTCTTTTTTTTTGTTAATGTTTCTAAGTTCAATTCAGTATATAAGTATGATCTAGAGGAATTGCATCTGAGGCCTGTTATTATTTGTGCTGCTTCAACTTGGACGCTCTCTAATAGATCAGATTCTCCCTGTGTACAGTTATCCCATACTGAATCTCCATATTCAAGTATAAGTCTTATAAAGGCGATATATATTTTCAATAGAGAATGTCTGTCAAGTTTGTACTTAAGCATTCTTAGAATGTTAAATCGTGCACATGATTTTTCGTATATATTTTCTATATGATGCGACCAAGTTGCATTGGACTGAATTGTTAATCCAAGGTGGCAATGTGACGCTACGTCTTGTACTATATCATTATCAAAGTAGACTGGTGGGTGGTTATAGTTTCTTCTAGTGCAAACAAGGCTTTTGGTTTTCTGAGGATTAAATGTAACAGCCCATTTTTTTGACCATTCAGATATTTTGCAAAGATCATTTGTAAGAGAGTTGGCACATTCTACTGGGTTTTTATCAACTACAACAAAAAGAGAAGTGTCATCAGCAAATAACCGTACATCATTCAATAAGTCATCTGTGATGTCATTTATAAACAGCAGAAATAGAAACGGACCTAAAACAGAGCATTGCGGAACACCTGCATCTATAGTACTGAAGCTTGAAGAGAATCCATCTAGGACTACTTTTTGCTGCCTATCAGAGAGATAGCTACGTATCCAGTTACAATATGAATCATTGATACCATATTTAGCTAATTTAAAAAGCAACCCAGCATGCCATACTTTGTCAAATGCTTTAGCAATATCGCAAAATATAAATCGTACATCTTTACCAGCGTCGAGGTTGCTTATTATGTTATTATATATTTATATGAGCTGATTTACTGTAGAGTCTCTAGGTTGAAAGCCTGCCTGGTATTTGCACAGAAGGTTATTCGTTTTGATATAGTTGAACAAGTGTTTAAATACGATTTTTTCCATCAATTTGCAAATAATGCTATAGGCCTATAATTGCCCGGCATGTCAGGTTCTCCCTTGCCCTTAACAATAGGAGTTACATTCGCCTGTTTCCATTGGTATGGTACTTTTCTAGTGGACAATGACAGATGAAAAAGTCGCGTCAATGGAGCAGCGATGCTATTTAAAACTAATTTTAACACCTTTGGGCTAATCATATCTGGGCCTGGAGGTTTCGATAATTTCAAGATTTTCAATTGATCAATTACTTCCGTTTCATTTATAATAAAGTCATTCATTTTATTGTCAGTGCGATTATGAAAAGTAGGTAATTCCGGTTCATGTTCAATATGAGATGTTGCAGAAAAGGAATAATTCAATGCGTTTGCTTTGTCTACTGGATGTATTAAAATACGACCGTTATTTTTTATTGGAAAGTTTGGTTGAGTTACTTTGTTCAATTTAGAGATCGATTTTGCTATACGCCACCATTTACCCGGGGGGATTGATTTATCAGTTAACTGGGATGTAAGTTTTGACTTGTATGATTCCTTAGATTCGCGAATTAAAGCAATTACCTCATTTCTAAGTTGAATAAACACTGACCAATGTAATGGATTGTTGTAAATGACAAAAAAAATTATATGACGTTAACTGTGGTCACAATGAGCTAAAATTGGACAACTGTATCAATTCTAACAGACAATAATATACGTCTGGACTTAGTTTGTAGTACATGTAGTTATTTGGAATAAGTACGGAGTCTTTCTCAAGAATTACCCCTTTTAAGTTTTAGTTTTCTGCATCTTTTCGTCTTAACAATACAAAATGGTATAAGACATATAGGACCTAAATAATGTCTACGAATTACTACAAATATAAGTAAATAACATCAGTGCAGAGCAGCGAAAACAATCTTTGCATTGCAAAACCCCGTACAGTACATGGACAAGACTCCGTACACAAATCAGCGTCTTTTTATATGAATTAGTTACGCTGGGCACATTTTGTTTCGATTCATATCTCGGCCAATTTCGGATGAATGATGCTGAAATTTTGAACATGCACGTATGTTGGAAAAACAAATAAATCTGCCAATTCAAAATTTTCATTAACTTGAAAATTAATGAGATATTTATTGCTGAAGGGTACTTTGGGCGAATTTCAGCACCGGCAATTGTTTTTCTTTGATCCGAATTGTAGCATTTAAAGTAATATGTCAACAATGTACGGTAATATTTGAACGGGGAAATGTTTCCGCAACATATAGCAATACTGATTATTCATATACATGAACAAAAATAGGAGAAAAACGTGGTTAACCTACCTTTGCTGTTGTTATCCGCACGTTTTCTACAACATGGCTGACCAAAACTCCGTACTAGTGAACGGGGTCTTGACCAAGATCCGGTGTACGGATCCCGACAGTGATACTGAAGTGGTCTCAATCACAATCTAGAATTCCCTTATTTCAACATAATCAAGGGCAACAACTCCACAGTGCATATATTTTTAATATATCCGAGTTCAGGTTGAATTAAGGATTCAAATAAAGGTTGGTGAATAGCAGAAACTATTTACGTTTTGTCACCACGTATATTTCAATAATCAAAGCCAAGTCTGTTACACATGTATTTTGATGTGTCAAACTCGTCTTGAGGTCTTATTGAAACAAACCGTTATGTTAAATTTGGTGAAAATCGGAACTCATACTTAAGTTGTTGTGTCCAAAAGCTGAAAATTGGCAGATACTTAGGAATCACTTTGTCGGCCATCACACATTTTAAGAAAAACTGTAACGTGGCTCCAGCGTAAATGGAGCGCCCACAATAGAATCGCAGCAGCTCTGCAGTTCAGGGTGAGAAGGTTCTAGGCCCGTTCTCCATATTTTATCTCGATGAACATGGAGGATGAGCCTGGCATGTTCATTCCTGCTAGGTGCCATATAACCTTTCATGTGTTGGTGCACCTTAAAACCACAATTCAATTCAATCTGCAACTTAACCTTGGATCTAACTTGAAAAGTATTTGACCTATGTTCACAAAAATCTAAACACATCTTCATCTTACCTCAATAAATATGGTTACACATGTCCAATAACTCTGACAACCATTTTGGCAGAGTTATGTTCCTTTTCATAAAACTTTAACCTGCAACTTAAGCTCATAACTTGAAAAGTATTTGACAAATGTTCATGAAACTTCACACATATTTTCACTAGCTGAAATAAGCACATGGTAGATGACACAAGTGTTCCGTGAAACACCCTTCTTGTTCAATAATGAAGCACATTAGCTCTGACATCAGTATTTCTCATTGTCTTCTGAGATCCTGTGGAAAAGAAACTTCCAAGCAAATTTCGTGAAAACTGGAAAACATTTATAGATTTCACGAGCTGAAATTCTGCTATTTTTCAATAATCAAGGGCCGTAACTCTGTAATACGATGCTATAGAGTGATTTCATATTGGCCCAGTTAATGGTCCAAGGACTGTCATACTGGCCCAAGGTAGAAGTCCACAGGCCAATATGACAGTCCGAGGACCAATAACTTGGACAATATGAAAAAAAACTGAATAAATGACAATTTTATTAATTAGTTTCCACTGCAGTAGCATTTTTTTTTACTAAAATTATTTTAACAGGAGTTGTATTTGTTAATAGAATCGTTAATTTTATTCATAGGTTGATGAGCGAGCGTGAATGACATCACTTAATGTGAATGACATCACTTAATGTGAATGACATCACTTAATGTGAATAACATCACAAATGTGAATGACATCACTTAATGTGAATGACATCACATAATGTGAATGACATCACTTAATGTGAATGACGTCGTTTAAATGTCTTAAAGTTTACTATAAAAACACTATTTGGCCCTGCAAGCTATCGTTTTATGCACACATGCAGTTTTCATAGGACACATCAATTGTGAAAGTACATAAGATCACACGAGTTTTCGTACCGAAGTGCAGTGGTATAGTGGTTAGGAGTGTCTGGCCTGCAATCGGGAGGTCGTGGAACAGTCCCCTAGCCGCATCTTACCAAAGACGTTAAAAACGGAAGTAATTATTTGTAACCCTATCTTGACGAGCAAATAATGGGTAGTACTACGTCTGGTTGACCCAGTGTCCGGAAAGATATTCCAGCATGGCAGCACTATATCTCTTACAAGTAGACTGTAAATAGATACATACACTACACACAATCACTCCCACAAAAGTCAACACATAATGGCGAGTCAAGGGATTCTTCTTGGGGCTCAAAAGGTGAAGGGACTGTAATCCTTAGAACTACACACACACGAGTAATGTGGTATTGAAACTGTTTGGCATAGTTTACAAGATGTTATTCTTATCTTAAGACTGAATTGCATAATTCCCTATTCAAGTAACAAAAACTTTTTTATTACTATTTAGTTAGCATAATCTGCCTTTTCAGTGACAGCAGCATATTCTATTCAGAATTTCTACATTTTCAATGCAACAAGTAGAGAAAAAAATAATGACAAGACAAAATATTATTGGAAAACTAAAAGATGACAATAATGGTAGTACATATTTTCATATTTATTCAGTTTAATTTATACACAACATTTTCATAACAGTTTTATAAAGATGACGTGAATGAACAAAAAATCTGGAATGACACTTTTAATTCTATTAAGACCATTTATTTGTAATCCTATTGAATTTGCACATAAAGCTGGAAACAAATGAATTGGGTTTTAAGGCACACCAACACATGAAAGGTTATATGGCACCTAACAGGAATGAACAAGTCAGTCTCATCCTCCATTTACATCGAGATAAAATATGGAGAATGGGCCTAGAACCTTCTCACCTGCAGAACTGCAGTGTTGCTGCAAATTCTATTGTAGACACTCCATTTACGCTGGAGCCACGTTTATTGTTTTTCTGCCACTGCTCTAGTGATTTTAGCGAAATAAACATTAATTTGGGGGCGGGGGGGTTCTACCCCTCTGCCTACCCCTCTAATGGGATCTTCAGTGATGTTATTCTTTGCCCAGGAACCACATAGGGCTGGAAACAAAAAACTCGGTAGTGTTATTCATTATATTGGCGCCATATAACCTTTTTGTGTTGGTTGGCCCTACAACCCCAATTCAACTCAACCATTCATTATCATCTTCTTGTAAGCATTTGCGCGTTAAAATATATTAAGATTATTATTTTAATTGCAATTTCAATGGAATTATATATTAGTGGCCATAACACTTAAATACAATTAGTAAATAATTATATATGTCAAAATAATGTCTTAAAATATCCAGCAGTCATTTTTATTTATAAATTTAACTTACTGTACCCACATCACAAAGTCTACTGGGAATTTTATACATGTAGTCCCCACTTTGCCATTCACCTTGTCATTTCATTTAAGCTTTTTAATTTGAGAAGAATTGAGTTGAACTGGGGATTTACCACACACCAACACAAAAAGGTTATATGACACTGACATGAAGATTCCAGACCCACTCTCCATTTACATCAAGATATATATATTCTTATTATGGAGAATGGGCCTAGAACCTTCTAGCCTGCAGAACTGCTGCAAATTCTATAGTAGACACACCATTTACGATGGAGCCTCGTTTACGTGAAGTATGTAGATTTTTAGATGGATCATGTGGAAATTTTAGGTGGGTTTATTTTCAATCAATAATATAAATAAACACTTTTTATGTTGTTTGAATTGAATCTGGCGTTACTGTGCATTGACACAAAATGGTCAAATCAGTCCACAACAGTTATACCAGGTTTTCACGTTACCCAGATACCACTGATAAGCCAGAGCACCTAGAATATGCTTAACTAAGTAAGGGCGACTACAATAGCTTTTGCGTCCATTGTAAACCCAGATCAGCCTGCAAGTAACTCGTAAGGCTGATCAGGGTTTACAAGGTCCGGCTGTTCATCAGTCATTTCTTCAAAACACCCCTTTGTTTTAAACGTAAATGGAATGGTCTAAATTGAAGGAAAGGACAGTCCATTATACGTTCATAGCGGGCTAAGGGTTAATCTTGGGATAATGTTTAGTGCTGAAATACCAAATTAAAACAGAGCTCTTTTTCATACAAGACATTAAACATCAATTAAAACAAGAATACACTATACATAATCCACGTGCATGCATGTAATTCAATCTCCTGTTCATCTAATACTTGTTCTTCATAATTTGAAATGGGTGATTTCAAAAATAATGAAGCTTTTTATTAACATTTCAATATCTATTTACCAGAAAGCTAAATAACTAAGTTTTTAAGTCCTGGAGATGTGTTTAGTGGTAGTTGATTCTCATGCAAAGTTTCATCACATTAGCTTGCTTCCTTAAAAAGTTATGTTGTAAAAACATGTCAAAAAGTGTCCCAAGTGTACTGTTTTGCGTGACATTTCAACTAAAACACCATTTTTAGTTTTGAATAACTATGCAACCAGCTGACATATCAGCAAATGGTCTTTTTTATACAGTAGCATGGCATATTCACTATCGGTTACATAACATGTAACCCGTCTCCAAACATGTTTTATTTTTCCATAAGAGTTTGAAGTTGAAGTGTACTAAGACTTTTTGCACACACTTTTTCACCAGAATTGGTATACTGAGGTGCTGGTAGAAAAGGTGTTGATAATGAGGTGAATAAAAGTTTTCTATTTCAGCACATAAATATGTATTCTTTAAGTTTTTCTACATTTCTATACATTATCTTGTTCATTGAACTTGTTGACAGCCATATACAATAACCAGTCAAAAACTGTCCCAAGTGTACAATTTAGCATAAATGATAGATATTTTTAAAGTCCACATGCCTTTTCAATCTCTAAGCACTTTTTTAGTAAGAACATGTCCAATAGGCATCAGCTATGACAACATTGTGATGGTAAGATAGCATGTAAAAATAATTCTGGCATATTTGTGTTGTCCCAAGTGTACATGAAATTTGACAATTTTGATTGAGAGGTGTCAGTTCCAGGAAAATTATACCACAATTCATTCTATTACAAGGCAGCAAGCAGAAAGGTGTAATTTCCATAGAAAATAGTCTGGAGAAGTGTTCTAATGGTAAAATAACATGATATTTTGTAAATATTCCAAATTAACCTACAAGAAAAAAAGGTAAAATCATATATTTTTGTTGTTAACAATTATATTTGTTCTTTCTCTGTTCCATAGTAAGGCAACATTCTTCTACTTGACATATGCTGTATAAGGTTTAATAGATAATGCCTCTATGAGTATTTTACACTGCACATAAATATAACTACTGTTATTGTACACTTGGGACATAAAAATCTGGTTTTGCTCATTACTCTTGATAAATGTCAGGAAATGATTTGAAACATTAAAGATGGCAACTCTGGTCCTTAAAGTTCCCTTTGAGGGCACTTTAAGAAGTAAAACTGTTGTGACTCCAACTCAAACACATATTCAAGGCCTTTTTTTAGAAGGCCAGAGACCATTATATCAAATGAAGATTAATTGAGGTGCCGGTACACTTGTTTGGATGTACAGTCTAGGTACAGAGATAAACTGGCTTGGATGTACAGAGGTACACCTTTTTACATCCAAAAAGGTGTACCTCTGTTTGAATATACAGAGATTCCGTTGTTTGGATGTACAGAGGAATACTTGCTTGGATGTACAGAGGTATATGTGCAGAGGTGCATTTGTTTGGATGTACTCATGTTCACTGATATACAGAGGTACAGCTGTATAGAGGTACTAGTACTTGTCTAGATGTAAAGAGGTACCATTGTTTGCATGTACAGAGGCACCATTGTTTGCATTTATAAACCAGATGTACTGAAGTACACTTGTTTGGCTGTACAGATGTAGAGGTACATTTCTTTGCATGTATCAGATGTACATTATTATGTACACTTGTTTGGCTGTACAAATGTACCGAGATACAATTGTTTGCATGTGCCAGAGGTACATTTGTTTGCATGTACCAGAGGTACATTATTATGTACACTTGTTTGGCTGTACAGATGGACAGAGGTTCATTTGTTAAGATATACAGAGATATAGATTTACACTTTTTTTCTACATGTGAGCATAGGTACACTTGTTTGGATTTATAGATGACAGATACATGTTAAGATGTACAGATGTAGATTTGGTTGGATGTACAGAGTTACACATGTATGGATGTATATAAGAGGTACAATTGTAAGGATGTACAGAGGTATGAAGGTACACTTGTTTGAATGTACAAAGGTACACTAAATGTTTGGGTGTACAGGGGTACACTCGTTAAGATGTACAGAGGTACACCCTTTTGGATTTACAGAGATACATCTGTTTGGATACAGAGAGGTACACTTGTTTGCATGTACATATGTGCAGCTGTTTTGCTGTAAAGATGTATGGAGGTACACTTGTTTGCATGTACAGAAGCACAGAGGTAAGCTTATTTGAAAGTAGAAAGGTACGGCAACACTTGTTTGCATGTACAGGTCAGAGATACATTTGTTTGGCTGTACGTTGAATGTAGAAAAGTATGCTTGTTTTAATGTACATACATATGTACACTTGTTTCACTGTACATAAATGTATTGGTACACTTTTGTTGCATGTACAGAGGTACAAGAACAAGTGTCTGAGTTCAGGTATGAGTTTAATAATTGTGTTCTGGCTTGGGATATAATACTTCAGACCATTATGTTTAAGCATTTAACATGACTTCATTTGTTAGGAGTTGTATAATCAGTTGAATTGTATAGATGTTTGTTAAAGTAAATTGTTTTCAGTGTTTGAATAATATAACAATAATATAGGTATTCCTACGGAAAGTTAATCTTGGTAATTCATTTGATAATTTAGAAAGTTTAATTTGTTCAATAGTTTTGTCCCAAGTGTACACATTTATAAATCTTTTATCAAATGCTATAAATTAACTCTTATTTATGAGGTATCAATATATTTATTGTAAGTTTTTGTGAGTCTACCAGAACAAAAGCAAAGATTTATTATTCCACAATATATTGTCTTAATGCTAAGATATTATTCAATCATTACTTTATTCTGATAAGATCTCTTGTTTTCAGAATAATAAGAAATCACTTTGCAATATATAATTTTTCTATATTGTATGGAATTTTATTGTGAAATAACATTATAAGTGTTTATATTTACATATGTTCCTACAGGAACACTGATTTACACATTAAAATAAACATACTGATGATGTTAGTAAATTGTCCCAAGTGTACAGAATTATGGTTAATGTTTAAAACAAAAAAAATGAAGAAATTTTAAGCTCTTTAAGGGCATTCATGGATCATTGAAACCAAGAAAATGAGTGAATCATTGTTTAAAGTTTTATTTTGATGCTGTATTTACATTCATTGTTCATTTCCCTCCAAATGATTTGAGATAGAACGGTCTAAACCTGCAAATATTAATTGTAATCTTTAACTATTAAATCTTAAAACAGAATATTACAAATAAAATTCCTGTTTAACACATAGGTCATGGGGCAAATTTTAAAAGTTCTTAACTTTGTAGCCAGTAGACTCTGTTTTAAGATCAGAAATGTATGTTGATTTTTAATAATGCAAGGCATTGTCCCAAGTGTACAAAAAAGCAAGACAATGTGGCTTTTTTTAAGTATTCATATTTTTGGCAAAGTTTATTTTACACTTATGAAACTTTGCAAATATCTCGAGTATGTCCTAAATTATGCAAAACATAAAGTTTACTCTTCAAAAGTTTAAGATAATGGTGCATAAAAATGACATTAAGGTGTGTGTTTATAAAATAATGGGACTTAAAAGCATAAAAACCTATATTTTTCAATTGTATTTTGGACTACAGAACATATTTTTACTAAAACATTATTGTTGAACATGTTACTTTATATGTACATGCTGCAAAAACAGTATTATGATTATTGTTTGAGATAATTTGTGAATCACAATTTGGTTATTTATTTCAAAAAAGTTCATTAAAATTCATATAAACACTTAGATTTTTATTGTAACATGTTAACTTATCCATTGGCCGTATTCATGACATAAACTTGAACATATTGGCTAACTATTGCACTAAAAATTATAATCCCATCTGTAATTTGAAATTTTACCAAAAAATTACACTTATGCTTCATTATTTTTGAAATCACCCAAATGTGAAACATGATCATATTGCACTTTTTAACTTTCAAATCTATATTGAACACCATGGACTCGGATGTACGAGTAAAATAATTGATCTACCCTTCAAACATAGATACTATCTTACCTAATTTGGTTAACAGAATTCGTCATCAGACTAGATTAGGGTTATCTCATTAAAGGGACACTGTCCGTAAGAAAGCAGATAATGAGCATAACCAATTAAACGTCTGATTTTATTCAGTGAAATGAATACATGAAAACATTAGCATAGACCCAGATAAGCCTGTAGTAATACCTTGATTTCGTGAGTTTTATTTTTTATTTTTTTATTTATTATTTGTATTTCTTCCGAGATTTCGATTTTCTGCAAGAGAAAAAAAAGTTATTTTTATTGTTTCCTTATATTGTACGCACCCCCCTTTCGAGAACCGTAAAAGTGGTCAAAAAAGTGCGTACTATACAAGGTAAAATACGGTAAATAACATGAATAATGTGGGACCCACATAAAAGTTAATTATTTACATATTCTGATGATCATATGACATCCATTAACGTATTAGCTTTTAAAGATTGTATCTCTTACATAATACATCTGGCCCGGTTAGCTCAGGCGTTAGCTCAGGCGGTAGCGAGTTCGACTATTGCAACGATCGACTATTATTACCCGCGAGCGCAGTTTTAGTGTGGGTTATGAGTTCAACACCACGAAGCGATACTTCTTTTTTTTTATACCGCTACTGAATTCTGTCAAACAATCTTGGTTTGATTTAGTAAATATTCAATAATGGTTCTTGTGTTATGTTTGTCAATGTAATTATTTTGTTTTATCATGTTTATAGGCTAAAATTTACAGACATTGTCCCTTTAAATGTTTTCTAACCGGAGACTGCTATTTATAATTAAATTCAATCAAGCTCCCTAACTCGGATCAGCCATTAAAAGATGTTTCTTGGTTTAAAACATTTTAACACAAGTTGTTCTATCAATTCCATTGTATAAATGTTTATGTCGGATTCTTATTTTATCAAAAACATATCACTATTCTGTACACTTGATGATCTTTAACATATTTATAGCACATTCTGTATATAGTCTTTGCTAGAACTGTTAATAAGTTCCAGCTTGAATTCGAAAAGGAATTAACAAATCATACATAAATCAGATGTAAGATTACCTTGACGTAAACATAAACAATCGTAGACTTTATTGGTAATACCACCCCAACAACTGTATCAGTATTCAGTGTTAGCACATTTAGGTCAACCTAAGTGATGAAACACTGCGATCAAAAGTTGAAAATTTAATAGTTCTTTTAATACACTACTCAACTTTTATAATCGGTCACCCAGGTTTTTTGAGAAAAAAAACACGAATACTAAAAACTGGAAATTACTGAAACACATACCAATATTTTATTAAGTTTATCAACAAGGTTTTAGTCCAATCAAGGCAGATTAAGTTTTATAAATCGCTAGCAATATTTGTTAAACGACGCCAGTTAAAATGTCAAATAAAATATGAATTATTAAAAAACAAATAATTCTTTGAAAAGTGACCGATTGTAAAAGTTGAGTAGTGTAGATGATTATGAATATTTAAAATTATCTTAAATATAAAGAGACGATACTTAGATATAAAGAGACGATACTTAGATATAAAGAGACGATACTTAGATATAAAGAGACGATACTTAGATATTGTAAGCGTCATTGCCATCAAATTCAAAATTAAATTCTATATGACAGTTCTTCTCGACAAATATTTTGACAGAATGAATTATAAAGTAAAAACTCGCAAAATAAGAATACAGATAATAACATTTTGACAGGCCCCGCCCTACCCCTGGACGTAATCAATTTTTGTAGCACTGAACTAGTTCCTGCAAACATTTTGAGGACTTAATGCAAACCTTTTATATTTTGTTCTTTATTTATATATAGTTATGACAGTTTGGCATTCAACCCTTCACTATATTTTGTTCCCATAATTGTACAATTCTCATCAAGTTGAGAAGGCGCCCTTTATGTCCTTGACTAGCATACTTCCTATCACCATTTTTTCACAATTCACTGTCAATTTTGCCGACAAGTCTTCGACGTCAAGCGTGATAAGCACGATTTGCCCCGATGCCATTGTGTTACCCGCGAATCTATATGTGCTCTCGTCTGTCGTGGGCACTTGTAAAATGTTGGCGACTCTGTGAACACACGTGACAATGGACTTCATATCGGACTTCTCGGGAATGGTGAATTTGGTCGAGTTCTCGTGCATGCCTGATAGTTTACCTGAGAAAATGTCAAAATATACATTAAGGTAAAACCCTCAATTAATCCTGACCATCAAATTATACCAACTTAAAACTACAAACCAAAAAGGGAATGATGCTATTACAACAGCTCAAACAAATAGCAGATGAACCGGCTCTTCAACACTTTTCTTTGACACCCATAATGTTTAAGTTTGCTTGATTTCATTCATAAATTACATGGATAATTCCATCGTTCTTCAGTTAACCATTCTATAATTGCTATGGTGATACTTCATAATATAATGTTAGTATTCACAGTACGTCACTTTTTAATAAGTTTTAGTTTTTTACCGAGCATGCTTTAAGTGGCGTGATGCTGGGGCGTTATGGCATATCTTACAGATATCTTACTGACACAAAGAGAAAAACTGAATCGCCTATTGGTGTTTTGGAGAGGGATCGGCCTCATGATTATATTGTAAAATGGGTTATGGCATCCCTCACGGACCCGATGAAAATCTGACTCACCTTTGGCATGTGAGGGAGGATTGAAGTCAGACATGATGACTATATTCCAAAATGGGTTGTGAAGTATCTCACTGACCCAATTAAAGAATACTTATACACTCACTGTCACAAAGTGAAGTGTAACCCTTCGTGTCCCATAACAAAGTTTCATTACTTGCATTCCTCAAACTGTTTTGAACCAAACTTCATATAAAAATAACAACATTGTTGATTGCCTAATTTATTATAGAATTAGACTTAAGACTTTAAGCGGAGGTATTCATCGCCTTAAGTGATAGTTCTAATTCACCCTGTGGTGTATGTGGTGGGGGTGACGACGATATTGTAAGATCGGTTATGACAAACCTCTCTAATGACTAACTGACTCACCCTGTTCTTTGATGAATTCTTTCTCGTGTATATTGTATGGCTGTAGAAGCTCCCCAACTGGGGCCGTGATGCTCACGTTGTGCTTTCTCTCTTCTGTACAGATCTCAAACCCCGCAGGCTGTGTTGTGTCATTAAAATTAATAGCCATTAGCACGGAGGTTGTGTTGTTAGGGGCTAAAGCAGCTGAAAAAAACAGTCAAAATTCCATATACGTTCATGTCTTTTAAATATGTCGTCTAAATTGTGTGTTAAAGGAGGAGCTAAGCAAATTGAACAACATCTAAGTCATTTTCTACTGATTTTTAGAAGACAGCAAGCTCTACTTTCGAGTTCTTGCCAACTTTAGAGGGAATGTAGCGACACAGCCAAACAAGCTCTATTATTTAGATTTGTGAAAAACTTGGAAAAAGGTGAAAGAATTATCAAAATCGGATAATAAACAAAAAAGATATGACCATTTGAAGGTTGTTCTAAAACAGATATGGTCATATAAAGCATTATTGTTATAAATATTGAATTGGGGTTTT